>NMRA01000225.1:0-113283 GCA_002633005.1 Phoronis australis | reverse complement strand
CTACTTGCAATCCAACCCAGTTCCATTCTACAGAAGGCTGGGTTCACAGCCATATGGGCTATGTTCCGCCATTGCAATTGATTGTCAAGGGAAAACCCGTTGCATCCTTTGGCGGGAAACTTGGAAATAACTAATTTTTCTTCAAAATTCGTGACTGTCAAAAGTTCTTACTTAGTTCAATTTTATGATAATGATTTCATATTAGCTAACTGAAACCTCAAAAACTAAGATAATGAATGGTGGCAACTCGTTAAGTGCCGGTAAGAGTTTATCCACCAGAAGAGTCTAATTTATCAAAACTGAAGACTGTAATTTAATAAAAAATATTCTGAAAGTTAGAAAGCTTGCAAAATTTGATTCATTGACTTTATACCAATCTGCCTTTAATTGGGTAATGTGACCATATAAAAATGCAATTTTCATAGTAAAACAGAAATGAATTCTATTATAAATGAGTGTCCAAGACAACGAAATCTCAAAAACGCTGTCTGGATGATATTTTGTCAAAATGATTATTTGACATAATTTATATTTAGGTATGGCTGTTTCCTAGAATCGTGCCTATCTGCCAACTCTGACAAGAACACAGTTATAATCCAATCTGACATTAACTAAAGATTTGAGTTTAGTTGGGGAACAATTTCACTCTCACAATTCTCATTTATTTCCTAAAACAATTTTTCCACAATGGTGTCAAATATTGCAGACTTTTTTGCATTCAGCCAAAATCCAAGAGACCAGTTTATTTGAAACGTACCTTCAACATAACATAATAAGTTTAATTGAAAAAATTTCAATGTGCCATGGTAAAACTATTCATTCAACCCACCTTCAATAACCAGAACCTTCAGGACAGGTGTGACAGTTCCATTGTCCAGAATGACCACTTGACCTGATGGGATGACCACAATGTCATCTTTCTGTGGCAGGCTAGCATTGGCTGCACCCCACGTGAAGGGTGAACTCCAACGGTCTATGTACAAGTATACTGTTTTGTCGTTCTGTAAAATGTTTACAGCACACTGTACAGTATTCACAGGTTAGTATTACTGAGAGATTAAACAATAAGAAATGAATAGCAAAAGACGGATTTTAGATTTTGATCCATAACGCTAAACCCTCGTGAGAGACCGCCCCGAGATGGATGCTGGAGCAACTCGGGGCGGTCTGGGATCAAGCGGAAAAACCACAGGGTAAATCTGTGGTCGACGAATCTATTCGGTCGATTACATTTTATTGCCCGTGAAGCCGCTAAGGGCTGCCTGAAGAAATATGACTCGCGTGTTTGTATTTTCGCCTTTTTCAATAACATGTAAAAGATTCATCAACAAATTCCTCGTAAAATTCTGAAAACAAGCGTTTTTCTCCCACGAAAATCGATGAAGTTTTGGCCGAGATATTTCACTTTCAGTCCAGGCTAGCCCTGCACACTCAGAGAATCGTCACACAAGATTACTACGCGGTAATGCGGTTTCACTGTCAACAAAGGAAGACGTCAAAATCGACTTATAATTGTCATTTTTAAACTATTTGCATGGTAAATTATCAAAATGTAAGTAAAATCGTACTCTATATTTTAACAAGAAAACAGCAGTTTCATTTTGGTGAACATGTCTATAAGGACCTAACTCGCGCATGGTGGTGAGTAGTGAGTCCGGCCAACACGTGAGGATGGCTGTGTTGTTGTTTTTGCTCTCAATTCAAAAGTAGCCGTTTCAAAATGGAAGATGGACAGAAAATGCAGGCAGTTGACGAAAACGGCCATTGGAAGGAAGCAATTGAGCGGGGAGTAAATGACAGCGCTGGGAATTCACGTCGGTTTTCCTGGATGGCCGTCTGAGTTTGACCAGCTCGTCGAGCCGTGATTCGTGAGAGGCTGAGCCGATCGACTACGTCGGGCTCGGTACCTGGACCTGGTGAAGAAAAACGTAAGTATTTTTTTGTCATCCCTTATGCTCGCATGATGCTGTTGGCTGTATAGATAAAGTATACCGTGTTTGCGTGGGATTTTGTGTTCATGAAATTACAGACTATGTACATCTACCACATTTAAAGTCAGAGAAACATTGTTACTTAGTGAAAGATAAACGTCTGAGCGAATATACCATGGTGCCTTCAATGTTGTGTTTGTTCTTTGTGAAGTAGATTTACTGTAACAAGTCCGATGTTGTCGGATTGAATTGGTATTCCGGGATTTTCAATGCCAGTGGCAGATCCAGAATTTTTGGAATGGTGTTCGCAAATGAAATAATGTCAAGCCATTGTTTTAAATTACCATTTAAGTTTTATTAATAAGAGGTGGAGACAGCAATCTTCAGCCGTGTCTTTGTTACCTTGTTCTCATTTCTTTACATTTGTTTATGTTTCATTTCATTGTTTTCTGTAGATCCCCCCAACCCCCTTGCCATAGTGCACTCTCTGTTGACTGAATTTGATGACATAATATATTGATAAGCCATTGTATTCTGCATACCAGTACTAGCTTAACCCTTAGTCCTGCACACCTGGCCCTATTGTTCACTCTTGACTTTTGTTTACAAAATAATCCAGTCCAGTCTACACCCTGATTGCTTAGTTTAATATTTACCAGTGAGTAAACTGTATTTCACTTGTTGAACCTTTTCTTACTATCATGCAGCTCTTGCTTGACAGTGCACATGTACTTTTATCTCCTCTTTTTCGAACCACTCATTAAAGCGTTTTATGGGGTTTGGTTTCTTTTCATGAATGTTTTCATCGTTGGTTTCTAATTCGTTCAACTGCTTCCCAAAACTCCTGAGTCCTGAGCATTGAGCAACACTCAACAATCCCTCTAAAAAATGATGCCCTTCCAAACAGTGATGTGACCTTCTGACTACATGAGTGTAAGCTGTGGTACACTACTGCACGTGCACAAGGTCATCAGCACCAGAAGTTTTAAAATCACACCACCAAAACTGTGACTGTTTACATTTCAGAGAGCTTGCCGTGACAATTTCAAGAAGGTATACCGCTTGACAGTTGCATTTATGTACACGTTGAAGCCTGGAGAATACAGACTTGATCAGGGCTTGGGATTTCCGTCTTTTAAGAGGAATTCCTTTTTTGGTGTCGATTTTCTCTGATTGGATTTCCAGTTTCCTCTTTTTATGATTTTTTCGACTTCATTAAATGTTTAGTTCAGGTAAATTTTACATCCAAAAATGTCTATCACCCAAACCTATTTTTTGTGTATCATACATCAGCTGGAAATTTCTCCGCTGTTTTTGTTATTGCTCATTCCAAGCTCTGCTTATTTTTCGTGAAGTAACTAGAATGGATTTCATAACATACCAGTTTATTGTACTGGATTCTTCTTGGGTTTATCAACTGTAAACTAACACTAATAGGAGCATAGGATAATAGCCACCTGTCTTAAGTTCGCACAAAAGTAGAGTACAAAATTCCAAACGTAATTTCGAGTTCCAATTCCTGTAAAAAGATCAATGACAGGGCCCAGGTATCAATTCCGGTATTTTTGGCACTTAATCGTGTTTGAAAGTGTTGTACTGTGTTTGGAAATTTGTTTGAAAAGCTGTTTTTTTTTTGCTGAACAGCGTATGACCTTACTGGATTTAAGGGCCCCACCAGAGCATTTATTAGTGTGCCCTCCACTCATTTCCAATGTTCTATGTATATCAAATGCTTTGAGATGCCAGCAGGGTAGTATTCTGCATGCAGCTTTGTTGACCATTGTGGTCAGTGAGAATGTCCTACTCACATGTGTATGAATGCATAGTGTGTGCACCTCATTCATGTACCACACCAGTATTGCCTGTGTGGTTATGGAAATGTGTAAGCTGCTTGTGTTGTATGGGCATTGTTGAGCTTGAAATGCTAGTTTTACTCCTATAAAACTAGGGATGTATTTATTGCGACATGTCTCCGTTATTGTTGTTACTAGTTTATTGCTTAACCAGTGTATCTATTTTGAATATTCTTCAAGCCTTGGATGACTGATCTTTTCAGTTTAGGATAGTTATTGTTTGCATCCCAAGAAATGAATTACATACTGTCTTTTTTAGTATTTTTATTCAGTGACTCCTGGTGTGGTTTTGAAAATGGTTGTTTTTTAGGCTGAAATGCAGATTTTTTACCAAGTTCTGCAATGACCCTGTCATTTCCACATGGTTATCTTGAAAAGCAAATTCTTGTATACATATTATTGTCATCTTGTGAGGTGTGCAATTTATTGCGGTTTTCAGTGACTGGTTCCACCAGGGATAGCAGTATTGTGCACCTACCGGTACTTTGCTCAAACCCATGTTTCATATTATTATATTGATAACTTTTCCTCGTGAAGGTAGTGATCTCAGCAGTTATATCACTTATGGTGTTTTGTCAAGTAGTAGAACCTTGTACTGCTATGACACAAATTTTGAAGGTTTCTATGTTGTAGTTAAGTCCCACTTTAAATATTTTGCTCACCATGTGAGTTATTGTTTACATGGAGGGATTCATACTTATGGATGATCTCATCAGGGATTGCATGTAACACTATTTGGGTGTGTATATTTGTTACATGTTCATTGTATAAAGTGTATTGTTTATATTGCAGAGTTTATAATTGTTAGTTAAAAAGATTTCGGTAGGTTATCTCAACAGTGCTTAGTGCATGTTTTGCTCATCCTGTGAAATGTAATATTTATACTGAAGAGTTTATCATCGCTAGTGCCTGTGTCCCTTATTGCTTTTCCCATAGTATGAACAACTAGTCATGTTAACGTTTGAAATTCTCATGTACAATATATATTACACTCTTCCGAAATCTTACACTTATTTTCATTGCCCAAGCACTAATCTGAAGAGTGGCCTACTAGTTATGTGGAATGCGCACAATGCATTGTTAAAGCGAGGTGATCGTATGCCGCTGGGTTTTTGTTTTCTTACTCTTTGTGAACGCAGTGCCTGTAATTCGCATTTATTCCTAAGTTTATGCAATCATTTTAAATTACAAAACATGAAACCCTGGGAACCGGTGGGGCAGTTAAATTTTGACATCGACAATATATACGTGTCATTTGAAGTAGTAGCCCGTTGTAGGGTGCCACGACCAAAAATATGGGTACACATCACATGTTTAACCACAAACAACAAGTGAAAGAGTTACTTTTTCAGGTAAGCGACGCGTTGCGCGCTTTGGTTGTTTTTGTCCGTTTTAGGTGGCAAGTGGCGCTTTTTTCTTTGACGATTTCGCTGAGGTACGTTTCAGAAAATCGTACTGTAGGCCTAAGTCATTTTTTCTGTGCCAGTTCATTTAGGTACACAGCAACTGAAAAAATGGATAAATCACGTCATTTTAAATCTCCATATCGCTCCGTTATGGCCACTTCGACTTGGATGGATTTTGGCTCTTTCAAACACTCCTCCATGCTCTATTTTTTGAAGTTCGTTAACGAAAACGCGTACCAGGATGTAAGGTTCGTGCCCTCCCCCTCGAGTTTTAGTTGGTAATTTTGACATGAAGATGATGGTGATATTTATGCGTTCCTTGACGAGAATTCCAGCAAGTCAAGTTTTGCCTAATTCAGCTTTTCATTCATTTTTATACCGTGTATGGTCGCTGGCAAAATAAGATACCATCAAGATTTTAGTCTAGATGTTTCCTAACTCGATTTTTAGCCATAACACTGAGCGCGCAAGAGAAGACGGAACATATTTGCGACGTTTCGTTTACTCAAAGTTAATGAGCCTAAACGTCAGAAAATATTTGTTTTCTCTTTCTCGCTTATAATGATTTTCAAGGGTTTCCGTTATTCAATTTCGGCAAGGTCGTCGCTTTCTCGCAAAACTACCGATTGGATGATCAATTACGCACTTATTTACTCTCCGTTTTAACGTTGATCATCGTCAATACACCTCCAAAAATTGCACATCGTCTTTGCGCAAACTACATTGAGATTTAAGTCTCCCAAAAAAAGTTGACGATCGGATAGTGTTTAAAAGTCTAATTCTAAATTTCTCCAGTTAGTGCACAAATGAAGTAAAAGAAAGTAGTTCTGCTTGTCGCGTCAGCTGTTGGTATCATTATCTCGATTTATGACCCACAACGCGTGACTGGACAAAGCCTTTTCAATTTAGCCGGTGGAGCGTGAGACCCCTGAGGTCCCAATCGAGTCCTCACGACAACTTCGCGTTATGAACAACATCATGTACCCAATGTACGCAACCTTCAACTGACTAAAATGTCTGGACTGGCATAAGCAAAAATTGAAAAAATGTATGAATTCAACCACATGTTTTTAGTATTAAAGTAACAGCCACACACAAAATTGTCTAATGTCTAAACATGATGGTGGTAAAACTATTTTTCAGGTCTCAAGAAACAACGAGCACCTCTTGAAGCATTTACTGTTAGTAGTAGTAAAAAACAAGATAATACCAATTTTATAGTAAGTGCCCCAAATCAAAACTTTTATGCACAAAACACAGGTTAGATGCCATTTTAACAAACATAGGCATCCAGATGACCTTCAACACACGTCTGTTTGATTGTTGCAAAAATGCATTACACCTAATTTGAACACTGAAAAAGGGCATGTGCTGTCATTAGCCATTTAAACACAAAGAAATGAAAATAATAATTATCTAGTACACTTCAAATGGTCTTGGAAACATACAAAAAAGTGCTAGTTTTGATTTGGTTCATCCTTAACTGTGGCAACTATCGGTGAGTATCACGAGATTAAGCTCTCTCAACCCTCAGCACATCCGAAAACACCTGGATTCCACAGAAACATTTTTTAAAATTGGGCTGATAGATGTACTTTTCCATAGAAACAAGAGAACGCAGAAGGCACACATGTCATGAAAACCTCGGGGAGAGAGAGAGAGGGGGAGACAGGGACAGAGATAAAGGTTGTGATGCTGTACATGAGTTTGCATCATACGAGCAAACTCCCCATGTTAAGCTCGAATAATTTGATACAGATTTCCCTGAACCTTTCATACACAATGGTGGATGTTATTTCATTACAACCCAATTAGTACTTGTTTTAAACACCCCTTGACCAATATTTTTCTTTGAGGACATCTTTGGTTGAGGAAAGCATTTGATTTGAGGTAAGACCATGCACATTCATGACGTTCTTACACTCTCTATGTCAACCCCATCTACAGATAAAGTATAAAGTGAAGTATAATCAATAGCAAATTCTGTCGGGTTCATGCCTAATGCGGACAAATTTTTGCCACACGAGACTTATCTGGGTAAATTAATGAAATGCCCACACTCTTGAACTAATTAACAATTCTCAAATAATAATTCACGTTACACATACTTAGTCAAAACAATTATAATCCAGATGAGGCAGACATAATGAATAGTTGTCTTTGTTATTTGACCTATTTGACATTGATAAAACGGTATATCCGACCTTGAGCTGTGGTGCAGAAATGTGGGAGCTTGATAAGTACTGTATGAGACAGTGCATTGAATGTGTTCACATTAAATTTTGTAATTAAAATGGTCCTGGGTGTAGGATCCACATGTTCAAATTATGTAATGTTAAGCGAATGTGCTCGCTACCCATTGTTTATTATTACATTTAATGTATTAAGCAATGGCTCAAAATTTTGGAGATGCAATCAATAACAGAGATATAAAAGAGCATCCCACGATTTAATGTTTAATTTGGATTGCAATGGAACGTGTGGCTATAAACGAGCGTCAGCAGTTAAAAAACTTCTCGGTAAATATCGTATTTGTGGTGTCTGGTTGAACCAAGGTGTTGCCTGTGAGACAACCTTTATTCATGTTTTTCCCAACGTGCCATTAATTGTTATATATAGGTTTGGCAGAGCGACGTTGATTATAATTCTAAGTTAAGATACTTTTCTCAATTTAAATTAGAGAAGATTTGAATGGGTTTGTCTAGAAAATTCACAATAATTGACGTGATTTGGGCACTTCATGACTTGACTGTCAGAAACTGACACCTGTTACCTGTTCTGGGAGCGTGTCTTTTCTGTCCAAATAACATCGAAGATATCATTTAATACTTGTATGCCCAGCATTTCGTGATTCAAAGTGGAACTTGCATGCTAATTTTTTATCTCTGTGATCGCTAAGTCAAACTAGATAGAAACACAACATATAGCGACGGTGTGAATATGAAGTAGGTTGAAAATTTTCAAATGTTTTTAAGAATGAGTTTTGTGTCGAAACTGATCTGCCGTAAGTCACTCAACCACGTCCAGTAAGTACCATGACGTGGTGTTGCGGAATAACACTGCATGATGCGGGCTATGTTAGCCTCCAAGTTACATCATTAGTGCAAAGGTCACCTATTTTGTTTTAACATTAAGTTGTCAATGAATACGCCTGCACTTTGCTTAATGAAGATGATGTTCAGCATTTGTCAGTTAGCTCCTCCTACACATCAACATAATTAGAAGGCAAGCATGCAAATACATCTTTGAGAGTTAGATTTATGCTGGAAAAATATTGGAGCAGTGTCAACAAATTTATTAGTTTAACAAAAAACCTGACAAATGTATCACTAGTTTTATTTACCATATGATTCATTTTGTAACAGATCATCATTACGTACAGAAATGTTTGAGCCTCCCTGGTCATTATAAGTTCAATCTCTGTAATTACACTTTGGACCAATAGCCTTGGATACTTGTAATAAATGATATAATGTGTAGCCATTGTGTTTGTACATAATGTCTTCCCGTTGCAGGACAGGAATAGGAGAAACTGAGGAGAGGTTGGAGAGAGGGAGGGGATGGAGAGAGGGAGGGATTGAGAGAGGGAGGATGGAGAGAGAGAGGGATGTAGAGAGGGAGGGATGGAGAGAAGGAGGGATGGAGAGAGGGACGAATGGAGAGAGAGAGAGAGGGAAGCAGAGAGAGAGGCAGTGAGGGATGCAAGTGTCACATCTACTACTTGACTAACCTTGCAAGTCTTTCCAACATCCGTGTTTTCAACAACCACGTTGGTTCTGAAGCCTGTAGCAGATGGCGTCCTCTTTTCAGTGACACAGACAATCTCATTATTTGACACCATGGATACAACACAGGGGGAGCCACCAATATCAACCAAATTCTTGGTCTTAGTGGAGCTGGAAGAAGGAAGCACATTCAGGACTTATCAGCAAGAGTTCAGATTGTGATTGGTTAAAGGTTTATTCAATGTAAACCAACAACAAACACCAGACTGAGAGCATGAAAGATATTCTGCATGACCAAGTAATTTCTTTGAATTTATTCAGACAATTTGCACCATTGGACTTTTCGCATGAATCATTTCAATATCACAGCATAAAGAAAATTTGACAGCAAGACCACAATTTTTTTAAAAACTTTGTGAAATACCACTTCCTTAAATCAACATCATAGAAGTGAATTGAAGACAGCCAGTTACCTTTAAGATGTCGACACCATGATATTTGAAAATGGCCATCAGTTTCGATTTCTCAAATAGAAATTACATGTTTGACTCAGTAG
Source organism: Phoronis australis (assembly GCA_002633005.1). Lineage (NCBI taxonomy): Eukaryota > Metazoa > Phoronida > Phoronidae > Phoronis > Phoronis australis. The sequence continues at coordinate 103,812 of NMRA01000225.1, read as the reverse complement.
GTGCGGATATTTCAACCATTCATTTTGAAGGGAAAGAAAACAAAGGTCACATGTCACAAACAAATCCACAACAGGAAACTATAGGAACACCCTATTTATCCCCCTTTACTCTGATCAGGCCTCTGTTGTGAGTCAGCATGCCTACACAGTTGGCTGATAAGCCACCTCTGGAACTACTTTTAGATGAATGGATACACAGGCCATCAAATGATAATAAGTGACAACAAATTAAATAATGCTGGCATGGAATAGCTAATACCTCCAGGGCAACTTTGAGAGAGTGGGCATTTTTTGCTAGACTTTCGTCTAAATCGTTTTCAAAAACTTAATTTACCAACCTCTGATTTTCTGGATTATGCAAACAATAAAATTCTAATTGCAACGTTTTCATTTCTGTCATCCTCATAAGTGATGGAAACAAAGAAAAATTGGCAACAATCCGTACAAGCAACAATAATTACCTTGCAGCATCTCCTAGCCTGAAGCCGTATAGTAACTTCCTGAACACATCCACTACCACAAGAAACACCACATTTATCCACTTTCACTCTGATCAGGCTTCTATTGTGAGTCAGCATGGGTGAATAATTGGATGATAAGCCACCTATTTAACTACTTTTGGCTGAATGAATGACCAGGCCATAAAATGATAATTAGCCAAAACCAGTTAAAAAATGCTGCTTGGAATAGTTAATACCTTCATGGCAATTTTGAAAGAGTGGAATCTTTTGCTAGTCTTTCGCGGACCTCTGATTTTCTGGATTATGCAAACATTAAAATTCAAATTTGCAATGTTTTCATTTCCGCCATCATTATGCTACGGAAACAAGCAGAAATTGGCAACAATCCGTACAAGCAACAAAGAATATGTCGTAGCATCACCTAGTCTTGGTGGAAAGCTGTATACTGTATTGGCTCTCATAAACGCCCCAGGCGCTTAGAAAAATTCATTTCACGGGGAGGGGATGCTTATTGTAGCCTAAGGTAGTTGAAACCCGGTTTCCGAAACGGGTAAAATCGGTAACTAGAATCCATCTAATTTACGCTCTGTGACGTAATTGTAGCCTATAACAGTCTTTCTACAAAATTGTGGTGCATTGCTGTCAAACTCTGATGCTAAATTACGATCATTTTTCGAAAAATTGTGCAGGAATCCCAGTGCGAAAACCTGAATAAAAATACAGTTTCGATTCAACAAATTACCTGAAATCCTCCTTATGTTTTACAATTTTTTAAGTTCACGTGCAGTCCAGATTAATTGCGATTAAGTCCAAATCTGCACTACATCGTAACCCACAACACGAGATAATCTCTGGATGAACACACACGTTGTTGTCACGTGACGTTTGTTTTGAAGTTCGACTGTGTATGAGAGTGAGTGAGCAAGCGCGTGCGGGTCATCGACGACAGAATTTTTTGTTACAAAAGGCGGAGGATTATGCAAGAAAATTGTGTTTATTAGATTGTTTTCCACTTAAACGGCTGCAACGTGCAAGGTGAGTGGCGGTTAACTCACAGATTTTGAGTGCACATGCCGACGGTCGTTAGATCTACCATCAGCAAAACATTAAAATTCCTAGGCTCGATATACATGTTGGGGACAAGGTGACGAGGTGACGCGGTGAGCTAGACCCGGGCTGTGTGAAATTTCTGGGTCTAACGGAGACACTGACGATAGTCAGCCAACTTGCTGTATCAAGACTATCGTCAAAATCCAAATTCGTTTTATCGTGTCCCTGTCAATAATAAAGGCATGCTAAAGTTTCTTAATGTTTGTACTTCAGGAACATAACAATCACGTGTTTTGTATACATACGCACACGCCGCTGCGCGCTGATCACAACTCGGAAATTTCCGATTAGACGGATGACAATGAATGAAATTAAACAACGTCGTTTTACAGCTTGTAATTTGAATATTGCAATGCATGTGTTCCAAAATCTAAATAAGTTGGGTCCTATATTTTTGTATTCGTGTGCGTCGAATGAAAGTAATCGTGTTGCTGAGTTGCTAAATCTCTTATTCTGGACCGATTTGAAAAATTCAAAGTTGTACCAATAAAAAGTAGAGTCATCTAGGCTAAATTTTAATCAGCTGATCGTATCCGCATGAGCGAAGCCAATTATCGTCGCTCGTGACTCGATGAATGCAGCAGCTAGGGGGGTTCCCGTTCATCGTGAGCTGAGTGCGACACAGCCTAGATGGATAAATACGGTCTAGTTGAATCGGCCAAACCCCAGTTTTGCGCCGATATGGGTAAAAAACTAACCAAGAAATGTGATACAAATTTAGTGTCTCAAAAACTACACTCTTCCTCGAGTAAACTAAATTTTTTACTGCTGTGTTGGAAAAATTGGCATTCAACCATTATTCTGCTGCTAATTATTGTGCAATCTTTTGCATCGGCTTTCGGCGCTGTCAAGTATTGCATTAGCTATAGGTCACTTTATTTATTCGTCGATTCCTCAATCAACTGCAGCTCTTCTTCCACAAAGTTGCATACAAATTATTGGAACTAGTATCATTTCATAACAAGTTTTTAGTATAATACAAGCTATCCGTATTTTAAAACAAAATTTGCTGCTATGAAGCTGTCATCCTCTCCCACGAGATGTCACAAAAATTTAGGAAATAGTGCGTGCCCGTGTCACGAGCGAACTGCTTTTAAAACGACGAACTTTTCTTTGTTAAAAAAGGCGCAGAGTTATGCAACAAAATGACGTTTATTGGATTGTAACGGGCAAGGTGAGTGCCGGTTGACTCCCAGATTTTGCATGCACTCCCGCCAGTCGTTAGCCCTATGTGGGAGCAATACGAACATTATGGTCCTATATGCTCTACATACGTACGTTTAACGAGGTGATGAGCAGAACTACCAAGGCTGTGTGGAATTTCGGGGTCTAACAAAGCTAAACACATAGTGCTACCTAGCAAGCCAGTTAGATGTATGAACACTCATTAAAACCCAAATTCGTTTCAACGTGTTCCTGTCAATAATAACGGCATACTAAAGTTTATTAATGATTGCTGCATGCCAGAAATGAATCAACAATACTTCCCGCGGTTTTGTATTCAAGTGTGCACTCGCACTGAGTCACATCTCTGAAATTTCGGATTTGACAGGATGACAATAAATGCGCAAATTTAGACCAAATGATTTCATTTTTGAGCTTATAATAGCTACTATAAAAATAAACTAACTTGAGTATTACAATGCATGTTGTCCAAAATCAAAATACTCCAACAAGTAGGTCAACATCTATACTAAAATCCTAACGCGGCTCCTACTTTTTGTATTCATGGGTGCCAAATGAAAATAATAGGGAGTGTTGTTGCATTGCAGAATCACTTACCCTAAGCCGATTTGGAAAATCCAAAGTTGTACCGACGTTTTTTCGATCCATTGTTCAAATATTGCAGTCTAAAATACGCAAGACACTCTCCATAAAAACTCTAGTCATCTAGGCTAGATTGTTATTAGCTGATCGTATCCGCATGCCGTGAGCAAAGCCAATTATCCTAGCTGGTGATTCGATGAGCAGAGCAGCTAGTCCGGACCCTTTCATTGTGAGCCGAGCGCTATACAGCCCAGGTGGATAAACAGGATCTTGTTCAATCTGTGAAAACCTAGTCACTTCCCTGATTATTAGGGTTTGATGTTATCTCATTTAGTGGGAAAGGTTATGGCATGCAACTAAGGCTTACCTGAAGCCAGTGCCTGTGATTGTAATCCTAGTACCCCCTGCAGTGCCTCCCATGGATGGTTCCACTTTGACAATCTCAGGTGTGGAGGCACTGTCATATGTATACTTTGATGAAGCTTTCCAAGACTTGCCATAAACTGTGATAGTTACAACACACAGAGAACTGGCACCTAAAAGCGAATGAGTCAGAGTACGACATCAGTATAATTAATGGCTTTTATTGATATTTAAGTTAAATAGTCATTCAAAGAATAGTTTTTCATTAGATATATGTAAAACAGTAACTCAACATCAAAACAATGCGAAAATCACATTTTTCTTTGAACATAAAGCACACATCACAAATTTTTGTCCGACCGGTCAGCTAGGAGTCGGCAAATTAGCCGACCAGTCGGCTAAAAATTAGCCGACCGCGGTGCTGACTCATAAGGCGACTCCCCAGCCGACCCTTGAGCTGACTGGCCATCAGCCAACCAGCTGATGGGCTACTATTTTTAGGCTAGAGTAGCAGTTGCGTAACAGGTTGTCAGTCTGATACTGCTTTGCATGTCGATGCACATTGGTCTCAGCACAGGGTCAAATAAATTAACCTAGTTTCACTGTCTCTGTTACATGAGTTCACATCGGTTGTATAACATCACTAATTCGAACGTCTAGGCAAGTGGTAATAGTAAACATTGGATTATGGACAATGCAACAAGTTTTGGATAAAAAATGTGAAAGTTTTCTTTACACTTGATCTTTAATTTGACTCGTGACGTTAACAAGTTGCGTTAGACTAGCTGCTTCCCAATCAGTACAACGCCGCAGTCATACGCAGCTATTTTTGAGAGTCTTTGCCCACAATAGATTTTTGTTTGTGTAAGGCCAAACTGCATCTTTTTGCGTTTTTAAGTTATTCACGGGTCTCCTATTACACGCCCATGATGATGGGAAAGTGAGTGAGTTGTTACACCGCAAAGAGTTCTCACTTCGGGGATTTTATTTTCATAGTCTTAACCCTTGCAGAACAGACGCGAAATTCACAGTCCAGTATGCCCTAAACCCACGGACTTCGATGGCTCTAACTTTGAAATCCTATTGTTACTATTTCCACGAACTTAGATGGTGACACCAAACACAGAATGACCACTGTTGAGTCTACAGTCAATTCTAGCTTTGCGCATTCCGCTTTCATGCATCGGTGACGTTAAAATCTGGGGTAGTTACATGTACAATTAAAGGCCCCTATCAAGTGGTTGTTTTCACATTGTTCCAAAAAAAATATTTTCTGTTAACATGTTGACAAATTATGTAAAATAAATCAAGTTTGAATGGGAATATGTGAACACGTGGAGAAGAGGTATTTGTCTCTACACGGGATATGTGCTTGAATCTTTGGTAAAGCGATTACGAAAATACATAAAGGTGCATTTTTTGAAAAGCAATTAGTGTCTGGTGATATTTTTATCGCATGATCTGGCCACCTTAGGTAGTCAGGGACGTTGAATGACACCTGGCAACTACATCTATGGCACGAAAATAAAAATATCATGCCCTTATCACCCCCTCTCCCCGAGTTTTGCACATTCGAAAGAGTCACCACACGAGATATGGTTCCGTTTCAATCCTAAAATCGCAGAATAATTCTTCTGTTCTCAGCTGTAAGACCTACAACTTTTTGAAATGGTGCTCAATCTTCCAGTATCCCAGGTGAGAATTTGACACGTTTGACACGTTCTAAAAACGTTATGTATTTTAACGCCCTAAAAGCGTGTCAAACGTGTAAAATGTAGCGTGTCAAACATGTAATTTTCGTTCCAATACTCCACATTTGACACGCTCAAACGTGACAATAAGCGTGTAAAACGTGGCAATAACGTGTCGAATGTGGCGTGCCAAAAAGTGTCATTTTTGTTCCAATACTCCACGTTTGACACGCTAGCATGTCACATTTTACACGTTTGATATGCTAGCATGTCAAATTTTACACATTTGACATGCTAACTTTGCAAATTTTACACGTTTGACATGCTAACGTGGCACATTATTACACGTTTGACACGCTAGCGTGTAAAATTTTACATGTTTGACATGTTAACGTGTCATGTTTTTACACATTTTACATTAGCGTGGCAATTTTGACACGTATTACACACTTTTTACAGGTTTGACATGTTTGAAGCACCCAAAAGCGTGTCAAACGTGTAAAATTCTAACCCGGGATTAGTAAGTGATGCTGAATGACACCTGGCAACTACATGTATGGCACGAAAATACAAATATCATGCCCTTATCCCCCTCTCCCCGAGTTTTGCACATTCCAATGAGTCACCACACGAGATATGGTTCAGTTTCAATCCTAAAATCGCAGAATAATTATTCTGTGCTCAGTTGTAGGACCTACAATTTTTTGAAACAGTGCTCAAGCTTAAAAAAAATTCCCGTATGAGAGCGCTTTATCAGAAAGGCCAAGCACACACAGCGTTTAAAGACCATATGACAGCGTTTTCCCGTTCAGTGACTTTACCAGACGTAGGGGGTTCTGAGCATGTGATAACATCTAGCTTCTTTGTTAACTACCAAGAACACTCTTTTGTCTGTTATGACAACAAGCAGGCCACTTATCTACCAGACTTATTACAGACCACGTGTGAACACAGTCAAACTCAGAGTGAATTGGTGTATTTGGAAAGACTAGATTGTCGTAACTTCGGTTGCAGTTGGACGATTTTGCTGATTCAAAAACTAAACACAATAACCATTAGACAAAGATTTTAGAAATGCTATTGGTTTATGTTCAAATATGTTACAACTTAACTTATACTTTTAACGGTGAGCACAGCCCAGTCAGGTCGATACGATCTTACTGGAGATTAAAGAGCAATTATCGAACAAAAGAGAGCTGGCTCTCCAATCATAAATGCCAGAATGGATCAGTCATGTAAGATAATGGCTACAGGGGTAAACTTCCCACCTTGTTGTTGGGCTATACAATTGAACAAGTTGGGAGCAACGGGAGAACGCCTTAATGCAGAGACGTTGACCGCGTTTCCATATGTCCACAAAAGTGCTTTGAGCAGTGTGTACAAATTTGTTCATTTTGCTTTAAATTTCTACACTGACGAATACGACCAACAGTGATTTAAAAAAAGTCCAATTTTGAGGGCATTTTCAAAAATTAATGTTTGGTTTATGCATTCAGCGAGTCGGTGCCCATGTCATACATCAATTGTGCCCGTGGGCAGAAAACGTATCTGGCGTAAAGAAAGAGTTGCGTTTTCAAAACCTTCAGAGCATGAGCTCAAGGACTACCTAAGAAAATAAAACTGAATGCAAAACAGGAACTTGTCCAAGGAATATGTAGCTCTTGGAAAACTGTTACCCCGAAGAAATGTGCAAAATAAGTACGGTATTTACAGAAGGTTGTACCAAAAGTGATTAGTTGCGGTGGAGCTGCCACACGATATTAAAAACACTGTGCTGTACACTAGTTAGCTGAACGGAAAGCTGAAGCGGAAAAATCCAGAACACACATTTTCTATTCAGGAATTGAAATCAAATGTATTGCGCAATTACTGTGTGGATTGGAGTCTTTGTGTTAATCTTGATAAGACAAATATTGTTGTCTTCAAGCGAGGTGGGACTCTGTCGGCACAAGAACGGTGGTTCTACAATAAGAAATCGGTAGGAACGAAATCTTATTACAAGTACCTTGGTGTGACATTTTCTTGCAGATTAAAATGGAATGAAAATTGTAGAATATCAGCTTTACAAGCTAGAAAAGCAATGAACATGACGTTAAAAGCATGTTTAACCAAAGTGAATTGTAAATCCCCGCATGTATGTATTAAATTGTTTGATAGTATGGTAGCTCCTATATTGTTATATGGTGCTGAGATATGGGGTACAGTATATTCGAAAGACATAGAAAGTGTTCACAATGATTTCTGTAAATGGGTTGCTGGTGTCCCAAAGAAAACAAGTAACGTTATGGCCAGAGGAGAATGCGGCAGGCATTTATTATCTGTGAAATACTTGTGCAGACCAATAATCTACTGGACCAAAATTCTACAGATGAATAACCCCAGATACCCAAAGAAAAGTTACAGGATGCTGCGGGAAGACTGTGAAAAAGGACGAGCAAATTGGGCCAGTGCAGTTAAAGATATTTTGTTCAGATACGGGTTTGGGGAGGTATGGATAAGTGGACCGGGTAACTTTGATTTATTTATATCAGAATTTAAGCAAAGATTGTTGGATTGTGCTGCCCAAGAATGGAGGACATCAGTGCAGAGCTCTAGCAAGTGCTCATTTTACTCTATTATCAAAACAGATTTATCTTGTGAAGAATATCTTTACAGTTTACCACCAACTCTACGTAGAATTTTAGCCAAATTCAGGTGCTCTGGACACCAACTGAAAATAGAAACTGGTAGGCACCATGACATTCCAAAGGAAGATAGACTTTGCGAAATTTGCAACCGTTCAGAAATTGAAGACGAAATACACTTATTACTTAACTGCCCCGTATTTAACGACATTAGAAAGAATTTTTTACCAGAAATATCCCGACAGCATACAGACATCGAAAACGTCAAATACTTATTCAAAACAAACTCTGGAAATCTTTTGAAAAGACTATCCTTATTTATATTAAAGGCTTATGGTATTAGACAGGAAACTCTAACATTGTAACGTGTAAATATGTATATATGTATTGAATACCCGGACATGAAATTGCCACCTATACCAAATGTTGCAATGTAATATGTACAAATGAGCTTAGCTCCAAGTGCAATAAACAACCCCTCTCTCTCTCTCTCTCTCTCAATTGAAATCTCTGTAGAATCAAAAACAATTGGCAACCAGGATTTATCGTCTCAGAAAACTTATCACGCCAGGAGAGAATTGTTTTCATGCCCGGAGACTACGTGACCACCCATTATGCAATGATTACAATCCAGTGTGTACCCATACATTGGCATCTATTGAAAAACGTGGATTAGACGAAAGAAATTCAACCGCATATCCAAGATACTATGTCCGTCATCAGCGAGACGTTGAACGCTTAGCCCTTGTTTATAGTACTGACGTTATCACTTTGAAGGATCAATGCTTGGGGATGGTGACGTGGTGTCCTGGCGTGAAAGTTACTGACATGGTAAGTTTTTGAACCTGACTTATTAAATTTTCCATTCGGTCGTGTTTAATTTTGATCCTGAAGAGAAGATTTTTTTGTTCTCAAGTGATAAATTATAGGTTCGATGTGATAAATTTTCAGTCCTGACGTGGGTATTTTTGGTCTTGATTTGTTTTTTTGGTCTTCTGTTTGAAAACAATCTCAATGTATTGGACTGTTTTAATTCCTGCTTAAGTAAAAGTTCTGGTTTTGAGATATTTATTTTTGGTCCTGGAGAGTTAACATGTTTTGCTTGGTTTTAATCTTGCATAGAAAATACATGTCATTAAATACTTCCACTTTTGCCTTCCATAAATGTGGGAGAGCAGGTTGTGTAACATCGTACTATGCAACTTCTTATAAAAATCTAAGTACTTGTGATTTAGTGATACTATGAAAAATGAGTAGTTATGACTACGAAAAAATGAGCAGTCATGGCTTCTTTTGAAATACGTATCCTTTGTAGATAACTGGTGTAGATGGCTCAGTGTGATATTATGTAAGCCTTATTATCCTCTATGGCTTAAAAACTATGTATCTTCATTCATGCCTGTAATAGAGGTACTCCCATGATCATCAAGCATTTGTATGTTTTTATTCTAATCAGGTGTGGTTCGAATGTACAATTAGTAATCATACTTTTGCAGTGGTTCATAACAAACGGATTCATTAAACCCAGTAAATAGTTTTTGCAACTGCCGATCTGGATATTAGGCATGTATATTGCATCATACCTCATCAGAGAAAAACTTGCCATCAATCATAGTAGAAACAATTATTTTTACCATTGCCACAAGACGTTAACAGAAGCTATTAGTGTCTGTAACTGTTGTGTGTGTCTACATTGCTGATGAATAAACGTCGGTCAAAACCAATTTTTATAACACTGATTCATGCCAAAAATCGCACCCCCTTAAAGACTTTTGACTTGCCCTGGTGAGTCGATGCAATAAACTTATACAAGTTGTTTCTTAACCTGACAGAACTGAAAATCGTGTGCATTTTCGTTTGCGAAAGTTTTCTTTTGGAATCACTGGGTTAATCGTTTTTACGCTCTACATGAAAACAGACTACCTTCTTTAGGATTGCATGTACCAAGTTACCCCGAAAATATTGTTTTCAAAGTTTTACCCCTTGGAGTATACGCGAAACGCCAATTATTGTGTTCTTACCCCAAAAAGCTCGGAAGGCTCTAGCCTTGGTGCGCAGCTGTTCACTATATTAAATACAACTTTGCGCCGTTGTGGGTAAAATTGACCGAATAATATCTTCCTTGAATAATCTAAATTATTTACCTGCGTTGCAAAAATTCATTTTATTCTGCTGCTAAAATTGAGGTGTGATATTTTGCGTGGACTTTCCGCGCAATAAAATATTGCGTCACCTATTAACTAGTTCCTTTTTCCCAGATTCTTCAATCAAAAATTCTCCCTTGAGGTTGCATAAACATCACAACAAATGATCAGAATTGGTTCCACTTCATTATATGTTTTTGGAATTTTGATATCAGTAAACCGAATTTTAGAACAAATTTTGCTGCGATGCTGTCATCATCTAATGGGAGATGTCGAAAAAATGCTGAAAGTGGCGCATGTCACGAATGTACTCCTTTCAAAATGACGACATACATTTTATTGTTACAAAAGGCAGAGAATTATGCAAAAAGATGACATCGGATGTTTTTCGCTTAAACGGTCGTAACGGGCAAGGTGAAAGTCAATTGACTGCCAGATTTTGCATGCACACCCACCGGTCTTTAGCTCATGTTGTTACAAGCTTCACGACGAGGTGAGGAGCGTAACTATCCAGCCTGTGTGCAATTTCGAGGTCTATCGGAGCTCAATACACAGTGGCACCTTGCTGTAATTTGACAATAGTCTTCATAAAGCTAGCTGGCTAGATAGGAAGGCCCTAGTTTCGAAACAATTTTTTACTCCGAAAGTGACAAATTCAGAATGATCATGGATCATGGATTACACTATAACCGATCACATTCTTCCGTTTTCATGCGCCTGTGATCTTAATATTGCCGCTATGTTCAAACCACTGTTTATGTTCTTCCTAAAAGAACCTTGGGTTCTATTGCTGTACCAACACATTAAGAAACTAAACAACATAAATAAACAATAATTATCTGTGGTAAAGCGCACTGATGAAGTGATGATCAAGAGCAATAATGGATGAGCACAAATGCGTCCTGCTTATTGAGCATTCCGCGGCATGAAAACACTTGAGGTCGTAAAACATCCAGCGTTGTATTCTGATTTTTATGCAATTTTACTCAAAAATTTCAAATTTCTTGCTTGTTTTTATGCATAATGTAGTGTATAAAAAGTCTCATACATCCGCAATATTACTTAACATTTGATTTTACCACGCCGCCATTAATTCAACATAAAGTTTTAGGCTGGTGTAATGTCACGCACTTCCTATTTGTAGGTTGATTCCATTTTACCTCCTTTCAATAGTTGGAACAAAAGTAGATAAACCCCTGTCAAGACCGGAGTTGCCACTGGTAAACAAACAGCGCACAGTTAAATGTTCGTTTGGCCAAAGTTCACCCGCTGAGTCATAAAATGGTAATTGCCGACCAAGGACAAAAACAATGAATACACTGTTACAGAGCTCCGCTAAAGATGGGAGAAGACAAAAAATTATAATACATCACATAAACTAGAAATAACTGTTACACAATGATCAGTTCTCAAATGGAGTCAGCAAGTTTCTTTCTTGGGGTAAAAGGTGATCTGTGAACTGTTTATTACCACAGAATTAAGACCTGCAGGAACAACATAGGTCCACTTGACCGTGTACTTCTAGGGGTGTTTATTAAACCTAAAAATGGCCACTAAATGGAGCAAAATATGTCAAATCCATCCAAAAACAGCATCCTCTCACCGTTTCTTAAAAAAGGTTACCAAACGGATCGGTCTGAAAGTCGCCGCCATTGCCAACTTCATTAAATACACTTACTACGGTAATTTAACAAAGGTTCTGCATTGGGTTTAGGACATATAGCTATGGAAAAAAACTGACAATAGGAGGCACCACAGTAGTCAAGGTCATCAGAAAAAAATTGTGAACAGTTCTCTTCACACCAAGAACATGCCAATTTTCAAAGACATCCTAATTTGGTTCATAGAGGGGCAGACGCCAAAAACCACTCGATAACAATGAAAATTCCACTAGATGCTGCAAAATACATCAAATCCATCCGAAAACAGGGAGATGTCACCATTTCTTTATTAGAAAGCTATTTATCAGGTTTGATAAAGATCTGTCAAGGAACTTTAATTAGAAAAACAGGAAAACAGAAAAAAAGAAATTGCCGCTAGGGGGCATAGCAATCGTTGGTTATATCTGAAAGTCGTTGCCAACTGTGAATTTCATATATTCATACTGTCTTATTAAATCTAATAATTTAAGCTACTGCAGTGGGTTTAGGAGATATGACAGCTATGGTAAAAAAGAAAACAAAACTGCCACTAGGACGTGCTAAAGTAGTTGAAGTCGTCAGAAAATCACCGTCAGCCGTCCTATTCACAGTAGGAACATATATGCCAATTTATGAAATCATCCTTAAAGAGGTTTGGTTGACAAAGGGCGAATACCAAAAAAAAACAGTAAAAAATGGCCATAAAAAACGGAAGGAAAGCGTAATCTCACTAATAAATGCCTAGCTACCAAATTTTTTATGAACATCCATTCACGATCTTACTCAAAGCAGAGTAAAACACTAAAATTGCCACTAGGGGGCACACCGGTAGTCCGATCCATCCAAAAGTTGTTGTCGTTCGTTATCAACTTCGTGTACTTGCTGGGCTTCCCATATGCCCAGCGATGTGTCAGTGTCGAGCTCGGTTACCCGCCAAAATTTGAATGATGTGTCTTATGCCCAATCTGTTGACACTCGGGTTTTTTGAACCTTTTGGTTTGACCATGTTGGGAAAGTTCTCCTAAGTTTCTTATCAGGAGTTGGCAATGCCAATACGGCATTTGACTGGACAACACAATACCCAGTTAGGCATTCATTGTGCAGCATTCCTACGATATCGGGATGCAAAGTTCAGGTACACAATGCAGAACGCTAGCTCCCATGTTTGTGTGCCTGTCTATAGTTTCATGGCTAAATTTTTACATGGGCCCTGACCCTGTGCATATTGAATGCTCTTGCAGCTTGTTAAGTTCATTAATGCAAGCATTAACAGGAGAACTGACCCTTGGTTTCTTTAGGGCTCATGACTTTACCAGACGTAGAGGGTTGTGACTGTATGATAACATCTAGCTTTTTTGTTAGCTGCCAAGCAGTCTTTTGTCTGATATGACAACAGGCAGGCCAATTATCTACCAGGCTTATTACAGACGTGTGAACACAGTCAAACTCAGAGAGAATTGGGCACGGTGTATTCGGAAAGAATAGATTGCCGTAACTTCGGTTGCAGTCGGACGATTTTGCTGATTCAAAAACTAAACACGATAACCATTAGAAGATTTTAGAAATGCTATTGGTTTATGTTCAAATATGTTACAACTTAACTTTTATTTTTAACGGTGAGCACAGCCCAGTCAGGCCGATACGATCTTACTGGAGATTAAAGTGCAATTATCGAACAAAAGAGAGCTGGCTCTCCAATCATAAATGCCAGAATGGATCAGTCATGTAAGATAATGGCTACAGGGGTAAACTTCCCACCTTGTTGTTGGGCTATACAATTGAACAAGTTGGGGGCAACGGGAAAACGCCGTAATGCAGAGACGTTGACCGCGTTTCCATATGTCCACAAAAGTGCTTTGAGCAGTGTGTACAAATTTGTTCATTTTGCTTTAAATTTCTACACTGACGAATACGACCAACACAGTGATTTAAAAAAAGTCCAATTTTGAGGGCATTTTTAAAAATTAATGTTTGGTTTATGCATTCAGCGAGTCGGTGCCCACGTCATACATCAATTGTGCCCGTGGGCAGAAAACGTATTGAGCAAATTGGCACGTTCCGAAAGAATAGATTGTCGTAACGTCGGTTGTAGTTGGGCAATTTTGGTGATTCAAAATCTAAACATGATCAGCATTTGGCGAAGAATTCAGAAATGCTATTGGTTTATGTTCAAATATGTTATAACTTTTTAACAGCACAGCCCAGTCAGGCTAGATACCGATCCCATTGGAGATTAGAGCAATTATCGAACGAAAGAGAGCTGGCCTTCCAACCATAAATGCTAGAATGGAGTTTATCAGTCGTGTAAGGTATTGGCTACAGGGATCATCTTTCCAACTTGTTGTTGGGCTCCGGAAGTGAACAATTTGGGAGCAACGGGGAAAATGGCATAATGTTATATTGCTGCTTAGCTATCTGAAAAGATCATGGTAACTGACTGCTATCAAGCTCTGTGTTGTATAATGTCATATCAGTTGAGCAGCTGTTAATTGCAGTGACCTAAGACTGGAACAATGTGACAAAATTGCCTAGCTATAGGTAACCAAATTTTCTGCATCTGCTAACAAGAGAAACGCGGAGCGGGGAAATTCCCACGAATGCATCACAAACGGTGTGCTTTTAGGGTTATATATTTGTATCATAAAAATGGGTACTAAATGGCCGAAAAACGTACAATCCATCCAAAAAAAACGGGAACATGCCATATTTCATAAAAAAACTGTCAAGAAACTTCAGCAAAACAATGGAAAATAGAATTAAATGAAATTGCTACTAGTGGGCACAGAATTCGTTGGATCCGTCCGCCTGAAAGTCGTTGTGCTCTGTTGTTATCTTAATAAAGCTACGGGCGCGAAACAAAACAATTAAACTACTACTAGGAGGTGCCACAGTAGTTAGTCGCCATCATCAAACGTCCTCTTCACGCTGACAACATTTCAATTATCAAAACCATCCCTAAAAAGATTTGGTTGACAGAGGGGTGGACGCCAAAACCAGGGTTTGAAAACAGCAAAAATGGCCACTATGTGGTGCAAAATACCTCAATTCCACCCCAAAACAAGAGCAAAGCCTAATCTTTTCAATAGATGCCTATATTCAAAATTTTATGAAAATCTGTTGAGGACCTTTGAAGATGCACGGGTAAATGTAAAACACTAAAATTGCCACTAGGGGGCACACCAGTGGTCAGATCCGTCTGAAAGTCGTCGTTGTCCGTTGTCAACATCTATGAAATACCCTAAGCCTTGACAAATTAAGTAAAGATCCTGTTTAGTAGGAAATACAGCTATAAGCATAAAAAACCTGCCAACAGTAGGTGCCACAGTAGTCGCAGTCGTTGGAAAATCCTCGTCAGCTGTCCACTTCATAGTTAAAACATACATGACAATTTTCACAATTATCCTGAAAGCGGGTTGGTTGATAGACGAGTGGACACCAAAAAACAGAACCGAAAACAGTAAAAATGGCCACTAGGTAGTGCAAACTAGGTTGAATCCATCTGAAAATAGAGAGATAGCGTCACATCATTAACAGATACCTGTATGCCAAATTTTATGAAAATACGTTGAGGACCTTTGAAGATCGGAAGCAAACACAAAAAAATAAAATTGCCACACCAGTAGTCAGATCTGTCCTAAAGTTGTTGTCCTACGTTACTAACATCATATAAATACACTTACTAAATCTAGTAAAGATCCTACAAACGGTTTAGGAGATACAGCCATAGGCCCAAAAAAGAACAAAATTGCAGCTAGGAGGCGCCACAGTAGTTGAAGTTGTCGGAAAACCATCGTCAGCCATCCACTTCATTGTAAGAACAAACACCACAATTTTCACAATCATCCTTAGAGCGGTTTGGTTGATGGAGGGACGGACGCCAAAAAACAGACTCGTAAACAACAAAAATGGTCACTAGGTGGCGCATAATACGTTGAATCCATCCAAAAACCAAAGGATAGCGTCACCTCATTAATTTAATAGGTGCCTATGTGCCAAATTTCATGAAAATCGGTTGAGGACCTTTGAAGATACAGAGACAAACGCAAAAAACTAAATTAGTCACTAGGGGACACAGCGGTATACAGGTCGGTCCAAAACTCGTCACCCTCTGTTGTCAACCCTATAGGAACACACCTGAAAAATTTCAATACGATCCTACAAGGGGTTTAGGAGATACAGTCACGGACACCGGATGCCCAGACAGAGATGACAGCAATATGCACCCACATATAAATAATGTGGGCGAATAATTAAAAGGATTAGGCTTGGAAAATCCATTCCAGCATCTGATGGATTATTTTCAAATTTAGAGCCGTCTATGTAACAGACTATCTCATTCTTGTGTTCTGCACAGTCACCAATCTCTATGAAAGAATTGTTTGTATGATTTAAAGCAGCGATCTGGACATCACGAGACGTTTTCAATAGTTGCCCAGTTTTGAACATCTCAGCTTACTGCAGTCACATTCCTGGTGTACTTCTGTGTGCAACAGAATCAGGGATGTGAATTTTCACCCAAAGACCATTATCTGAGACAAAGCACTGCACATGTGGCATCACCTTCAAGGTATACGTACAGTGGTGTAGAGCAATTATTTTTCTGAGACAGCGCAGAAGGCATAAATCCTGGAAAAGCAGATGTGATGCACACGCACAAGCTGGATGTTTCAGCAGATTAAGTTTGTTCACTTAACAACTGACAGTACTTTGTTCCAATGTCATTACCTATACTGACACAGCATTTGACCATTTAAGGTTCCAGGTGAAAATAATCAACTAGTATGTTTTCCTGTCCGCATTAATTTCAAAGCCGACTTATAGCCTATGTGGCTGCTGTATTCAGTGCTCTCTGAGCAAGGTAGCAACATATCAGAATGGATGCTGTACACAACGAGAAAAATATCATCTGAATTAGGCTTGAACATAAAAGCTTGGACCCATGTCAGCTGATAACTGTCGAAGTAGGCCATTAACCGTAACCATGTTGAAGAAGGTAGGTGAGGCAATGCCACCCTGTGATGTTCAATTGGTGATGTGCCCATCACACTGACACCCTCCAGACAAGCAGTCAGATTGGCTTCAGTGCACGTTGAAGAAACACCTGTTCACTTTAAAGTGGTTTAGTGTTACTCAGATCACATCATGCTTAATATTGCTACGTTCACAAGCCTACTCAAACAAAACGTGCGACGTAATGTCTGTTCTATGCTCCAGCCAGTGCTGCGAAGCCTTGACTTGTGATGAACTTCTGAGACACGTTCAGCAACTGTTACACTTGTTGATTCAATAACCTGCTGTCTCTATAGTTGGCTCTCTATTGACTATCGCAGTAACTGCTGATTCTCTTCACTGCAACTCAACTGCAATTCTCCTGATTAACTTTCTTGAACTGACTTGATCTGACTACTACAAACCCGTGCTTAAAGTCTAATGCATTGTTCTAGAATTTTTCATCAATTCAAGCACATACTAGAACTTTCCTGAATCTACCCAACAATTCTACAAACATGTACTAGTCTCTAGAATATTCCAGACTGAATTAATCACTGACATGCTAGAGTCTCCTAGAAAGTTCCATACTATTCTGTAGTAAACAAATTACATCTCATCAATGTACTTAACTCAAGGGTCATGTCTATCAAATAGAAAAACAAAACAAAACAATACAAATAAAAACAGTATCAGTCTATATTCTGACAAAACCCAACTTTTCCAGTCTAGCAACCAGATGATGTTGAGCCTAGAGAATCCCAGTCTATAAGAAATACTGATTGTTTCGAAGCCTGTTTTGCACACCATTTTATCAAGATGCCACGTTATGAACCTTTCCTGAGCCCTTTGAGAAGGAAGATGTTAAGATTGAGGCCTGAAGGACTTAGTCAAGTATGAGTTCTTCCCTGGTCTACGAATGAATACTATCCTGTTTAATTCTTGGGGACATGCAACCTAATCTAAGATTGGCTACACAGGTTGCTGTAAGTAGATGGAATGGTATTCCATCCTCTTACACCAATATAGGGTAGATCATGTCTAGTCCTGGGTACCTCTATGGTTTAAAAGACATTGAATCCAAATCCACGAGATGTGGTGTGACCATATGTTTTCATCATCAGCATCAAGCTAATTGTTCACGATGGAGTCCATCCCTTCAAAACAATGACTTAATTAAGATAGGTTTACACTGTTTGGATAGCCATACCCATCGTGATCTCAAGCTCTTTCCTTAGGGGAGCGCGTGTACAAAATTAAACCTATAACTAAAGAAAAAACAACCAGTTTTATACAGTCAGGTAAGTGGTCTGAATTACTAAGAATTCGCTGCTTCACAGAAGATACGTTTACGACAGCTTAAACCAATGCACACATACCGGTAATATGACAGAACCAGACAGTTGACACTTACTGCTAGGCGGTGTTTCACAGACAATTCGAGATGACGTCATACTTGTGATTTCGCACTCTTTGCCACAGATGGACACGGCTGTCTTGTTTTCAACAAACCCAGAGCCAGTGATGGTCAGACTATTACCGCCGCATTGACTTCCTGTTTCAAGACAAAGTTACACGTGATTAACAGTTACAGTTCCCAAAAAGGTGAATTCTTCTCCAGACCTGTTCATCTCCCAAAAAGGCTGAAACATGAACTTTTATTATTTGTCAAATTTTGCAAGAAAAAACAAAGATAAAGAAAAAATTACTGTGTAAATAGTTTGGTAACATGCAATTGAGGGTTATAGAATGGTATTGTAACACTTTGTAATTATTTCTATTTGGTATTTCCATGAAATAATCAATTTGAAGTATCTCCAGTGCATACAGAAATCCAATCAGCCACTCATGCAGACTGGCATGCAGAGTCATGTCCACGCAGTGTTGAATACACAGAGAAAGACGTGAGGATTGAAATTATATTAAAGACAGCATCCAGCGGCTAAAACACCAGCTAGAAACCTATGTATTGTTCATAAGGAATATTGTTTTTGCTTCTTACATACCACGGAAAGTAATTAATTATGACGCAAATTACACCGCTCATAATTCGTAGCCCCTTCGAGCGCCCCAGGAAAAATCTCAACCAATCAGCGTAAAGTGGTTCATATGACATCATGGCCACGAATTTACTGGGGAGCCACACTGCGTAACACCTGAGTGTATTCTTGGACGTTCTGTGCTTGTCGACCTCTGGGCTAAAATGTCTCTTTGCGTGGTGTGCGGGTGTAGCAATGTCAGCGGCAATGGGATACATTTGCACAACTTCCCCACCGAGACGTTGTGTGCCGTGCGTGGTATAGATTCGTATCCACGAGAAGGCCTGGCAACAAACTTTCCTGGTGGCAAGATCTGATTTAGGCTTGGTGCAAAGCTGTATACAAAATCTACACCTTCACTTCGATATGGGTAAAAAGGACTAAATAAAATCTGACGCAGAAATAGTTGAGTAAACCAAATTCTTTACCGGTGTTGGAAGAATTATCATTCTACTGCTCATCTACTGCTAAAATTGAAGTGCGCTCTTGGGAGTCGGCGTTTGGCGATTACGTCACCTGACCTGAACAGTTTCTTTTCCCCCCGGTTATTTTTTTATCAACTGTTCTTTGCTGCCACGAGGTTGCGTACTGTCACAACAAATTGTCAGAACTGGTCTCATTTCGTTACAAGTTATTAACATTTTTTAAGACCAGCAAACTGAATTTAGAACAAACTTTACTGCTGCGAAGCTGTTATCATGTCCCAAAAGTAGTCGCAAAATTTTAGTATGGCGCGTGCGCGTGTCATGAGCGTACCGTTTTCAAAACAACAACAGACTTTCTTTGTTACAAAACTCAAAAGGCGGAGAGATTGTTCTTCCCTTAAACGACTGGCACTGAATGGGCAAGGTGAGTGTCCGAATTGTCTCCCAGATTTTGCATGGACCCCGGCCGTCTGTCGTTGGCTCTGTGATATGTTTCACGAGTTGACTAACACAACTCATACCCGGTCTGAATGAAATTTCGTGATAGACTACAGTCTATAGTCTATGGTTTAACAGAGCTCAAGTCACAGTGTTACCTAGCTGTATTTTAGCGATTAGTTTTCAAACAGCTAGCTCAGGTGGGCTCCAAAAAATTTGCAGTGTGCACTTCGACGTTTCATGTCACCGTTCCGGCCCATAGTATACAGAATCCCACCCAAATCTGGAATATTCTGTCTGATTTGGGTCGTTCCCGTATATTGATTTGGGTCGTTGTTGCGAAGGCCTAACGGAATTCTGATACTGAATTTAAAACATTCAATTGATTACAAATTCTTATGACTGGGTATGTTTTCATGCAATACAGACTTTATTTCTTAGTTTTAATTTATTACAGACACGCACAATGTTGTGTTGCTGTTAAATTTTCAATTTTTTGAGTTTGACCGACTCAAAATGGCGGCGATTACGGGTTGCAGCATTTCAAGGTGAGTTATTTTGAAAATTGAGTTTCTAAATTTTCAATGAATTTGAATACAAATTGCATTGTACGAAAAGATCAAGCTGATATGTGCAGTAACATTTCCAAGTATTTCGCACCAAATTAAACAGCCTATTGTCGTCTATACCAATACGGGACACACACTCGACAGCTGTCCGTATTGGAATCGCGCAGCGTTCACACCTTCGGCTTCAAAAAGACATGAATGGAATGTTGCTAACACCAAAGTTTTTGTATGAAACAAATTACACTTTATAATAAACATTGTGAAATTGCTGTTAACACTTCAGACGAAGCGTTTTGTTAATTTCCGGCTATTTCGACGGCCCCAGTCACACTCCCAGGGATTCCCATATGGGCCCATATTAGAATGTGTGCTAAATAATTGAATAAAAATTCTAAAGGTAGTGATTTTGATTAATTTTAATATTAACTGACATGAAATGAAAAATTAATGTTTCCTTGATTTTCCACGTATTTTGCACTAAATTAAATGGCCAGTCATCTCTTGATTCCAATACTCTGGAGACACGGTGAAAGCCAAATTCGTTGTAACGATGATGTCATAGACTTTGATTAGTGCAAACACCGTCTCAAGTTTTTTTGGCGCTAAATGGGGTTCGTGATGGGGCTTGTCAAAGGCTTAATACTTAATCAACAACTTAGGTATGCTATGACACAGTAGTTTGATGTTTTTCATCAATAAATGTATTTTAGATGTAAAAATAGTCATTTTGGCACCATACTTGACCTTTAAAGGAGAAATTATATGCCACCCAAAAAAACAACTTATTTTGTATCAATTTAGATCAAGTAGTTCCACTCAATAACAGCAAGTACAGCTCTTTTACATGACACTTAACGGCAGACGGAGGGGTTGAAATTAACTGATGACACCAGAGGTTCGAAATGCAGTCTGTTCAGCAGTTCACAACATGCTTACTGGTGTCAGCTTATCGCTTGAATTCATCGTTTTACACCAATAAACCATCAAAATTCTATGTAAAACCCTTACAAATGCATTGATCAAGTTATTAAACAAACACATTATTTTGTTTTGCTGTTACAGATTTTTAGGTATTTGAACGTATCGTAGCCTATAAAGTTCGGTAAGTCGATTTACCACAAGGTCCGTCGCGGGAGTTTGGGGTCTTTTGGTGATAAATTCAAATTATTCGTTCGTGAAATACAGACAGAAGAACATAGCTGCATGTTGTGATTTTAGACTTCAGTTCTAAACACACAAAACGCTTGATATTGCGGCCAGTGGCTCGAAACCCGATCAGGCCCACCGCGGCCGGACTGAAGACATCACGAACATAAACCAGCCAAAGTTGAAAACTAAACTTCCAGTCACGAAAAGACTATACTAGTGAGCCAAAGAAAAAATGTGCACACTGATTATTTTGGTGAATTAGCCGCGAAACTGCAAATCTACTTACTAGCTCGTCAGGGGCCACGAAGTCAGGTTACCCTTTCGCAAAATCGTCAGGGCAAAAGTTGTACATTAACAATGATTCAAATAATGTATATGAATATCTAAAGATTCCCCTAACATCTGACCATAGCATATAAAATGGAGTTATTGTTTCACAACAGCTATCTTTCTGTCAGCAAACAAACTGATGTGCTCACACGGCCTCGGTGCCCGGTCATTTAGTCGGTTTCAGCATTGCATCAAAAGCCGGTAACGCAGTGATTTATTCATTGCTGGCTTCTCAAAACGTTTGCACTCACGAACACTCCAAAGCATTACAAATTGTATCTAATGAGACAGACTTTGTTTCAGTTTTATATAAGCATTGGTTAAGGTGAGAATATATCATTTTAAAACAGAAGCAAAATATAAACGTCATCGTGGCAACTTGCAATCCTGACTTAGATGAGTGCTCATCGGACGAAGACTTCACAGGTCGATTGTTAGGTTTCACGAGATTACACAGATCAAGAAATATTAGAAAGGCTCTGTGAAAGTGCACAGACAACAGAACATATGAATAGGTCAGTGTGAAAACTGTTTGAATGACTTGTCATGGTGTCAGTGAGCTAACTGCATCATAATGGAACGACGTTTGCTGCCAGAAAATTCCACAAGTGAAACGAATTCTTGGAGAAGCGCAGATGTGTCTCACGGACCATCCTGATTTTGCACCGCATCTAAAAAAGGTGTTCTTACGATGTTTTTTTAGGACTGAGAAAAAGAACTGGCGAAAACATCCTACCCCCAGAGGACCAAGTCTAACGAACAAGTCAGTCATCAAACAGGTCATATAAAATGTTATAATGTTCTCATGCCTTGAATTAATAGTAATTGTTTATGTTTTCATGGCCAAATACAATTCTCCATAATCAAAAACTGATCAACAACCGATCCAACAGAATGCAGGCCACTGACAGACAAGGAAAAGTTTCACGGCCTCATACTTGGTATCAACGGTGTACTTTTCATTCTTCACTAGCGCGAGCCACTTCCAAGTATTATAGGCTCTTGAGAAAATTGAAAAAACGATATACCCGCTTTCCTCGCAGCTTCATAGTTCGTACAAGCGGGAACAACATACCACACCATAGCGGCATTCACCAAAGAACCACTGATGTCGCTGCGTCGTTTCTCACCTTCCTTACAGGTTAACGCGACACCTCTTGGTGAGGTAAGATCGACCGTATATGTGATGATTTGGATATAGAACGATTAAGATGGTAAAAAAAGACTAATTAAATCGGGTGGCATTCTCCTTTAAGTACATATTATGTACTGAGTGCAAGTGGTACAGCTACACCAGATCGACACCTTCTTCCTAGCAAACATTGAACTGAGGCAATCACTTGCATATAGACACAATTTTGGTGTTGTGTCGATTTGGCTGAATCAAGCCACAAGGTTAGCATTTACACGAAAACACAGATCAATGAATGCAGCCTACCTTTGTCAGGAGAGATGGATGTGATAGACAGTACATAACTGAATTGTAGAGGTGAGGAGGCCATGGCATAACCCTTGTTTTGAACGTACACCTGGACATCATACATTCCTGGGGGGTTGGAACCAGCTTTACACTTGATCTCTGTATTAGTTAAACTGGTTTGCTTACAGGGAGATGAGTTGATGGTGACCTCGACAATAGAGCCAAAACCATCACCTTTCAAGGTGATCTCCCGTCCTGCCTCCCCAGAGATGGGGCTGATGCTGGTCAAGCTAGGGGTGTCCTCATGAGTGTACTTAAATGATGTGGGAGGGAAATTTTTGCTGCCAGATACGACACGGAGGGGAACCCAAGCGGCTTTTCCAGGCGGAGACCTACAGGTGATCGAGGAAAGCCTCAATTGAGTGACTGGACAGTCTTTTCCATCCACTGTAACTGATGTTGCACCAGTTTTGAAACCATTACCAGTGATTTGGATCAGTGTTCCGCCGGCAATACTACCTTCACGTGGAATCACATCATCAATGTTACGTTTACCGAATACCTTCTTGTCAGACTTGGAATCACCTTTACCATCAATGTGAACCTTGGCATAATTATCACCACCTTCTAGATAAGAAACATCACACGTGATCTGGCTGTCACTAACATTGGTGACAACGCATGTACTGATTCCAAGATACACTGAGGCTTTGGCAATGTCCCTTCCAAAATTGTTGCCAATAAAGGTGAGTACAGTTGGTCCACTCATTTGTTCAGGTGAAACAGATGTCACTTTAGGCGTGCTAGACTGGGTATAAGTGAACTTGCAGGCGTCAAATGGAATGCAGGGGAATTCTCGTTGATCACCAGCGAACAGTTTGAACACAACAGACTTGTCGAATCCATCAGTTCCTCCAGTCTTGAAGACTACCTTGCTGTAGTTCTTGAAGACAATACCACGGGTATCAGCACCCAGATTAAATCCAGCTGAAACAAGTGAATATGATAAAACATAATCTGATATATTTCTTAAAACATACAGTTTCTGTAGCACATTTAACTAAATAAGCAGGTCCTCTCTGACAACAGACATGTCCAGAAATACCACACTGCCACTATATTTTTAGCTGCTCTGCTGCACATGTTTCAGGCTGCAACGTATGAGTTAGTGTAGTGGCTATGATTTTATACCAAATTCATGGCGTTCATATATTGCTTTTGCATAAACGATTGGCAATCACGATGATACTAGAAAAATGAAAAATGGTACAGATATATCTAGATTATTACATGTTCTCAGTCGTTATCCCTACAAAATCCACGAGGGCTCTAGATAGGGGGGATAACAACTGAGAACAAATACACCACATTGAACGATAAACATTGCAATGAAACGATCTACCTTTCCGGACTTGCCTCGGCTTTGTAACTACTTTGTATGTCAGAGGCCTGGGGTCGGAGGTCGTGACCTTTTAGAAAAGCCAAGCTATTTTTGTCTAATAACGATTTTACTCAAAACCAATTGAAAGTTTAAACAAAATGGAAAGAAAGTGAATCTATATAAGGTTTAGCAACTAATCTTAGCTTACTACACATTTAATCATGCTAAGCTTCGACCGAGAGATCGTCTGCAAAAGTATGTTACCATTGGTAACTCAGTATAATGCTCAAGTCGAAGGATCCTGACAACACGATACCCGCATTCAAATTGGAGATCGGTGATTTACAAGTGAGAGAAAATGAGAGACAAATTTTACTGAATTAACATATCGTTTTTATGGAAATTATGCGTGTTATTTTTATACCTTCTAAATGTCGGTACAATGCCCTCTGTTACACATGCGATTGTTGTGCGTGCTCATTTAAGTATTCTATTTTCACGTTTAATGACGTCAGCCGCTGAGTGGTGCAGTGGTGAAGTCGACGACTGGAAACTCTTGCGGACCGGGTTCTAAACCGGCCTCGATTCCCGCCAAAATGTTATCTCACTAGTGAGACAACTAAATGGGTTATTACATGGTTGTATTGGCGATTCGAAGCTGATATTGTGGTATAAAGTCTGATATCTCTTTATAGCTCTTCGCTGACCTGTCCCAAATAACTCGGGGCTATGCCTCCCAATGTCAGGAAACCAACCTGAGCCTCATTATGTTGTTTGATGTCTTTATTGGTTAACTGCTCATTCCTTACGAAGAAACAAGTACAACAAAGATTCCTCTGAGACCGTCACATCCAAGCAACTCTGTTAAAACAAATTATAAGGACAATAACTGCAACAAGAAGTTTGACCAAAGTCTTACTCATATACTTGAAGCCATGTCCAGTGATGGTGACTTTTGTGCCACCATACACAGAGCCGGATGTGGGGTAGACACCACTGATGTGGGGCAGTAGAGTGATGCTAGCATCAGATGTGGCATAGCCAGTGTTGCCAACTCTTAGGGAGAGCGTCTGGAAATGACAGAAAATGATAACAAGAGCAACACAGAGCGTTGAAATGCACCCACGATTGCATTGTAAATGCCGTGCTTTTAGGGTTATTTATAGAAAGCTATTAAGCAAATTTCATAAATTAAATTTAACTTGTTAAATGCATATATTGCCATTATTTTGACATTTGTCTCTTTATTTTGATATCAACCCTTAGGGTTTATTTTGCATTACTCATCTCTATTTATAGCCTCAAGGGCCTACTTTTGTATTGATACATTTTTCTATGCGACACGATTGGTCGCCCATATTTCCTTTTTTCAGTTCAACATGGTTTCTCTCATTCAGCCATCTACCTCGTCGTCTACAAGACCTTTGTTCGTAATTTCTGCAGTTTTTTTTCCCAACTACCTATTCCGGGTGACGGTTACACTTTTCTCTTAAGTTTTCTCATATACAATTCCTTTTAGGTGTTTTCAACTTATGTGTTCATGTTCTGTACTTTTCGTATAAGCCCTTCAGGCAGTTCTTTTGCTTTGGTTCCATCTTTCAGGGCTATTCATTATAGACGCCTGAGGCCTTTTGTGTCCATGCCCATCTTGCGGAGTCTTATTTATAGTTTTATCTAATTACGTCATAATAAATGACATTACTCGCAATCCTCCTCTTGTTTTACTCTGTAACATAGCTCGTGGCGTACCCCGGGCAAAATAGATTACGATAAAAATCTGTCAAGGAACTTCAGAGAAACAAAGGAAAACAAAAAATAATGAAATTGCCACTTTTGTCGTCATCTGTTGTTAGCTTCATATAAAAATAATAAACTGAATAATAAAGATCCTGCAGTGAGTTTAGGAGATGCAGCTATGGGCACAAAACAAAATAAAACAAAACTACCACTAGGAGGCGTTACAGTAGTTGAATGTGTTGTTGTCAACCATCCTCTTCAGACTGAGAATATATAACATATACCAATTTTCAAAGTCATCCTCAGAATGGTTTGGTTGATCAAGGGGTGAACGCCAAAAAACAAGACTCGAAAACAGGAATAATGGCCACCAGATGGTGCAAAAGTTCCTCGATTTCATCCCAAAGCGGGAGGATAGCATCATCTCACCAATAAATGCCTTATTCCAAACTTTTTGATAATCCGTTGAGGACCTTTAAAGATACAGAAGTAAGCCAAACGGGGCACACTGGTTGTCAGATCCGTCCGAAAGTTGTCATCCGTTGTTAACATCATATAAATACACTTGCTAAATTTAGCAAAGATGCTGCAAACCGTTTAGGAGATACAGCCTTGGGTGCAAAAAAAAAACAAAACTGTCACTAGGAGGCACCACAATAGTCGAAGTCATTGGTAAATCATTGTCAGCTTCGTAGTAAGAACATACATGCCAATTTTCACAATCATCCTAAGTGCGGTTTGGTTGATAGAGGGGTGGACACTAAAAAACAGTATAAATGGCCACTAGGTGATGCAAACTACATCAAACTACCGAAAATGGGAGGATAGCTTCATCTCACTAATAGGTACCTATGTTTCAAATTTTATGAAAATACGTTGAGGACTTTTGAAGATACAGACTGAGGTAAACGTAAAAACATAAAT
This sequence comes from Phoronis australis, assembly GCA_002633005.1. NCBI lineage: Eukaryota > Metazoa > Phoronida > Phoronidae > Phoronis > Phoronis australis. The sequence goes on along the minus strand of NMRA01000225.1, from coordinate 76,611 downwards.
TGCCACTAGGGGGCACACTGGTAGTCAGATCTCTCCGAAAGTTGTCATCATTGCTTGTCAACATCATATGAATATGCTTGCAGAATTTAGTAAAGATCCTGCCATCAGTTTAGGAGATACAGCCATGGGTGCAAAAAGAGAAAAAAAACTGCCACTAGGAGGTGCCACAGGGGTCGAAATTGGTGAAAAATCATCGTCAGCCGTCCTCTTCATAATAAAAACATACATGCCAATTTCCACAATCATCCTTAGAGCGGTTTGGTTGATAGAGGGGTGGACGCCAAAAAACAGACTTGAAAACAGCAAAAATGGCCACTAGGTGGCGCAAATTTCGTCGAATCCGTCCAAACACGGGAGGATAGCGTCATCTCACTAATAGGCGCCTATGTTCCAAAATTTTATGAAAATACCTTGAGGACCTTTGAAGATACAGAGGTAAATGTAAAAATATTAAATTGCCACTAGGGGGCACACTGGTAGTCAGATCCTTCAGAAAGTCGTCATTAACCATTGTCAACATCACATAAATGCACTTGCAGAATCTAGTAAAGTTCTTGCCAACGGTTTAGGAGAAACAGCCATGGGCACAAAAAGAGACAAAACTACCACTAGGAGGTGCCACAGTAGTCGAAATCGTCAGAAAATTATCGTCAACCGTCCTCTTCATAATAAAAACATACATGCCAATTATCACGATCATCTTTAGAGCGGTTTGGTTGACAAAGGAGTGTACGCCAAAAAACAGACTCGAAAACAGCAAAAATGGCCACTAGGTGGCGCAAACTACGTCGAATCCATCCGAAAACGGGAGGACAGTGTCATCTCACCAATAGATGCCTATACGTCAAATTTTATGAAAATACGTATAGGACCTTTGAAGATGAGGTAAGCGGAAAAAACTAAAATTGCCACTAGGGGGCACACCGGTAGTCGGATCCGTCCGAAAGTTCGATCATGTCGTCCCATCCATGATAGGAACATATGTACAACGTACAACAAAGCATTTTGGAGATAGAGCAGCGGACGTCGGACGGACGCTGGACGGATGCCGGACAGACGCCGGACGGACGGAGATGACGCATAATGCGTCCACATATAAGTATGTGGACGCATAAATATGTGGGCACATAAAAAATGGCATTGAAGCTAGACAGAGTTCTACAAGGCTTGCCAGTGGATTTAAGTATCCTAAATTGTGGGCACAAATAATGTTTACCCTAAGTTGAGTTTGTGCCTAATCACGTTTAATGACTCAGTTGTAAATTTGAAGTCAAGTGCTATAAAAACAAAAAAAATATTTCAAAACTATCATTTTTCAAAATGAATTAATGTTTTATTTGAAATAAAACCTAACATTCAAATATTCTTTGCAACCTTTTGGAAGTTCAAAATGCTCCAAAAGATCGAATTCTTAAAACGAGAGAGTATAGCAACTACTATTTATTAGAACATGTTATTTGCAAAAAAACTTCATTGACATCTAAGGCTATAAAACACAGGGATATGAAGCCCTAACGAGAACTGAATTGGATGCACATCCACTTATGGGTNTCATGGGTCATGCAGGTGTGCGAGAGAAAATTTAGCAATGGTGTCTAAGAGAGAACCAGATAGTGAACAGAAAGCAAGATTTGTTCACTAGATACTTAGATGAAGACGAATGGGATGTCGTATTCGCCGTAATAACCGCCCAGGGCGCTTAGGTAAGTTCGTTTCAGGGGGGCGTTTATTATAACCCAAGGCCGTTGAAACCTGGTCTCAGAAATGGGTGAAATCGGAAGGTATTGAGATTCATCACATTTACGCTCTGTGACGTATATGTAATCTATGAAAGACTTACTACAAAACCGTGTTGCATTGCTATCAAACTTTGCTGCTAAATTACCATCATTTTACAGGAAATTGTGCTGACTGCCTCGCAATCGTCGATATGGCGACTTGAATGCTTGAATAAAATTAGTTTCAACTCAAGCAAATAACCTGAAATCCTCCTTAAGTTTTCCAAGTAGCGCCACTAAGATTTTTAAGTTCCCATGGAGTCTGCTTTAAAGGCAGGTTTAAGTACAAATCTGTGCTACATCCTGCCATCTACATGTATGATCGGCAAACATGAGAAAAATGTCTGGACAAACACACACGTTGTTGTCACCTGACGTTTGTTCTGAAGTTCGTCTGTGTTGAGTAAGCGAGCGCGTGCGTGTCACCAGAGTTCATTTCCCAGCTAGAGCACAGACCGTACGGCCAGAGCCACGCAATCTAAGGAGCTACTAGATGTGCATTGTAGTTGCACAAGCAGTAGGCCTAAACCAGAGCATGTTTCATTCAGCATTTGTCTCGGTAAGGCCCATATTAGTCACCGTGTGGCTGGATGCATACGTGACAGTTATTTTTCCATGTAAGGGTGTCTAAGCATCCAATGTCAGTGGTCATTTTATCGGATATTTCGCTTAAAAACACCAATGTCAGAGATTGACAGTGGGTTTGTTTAAAAGGTACGTATGCTTTGAGATTGTGCATAGATGGAGAGTGAATAATTAAATCCAGTAATTAATTTATTATATGATAACCTCTTATTAGATAAGTGAAACCTGTTGTTAATTAAGTAATCAACTACAAAGAAGAGTAACTACGCTAGCACTCTCTTTAATGATTACTTTAATCAATCAATCAAAATAATCAATTATGTCTTATCTGCTATCCAAGAAAGGACTCTCCACTTGTTGGATGACTGTCCTGTTGGTGAATCTTCGAACTACACATACTGCATAGCGACAGTGTACTTGCTGGTCACTGCCTCAGGTGATGCAAAACTTGCCGGCAATTTCTTCTACCCGCGATTCTTCTTGCTGGTTACAGTCTCTGGCTGGTGACGCAACATTTCAGGTAATATCTTACTACCCACGATGCAAGTGACAAGCTCTAATTAGTTAACTTCCTGTTTTTTAACCCCTGCCCTTGCCAAGATCCTTTCTGGAATCTTCCACGAGTCGGCTCTGCTGTACAATTTCCTCTGCAAGTCTTTATGCTTCAATTACTATAGCGCATCTGAATAATTATCTTGTTGACTTAAGCCCATGGATATTCTACTTATTTAGTGATTGGTTAATAAAAACCATGTGATCATATCCAATCATATCATTGGCGGATACAGTTTGTTCTCAGAATTTTCTAGTATCTCTAGAGTACTTTGACCCCAGAAGCCAAAGTTGTAAACACCATTTAAAAATAGATTTTGACGTTAAATTACATGACATTGTTAACAAGTCTGACCCCATGATTTAAAAGTACATATGCACAAATTTTGGGCTACTTAAAATGGATCTATTCTTACTAATTACTTAATCAATATTTATTCCGATAACCAATTATGGTTAATCAAACAATTCATCTTAAAAATAACACAAACATTTTTATAGTTATAAGAAACTGTCGGAAATTAGTGCCATTGTTCATTTCTTGCCAATGCTATGCTATCCGTTTCATGAATGGATAGTTCCTGACTAATGTCTTTGATGACAGGTTCATGTATGTAACGCGTGCTTCCTGGCCACATGCTTTTAACACTGGCTAAGCTTTTTATTAGTCTTGGGTTCGCGGTTTTCACGTGTACAAAGAAATTTGGATTCCAGTTGAAAGCGGGAAATATCTACAAAGCAATCCCGTAGACAAGTACACTACTTCTGTTCTGAAAGGCCAGACCATTGGTCCTCGCAAGATCAGCAAAACTTTTGTGTTCGTTTTGAAGCATGGCCCAAGTTTGAAGTGTATAGTCATGGCTAAATACCGACATAGCGGCGAGGCTCGTGGTCTACAAATTGTGCGCACAATGATTTTTTCAGGACTGTCGGATATTATTGATAAATTGATGACGTTACTGTAGAATTTTAGGACTGTAGGTAAGACGTTTCTCGCACGTACACGTTCATGGACTGGGCGCTTATTTTCCAAAGTCTAAAAACGCGTGGAGGGGCGGTTATAGGGCCATGAGCAGTTATTACGGTGGTGAATACGGTAAACACATAAGGTTAAGAAAGTGTCTACAAAACTACAAGTTAGTTTAACTCGATATAAGCATATTCTTACAATCACTTAAAATAATTCCACTTTCAGGAAAAGTATTTGGAAAAAATGGTAAGGATCATAAAGAGGGACTAAAAACCATTGTCGCTAACTCACAGATAGAGGGCCTAGAAATGATGGAAATGGTCACAATTTACTACAAGACAAGAACTTGAATTCCTTTCTCAGGGAAAAACTGCCGATTGAGAAGGCAGTAGGACAAATAATCAAAAAGATTGCAAAGCCAGAGACAGTCGTCAGAGGAAGACCCTCACTAGTGTTTTGGACCATTAACTTCTTTACACCAGCATCAAAGAAGGCCAACTAGTGCTGGATGGATGTCTGCCACTGGCTCTGGCCACTAGAAGGCACTTTGCCAGGTCTTTCATTTCTCCTGCACCAAATCCACATTGATGCTACCTGGCTGACAAATCGGTTCTTTTCACAGGGTGGTAAACTTGTCTTACTGATGACAGTCGATAAAGAAGAGCCAGATAGAAAAGCCTCTAGCTCCAATAAATTGACAGTGTTCCCTTAAGTTTCGCAAGGTTTGACATTAATCCTCATACTTGGCCTACGTGAATCACTTTTTGGTCGATTCTGACCAGATAACAATATCTAGGCATTGCACAGTTTCAGTGATGACTTAGGGTAGGAGCCTTCAGCATATTTAAAAATATGCGGCTAACTTCCAGTCTGTTACTCCTCCAAACACAAGGCTGTACTAATTACGTGTACAAGCAACTCCGGAATCCTCATCATGTCTGACAAAATTGATGCGTTCGACTTGGTTTTCACTTGGATGTTTTACTGCTTGCCAATTCCAAAGCCTCCGCAATCTTTTTTACAACTCCGCTGTGGCGCCATGTAAAGGGAATCTGCCGCTTGACAATGACACAGAGCATCTTGATAAAACAAACGAGACAAGGTCGCAGCTAACACAACACACAGAGGTCAGTGTCAACAAGACCCCACTTTTTAAATTAGCTTGAGTGGATAGTTGGTCATCGGTTGAACGAATGACATAACTCATGCGTTTATCAAGCATTGACCATAAATCTGACCAATTCAGCTTGCACTCCATTGTAGATTCCCGTGTTGTCCACTGACCCTACTGAGAGTGTTGAACAGCAGACTGAAATCGTTTAAGATTTGCCGTTTACAAATATGTGATGATATCCTTGAGGTATACTTAAGCCTGGACTGTAAACAAAATTGTCAAAAATCTACAATTTCGTGACGACTAATCTACAGGTCTTTCACCATTAATTGCCCAGGTTGATTCGACTGAGAAAACTTACCCCGTCGCTGAATGGCTGGGTATCTACACTGGTGTCCACCTTGCATGTGATTTTTGAGGCTCCACTAGAGGTCACCGTGCATGGGGTTGAGCCAAATTTGATCTCATTCTGACAGTCGGTGGTGGCAAATCCATCGCCAGAGATGAAGACAGCATCGAAGTTAGTGACTGTAACCATGGCAACACAAGTGATAGCATTGGGCCTCGAGAAGGACTCGAGGTAAATGTCCTTATTGCGGAGCTTAAATTATTTTAAATAAATGAAATACAAAGAGTGGCCACAATACCTAGGTCTAATGCATCAATGAAATTTCAGATTTAAGATGCTATGGAGAAACTATGGACGTCAAAAAGTTAACACTATAACTTCTATGTCAAAAGAATTTCCTTCCTTATGAGTTTTCGTGATGGATAAATCTTTTTCGTAGACTCTTAACACAATTTCCAATCAAGAAAAACAAGATGAAAGTGTAACAACACGCAAGTACAGATGAGTATGATTACTCAGAACTGCACAGACCAACTGCTTTAATAACAAATTATTAAACAACTGCCACAACTTTTACAAAAATGGTAATATAAATAAATAAGACTTGGGTGTATTAAAGTTGTTCGCTCAAATGCAATAACGCTATATTTTGGTGTGCCACATTGCCAATAGTAGCACATTTCAAGACTGGAAATAGTGAACAGTTAGTTTGTTGCATATTTTTTTCAACATTTAATCTTAAGCTTAATCTTAGATATGTCAAAAATTGTAAAGGGAAGGAGGAAAAAATCAGCTTGGTCAAGAGAATAAGAAAGAAATCAGTTACAGCTTAACATTAGAAAATTAGCTGAAAAGCATTAATTTATTGGTAAGTTTGATAAAACTTTTGGTAAGACCTAAAAACACCTGACTGACTCTTTTAAGTCGATCAGAAAACCTTTAATTTTAAACTCACCATTTGCAGGGGAGACACTGGTTACATACGGAGTTTTGCATGCCCAGTAGGCAAAGTTGAACTTGGTTGCATCAGTACCAGTGGGTTTGGGCGACGAACATCCTGACAACATGTAGTCACCGCCCGGACACGAACTGGCATCAACACCAGAGCTGCCACCTAGCAGAATGGTGGAGAAGAAAGATCAGAGCATAAAATGCTTGACTCAGTTTATCAGCAGAAAACTAAATTTGGATGGAAAAGAATGCATTGCACTACCACTAGCAAAGTCTTCACCTTCAGTGGACAAATGAATTCAGCAGCAGCCATGCCCAAGAGTAGTTAAAACATGACAGTGTTCACTGGCTTAATCTAAATACTAGACACACTGTAATGCTCGTCCTCAAATGCTGACTACTAATTTACAAACTCACTCAAATTCAAGGCGGGTAATGCAGGGTTACTTTAAATGATACAAAGAATCAAATTTCGTATATAACTTTTTAAGTAATATTTTAATACAGTAGACACACACACGACAGTATAATCCCTGATTTTTATTAGCTGAGCTCCCGGGCAATTATAAGAAAGTACCAGTCATGCTTATGTATCTAAAATAGAATATAGAAACAGAATCTGAAAAATGGAGTCATGTCACTGATCCCGTTGGTTTGCTTTCAAAATGCCTTGTTAAATTACAATAGACATGATCAACTAGTCCAATAAATGGCAGATAAGTAAAAAGTAGAAAAAAACAAATTCTATAGGCTTTCTACTACTTTCAGGAAATCACAAGTTAAAACCCATATTTTTGTAAATATTTGGCTAAATATAAACTAGTCGATAAGGTCCAACTTAACTTTTGACCCAATGTAGCGCAAGAAATTGCATGACAGCAAAAACCCGTCAAATCAAACCTTTGATGTTGTATGTTGACTCCATTCCATCCAAGGTCAGGTTGAGCGGGAGAGACCTGTCTGTTCTCTCAATCACCTTGACAACGCCACGCATCACTAGTTTACTGTGACTGAACAAGTTATGACTGCAGTAGTAGAACGTACCAGTTCGGACAAACTGATGTCGGAACGAGCCTGGGTAAGATATTCAGGCCATGTCGAAGGTTAATAATCACAAAATCACTGCTGTATAAGCATACTCCAGTTACCAAGTTTTCAATCAGGCTGTGTTCTGTATGGCGGAGCTTATTTTGCAATTTTCACGATATCAGGCATATCTTTGTGAGATATCACATAGAATTTCCAAAATATTTTTTAACTGGCTGTATTAGCTTTCAAAACCTAAGCTCCATGACATCAAAGGCATTTCTCCCATGGCACATAATATTACGAATATTACAATCTTGTTTACTTATTGTTCTGGAAAACAATGATCGAAAACGATCTCTCTTACAAAATATCACCCCGTCTTGCACCTCATTCCTCATTCTTACCAAAACACATTTTCAACAACAATACTTTAATTACTTTGTGACTTCAAATTGTCTTCAAATCATGTCACACATTTTAAGAACCAGTTCAATAACACTAAAGGAAACTGAATGCTATGGACATCCAAAATACAAGCCGTTACCATTGGAACTCCTCTCGCTCTTGAACCCTGATCCATCATACTCTTCGGTATCGGCGGTCGCAGTTTGTTGTACAGAATACTTGACCTTCACAGCAATAGGTGCTACCCAGCTCCATTCCACAAAGTCTCCTTTCTGCACCTCAATAATACGGGGATCCCACTCATAGCCCTGGCCAAAAGCTGGAAGAACACAGTGCAGATTAATAACTTTTTAACACCCGTGAACACTAACTCTAATCACACTGATCTCGAAATATTCCCCAGGCTGGTTGGAAGTGGTTTCAGGGCCAAGAACTGACAGTTATGGCTGTAGAGCAGGCTGAACAATTTGGCTTATCGCGGTGTTCTATTGTATGTGCCCAGCAAGTTTCAACCAATACAAACTGCCAGTTCTTTACAGTCACCTGAATAGGGAAAAAATTGAGATCATTTTTGAAGTGATAAGTGTTCTAAATGAAAAGCCAACTTCTTGAACAGAATGCAGGATGACACATTTTATGTACTTTATGACACTTCTTTGCTCAGGACTGATTCACATTTTATGTACTCTGCGACACTTCTCTGTTCAGGACTGATTCACATTAACTCTATGACACTGCTCTGTTCAGGACTGATTCACAATTTATGTATTCTATGATACACCTCTGTTTAGGACTGATTCACACTCTATGGACTCTAATAATGACACCTCTCTGTTTTTTGTACTCAATGACACTCTTTGTTCAAGATTGATTCACATTTTACTATCTATTATCAGTTCAAACTTTCTTCAGCAGCAGTTTCAGAGGTTCGATAGAGATGAATGATGCCAAGTAATTGAAATTACTTTTACCATAGCATAAGAAACCAAACAATGAGAATTATTTTTTTTTGACGCTTCAACATAAAAGAACCAAAATTACAATTCAGAGCATATAATCCTTAACAGCAAGATATCTATCACATGAACTCCAAATTCCAGTTCCTATGGAGTTTGGCACGATAACACAAGTCAAGATCTTTACTAGACTTCATCATAAATTATAATCTAAACGTTTATTGGCTTAATTCTGTATTCTACTATGGGCAATCGCATGTTGCATTTACGCCATGGGTGCTCATGGGTATCTGACTCAGTAGCTGCATGCTGCTGTCACCACAGCCGGTCAGCACCGAATTGCCGTCTCACCAGCGTGGCTTCAATTGGAAGACCAGGGAGAAGAGCTGGCAGTTGTTGCAGTCTTCAGAAGAGAGTGTAGAAATTGGCCTGAGGGCACCACTGAAGTGATGTGTCGTCAAATGTTCTGGGAGCTAGGTGGGATGATGCCTTGATAGTGGACACTCATGGTTCCTTCTGTCAGAATACCGACCGAGATGACTGGGATACCTGATCCACCATAAAGATCTAATACTTGCAGAAGGATGTGATTGCCACAACACGAGTAGCACACGTCGAGTTCGAACCAGTCCAACAAGCCCTCCTGTGCCTCTCTGAGCTGTGCCTTGATGGCATGCATGACCATCATCTTCGCCACTGACTCAATGGCTGTGCTGACTTAAGATCCGCTCTGGTCTGCTCTCATCCAACTGGTTCATTTTCTGGGAGCACTGATGCCCACTCCAGTGTGTTTTTGCACCTTTGTCCCTGGCCATGCCACGTCGATGTGAATGAGCAAGCTGACAAACTCGTCAGCCCAGTTGTCACTACCAATGCCACTGAAACTGAAGCCTTATGCACCAGACGTCAAGCTGCGCTTGGTCACTGCAATATTGTACTCTGCACAACAGAATTAATAGCTTGGCGAATATAGCGAGGGCCTTTGCCTTCTACGACTAGCGGTTCCCTTTGGCAAGTCAGCTACCAGACACCGGAAAGGTCTTCTGAGACTTAATTCACAATCAGCTCGCTACGGGAAACCTCGAACACCCCGAATACTTTTCAGCTTATATCCTCGGTGGGCGTACCTGTGGGGAGAGGATATGTGACCAACATCTGTGAACACACTCACAGAAGGTAATTCAAGAAATACATTTAAACCAAACAAAAACATACTTGGATGATTTCCCCAGTGGTTAACCCGATGTACTTTGAATGTGCTTCCAGTTATACATGTTGTCTGGCTGTGAGAGGTGGACAGTACGGCACACTCAATCTCTCCAAACTTGATGTTAATCTTGGATGTGTCATGGCCAAATCCTTCACCAATCAGGGTGACGATGGTGCCTCCGCCACTGGAACCCTCCAGGGGCATAACGTGGTCCACACGCAGTTTGTAGCACAGCTGGTTGACGGAATGAGACCTGCAATAGGAAAAGGGTGAAATGCCACTTGTTCCTCAGTCACATTTCATCTGGTCTGATGTCCTAGATGCATATAATACCTGATATGACATCTGATCAGACATCAGGTCTACCACCTGATCAGACAGAGACTAAAGACCACCAAACTTAACCACATGACAGGTCAATCACATGACAGGTCAATCACATGACAGGTCAATCACATGACAGGTCAAGGAGCCATGTCATTTAGTCCAGACACTGTACTAAATACCAATCCGAACCAGTAAGATAAAGCTTTCATCGATGCCTATTATAAAATGTGAGGCAGCGCCTAATGAGATCATGTCTATACACAGACACTGAACAAGTGACTTCAACAAGATACCAAGTACTCACCTGAAGACTTTATTTTCAATGTTCTTGACTAACACCTCAACATCACAACATCTGACCTGATTGGACGGTGGTAACATGACTACGACATGGCTATCATTGGCATGGATTAGCGTGACCTCTTTCTCGCACACATTCACAGTAGTGGTTAAGAATAAGGCGCCTAGACCACTCCCATATAAAGTCATGTTACCACCCCCTGTAACACAACAACTTAATTTAAACCAGGGCCATGTTTCTGGCACTACAAGCACACGTTCATGGAATGTGCTGCGACAGGGGCTTAAGTGATTGAGCACTCGTCTCCTGCCTGAAACTTCACTTTAAGTTTTTTCTTATGACATTAAATCTAAGACTGACAACGGCAACGCAAATCGTTGATATGCGCCCACAGTGAGCATTGCGCACAGAACTGAAACAATTGATCAACTATAAACATTCCCACTATAGAGATACCAACGCCAAGTACCAGGAGTAATCTTAAAACAGTCTCTTAAAAGCCATGCATTCATCCAGAAATTGAATTCCATGAACACCAATCAATCAATATAAGCCAGGTAGAAAGGAAAGAAGACGAAAAATTTATAACTGCAGCTACTACGGGGCAACGCACCTAGCGACATGTCTAAAATTGGTATTGGCCTCTTATTTGTAATAGATGAATATTACCGGTAAGGACTCAATTTCATAGATGACTAATAAGTATTTTGGCAGATGGAGTTGGATATGCCGAAAAAAGACAAATTTGTCATTTAATTGGAGGCAGTTCTAAACAGCTCCTTTGTTAATGGCCAAGCAGTCTTCGTATGATATGACAACATGCATGCCAATTATCTACCGGTCTTATTACCAACCACATGTGAACACAGTCAAACCTAATACGGAGTTGGTACGTTTGGAAAGAGTAGAACGTCATGACTTTGGTTATAGTTGGGAAATTTTGGTGATTCAAAAACTAAACATGATCAGCATTTGACAAGGAATTCAGAAATACTAAATTGGTTTGTGTTAAAATATGTTGTAACTTAACTTTCATTTTTAACAGCACCGTCCAGTCAGGTTATGATCTTATCAGAGAACAGGGCAATTATTGAACAAAAGGGAGCTGGCGCTCCAACCATCAAAGCCAGAATGGTGTTAATCATCTACAGGGGTCAGACCTCCCAACTCGTTGTTGGGCTCTGCAATCGAACGAGTTGGGCTCAATGGGAAAACGGCCTTAATGACTATCTGCTGAACGGTTTCTTGAAGAATCAGCTGCAGACAAACAGCTTGCCAAAGAGGGGCACGTGTGCTAGGGATGAGCAAAATCAAATGAGTCTATTCCCTCATGCAACCCTTGAAAAGATGGAACATACTTCCCAAAGACCTAACACAAGACTCGGTAGACAATGAATCAGATTATTGATCACAATAACCTACTAGACGAAAGCCATATAGCCGATGCCAGCTGCGATGGTGTCAATAAGGACACATTTGCCAAACTTCGTGAAGCTTCATCAAGAACTGGACAAATACTGAGGATGGGACAGAAACAATGCAAATGACAACAAGGCGGCGAACAAAAGAATCAAATTCTTCCAAAAATGGAACAGTGTCATCCATTTTCATGAACATCCATCAAGAAACTCTGACGCAGAGGAAAATGTAAACAAAATGTCACTGAGGAGACAGTAGTAGTCAAATCCATATGAAATTCGTCGTTTCATTGTCACATTCACGGAAATAAACTTGGCAAATTCAATCAATATCCTGCAAGGGGTTTCAGAAATACATCTGTAGACGCAAATCAATTGTTTAGGTTGGTCGTGCTTGCAGAATGCACAGCTGCATTGAAATGTTCACGAGGACTATCTCTTGAAACATTGATCCTAAACATTCATGTACTTTTCAAATTAGATACTGCTTTTGTTCAGTGATTATAATTTTACAACAACCAAGTTGTACACTGGCATCAGTCTAATATCCCAGGTTTAAACAAAGTCCTCCAAGAGTTATCGAAAAAAAAATAGTGACCAAAAGGTGAATTTAATAATGAATCTTACAGCTACCATTGCGCCACTAAACAATCTTAGTTCTTTAGTACCATGATACACCATGATTACGAATGACGATAATCAAATTGTAGACATCATTTTTGCCAAGTTCACTGTGCATGACTGTGTACAATGGTTATTAGATCAAAGTGCTTCTATTTACTATACATTAATAAGACCTTGTGCTGGCATTGATTGTTTATGAAAAGAGATTCAGTACAACGGTGACGAGTCACCATGGATCATAACCCATCATTTTCAGCTGGAAGTAAGCAAGCACAAAGAATCTGCAGGCCATCATCAAAATTTGAAACTACAGTATTTTGCCTGTTTTCAATTGGCTTGTACTGTACAAAATTAATACTTGGCAAACAGGTTTATATGGGATAAATTAATATTGAAAAATGGTCAACTATTCAGCAAACACCAATATCATTCCAGGCTTGGCTATTCACTGATCAACAGGGGATAATGAAACAGTAAACTTCTCAGCCAGGACATAAACCTTTTGTTAACTAAAGCTGACTGTTTATTTACACAGGTCAACTGACACAATTGTCTGGTAAGAGTGGGGTTAACAAAGAACTGGTTGGAGTTCAATAATGAGAAGATCTCGTAAAAAAGGCAAGTCTTTGCGAGATATTGCTGTGTATTTTAAATGAGAGCAATGAGTTTGGCTAGATTTTTCTTGTCGCGAGAGAGCTTTATTGAACTCTACGCTGCTTCACTGACTCTGCATAAAAATTTCAAAAAGCCTACTGTGTGTGAAGGACACCCATGATTTAAAACCATCTACAAAGATCTAAGCCACCATGGACACCAGCCCAAAATGTACAGACCGAGTTAAAATCAGAAAAACTACATTTTGTTTTCATTTTTGACATAACATGCCGTGACAGACTGCAATAAACTGTAAGTCTATGATCAAAACTACATTGATGAAAACAGCATCAAGCGAGCCATTGATAAAGATCACAAGCAAGACAACATGCTTTTATGCTTTTTACAGTGGACATTATGAGCGTTCACCTGAACAGTGAAAGCATCAGAGGTCTTGGATGTTTGTCTTGCAGTGTCAAAATCTGATAGGACATTTTGAAAATCAGCTGGACAAATGGCTTTTTTGAGTATGGTGGCCAAGCTTTGCCCCAAATTGATCGGTGATAGAGAAAGCAAGCGATCTCAAAACACTCAAAACATGCCCCGAAGTGTGAGAACGCCAGCAAATGTGCTGCAAGCAAGAGCCAGCTAAAAATATCTCGGTAATGCACACATATTATTTAATTGTTACACATTGGGCATTTCAGGTTGTATTTTCTATGACTAGTTGAGTTAGCAAGAACAGAATTGAGGTGAAAAAAAATTAGGGTGCTTAGGAGGAAAGAGCTTTGAAACATCGTACAGTTTGATGCCAAACATGCCAAAGATTTGATGCATTAACAGAACTTAAGTTTCACACAAAATATGCTCTGCATTCACAAATGAACCAGTAGTCATCTTAGTTAATAAGGCAATAGTCGAATATAATGTGCCCACACTTTGAAAACCAGTTTGATGCTCGTTATGCAGTGGAGAAAACTGGTTCAGAAAATCCTGGCACAATATATCCAACAACAAACATTCAAGAACAGTTTTCTCACACAAGAAGTTCCAAACACAAGGATGTGAGCAGAGCAGTTATCCAATGTTAGCCACTAGGTGTCACTGCAACATCTGAGCATACTTTACAAAAAATTTCAAACAAAATCAAAGTTTCTTACCGCTGCGTAGTTAAAAAGGTTACAAAAATTAAGAAATGAACAGTCACAAACTATATAGCTAAAGACACAGAGTTCTGTCTCAAAAAGAAATTCAACCTATGGATCTCTTTAGCAGTATGTGACACAATGTGGAAAAATTACCTTCAGACAAACTTGAGTGGCAAGGGGAGCTAATTTTCTCTACACTAATCTTAGAAATGAGTCATCAAATCTCTGGACTGAAGTTGAGCCAATCTGACCCTTTGCGGGACCCAGTCCAATGGCTGATGGTTAACAAAATCTTTGAAGTAATCTCATGTCGTGAACACATCCACTAAAACAAGAACTTGGAACACCGCATTTATCCACCTTCACTCTTATCAGGCTTCTATTGTGAGTCAGCATGCGTGAATAATTGGCTGATAAGCCACCTCTGGAACTACTTTTGGCTGAATGGATGACCAGGCCATAAAATGATAATATTAGCCAAGACCAGTTACTAATGCAACAAAGAATAATGTCGTAGTATCACCTAGCCTTGGTGGAAAGCTGTATACTGTATTGGCTCTAATAAACGCTTAGAAAAAATCATTTCACGGGGAGGGGATTCTTATTGTAGCCTACGGCAGTTGAAAGCCGGTTTCCCAAACGGGTAAAATCGGAAGCTAGGATTCATAAAATTTACGCTTTGTGACGAATTTTTAGCCTATGACAGTCTTTCTACAAAATTGTGGTGCATTGCTATGAACTTCCGTTGTTAAATTACGATAATTTTTCAAAAAATTGTGCTCATCACAGGGCGAAAACTTGCCGACTGATGCGTCGCCGCTGAATCGCCATCGTCAATAGGAAAACTTGTACTCTTGAATAAAAATATAGTTTCGACTCAACAAATTACCTGAAATCTTCCTGATGTTTTACAATTTTTAAAGTTCATGTGGAGTCCAGATTAATTGCGATTAAGTCCAAATGTGCGCTACATCGTACTCCACAACAAGAGAAAAATCTCTGGATGAACACACATGTTGTTGTCACGTGACGTTTGTTTTGAAGGTCGTCTGTGTATGAGAGTGAGTGAGCGTGCGTGTGCGGGTCATCGACGATAGACTTTTTTGTTACAAAAGGCGGAGGATTATGCAAGAAAATGGCGTTTACTAGATTGTTTTTCACTTAAACGGCTGTAACGTGCAAGGTGAGTGCTGGTTAACTCACAGATTTTGTGTGCACAGGCCGACTGTCGTTAGCTCTGCCGTGGAGTATTAATAGTCCAAGGCTCGATCTACATGTTGGGGACGAAATGAACTACCCGGGCTGTGTGAAATTTCTGGGTCTAACGGAGACACTGACGCAGTGGTCAGTCAGATCGCTGTATCAAGACTATAGTCAAAATCCAAATTCGTTTTATCGTGTCCCTGTCAATAATAACGGCATGTTAAAGCCTTCTTAATTTTCGTACTTCAGGAACATAACAATCACGTGTTTTGTACACATACGCGCACGCCGCAGATCACATCTCGGAAATTGCCGATTTGACGGATGACAATGAATGAACACAATGAAATTAACAACGTCGTTTTACAGCTTGTAAGATTCATAATAAAAGTATTTTGAATATTGCAATGCATGTGTTCCAAAATCTAAATAACTTGGGTCCTATATTTTTGTATTAGTGCGCGCCGAATGAAAGTAATCGTGAGTGTTGCTGTGTTGCAAAATCTCTTATCCTGGGCCGATTTGAAAAATTCAAAGTTGTACTCATATTTGTTTTCGCTCCTCTTTTCAAATATTACAGTAAAAACTACGTAAAACTCTCACCATAAAAAGTACAGTCTGCTAGCTAGATTGTAATCAGCTGATCATATCCGCATGAGCGAAGCCAATTATCCTCGCTCGTGACTCGATGACTAGAGCAGCCTGGCGGCATCCCTTTGATCGTGAGCCGAGTGCGACTCAGCCAAGGTGGATAAATACGGTCCAGTTCAATTTTCCATACCCCGCCGTTTACCTTAACCACCGGGGTTAGAACCAATTTTATTTAGTGGGAATGTTCATAGCATGTGTTTTTTTTTACCTGCAAGAGGTGAACTAACAGGATTTATGGAATTCACCACAGGTGTTTTGTCCTGGTTGAATGCAAGCTCACAACTGGAGCAAGAGGCAGATCTTGTACCATCAATCACTGTCAATTGTGTAACAGATTTTGCAGCACCCTGAAAAAGGAACAAGTGGGAGCATTAAATAGAAGTGAGGGGAAATTTACACCAATAGTTTAAAGCAACTTTTCATTTTGACAATAAAACATTAAAGTCTTATTCTTTGATATCCCTTCATGCAAAAGTGGCCCACTTAAAAACTGTACTTTAAATGGAAAACAATACATGAAGCATTAACTACCTGAGTGAAAGTTTACCCTCAATATGATCAGCCATTTCTCTAAAACATGCGTTCCGTTGTTAGCCAAACTTAGACATGTGTCTAGGCTTCTACTACCAGACGGTACAAGGCGTAAATTATGAGATAAAATTACCCAGAATTCCCCATCACAATGACCGAGCACAAGTTACAGGCGGAATTCAGGTTCACAGTAGTTGGAATGACGAATAACGATTAGTTATCAATCGTCATGATGGGTCTTTGATCATATATGACATATGATATCCCACTATCTATGCATTTGAAACTGTATGGAGAGTCACCTACCAAAGCAGACGGCACACAGACAAGAGTAGTCAAGGTCGTCCTGGCTGGAATCAATTTGCAGTTATCACTACCAATGGTGATACGGGATGTTTCGCTGAATCCAGACCCAGACACTGTGACTGGCAGGCCTCCTGATGAAATGATGAATCAAAACATCCATGAAGGATTACTTGAACACTTAATTACATTCATCTAAATAAAAAAACAAACAAGTGAAGCAGTTTCAAGGGTTTAAATAGAAGGTGCCTAGTATGAACAATAATGAACATGTCAAATTTATGACTAAAGATGCATCACCTGCTGAGCAGCACTGTATGATAAATAATGTGGCGTGTAGTCAAATCATTTTTTAACAAGAGCGCACAGTGTAGCTAGTATATACCCCACCCTGTGCATCACACATAGCACAGGAAAGAACATTCCCAATACAAGGGTGCAATGCTAATAACTATTCAACACAAGCTCTAGCGGAGGCAAATTAAGTCGGTTAAGCGCTCTTAAAAACACATCCACAACCATTCATCATAATTCTTCAAGCGGTTTGGCAGATGAGCAACGAGTGCAACGAAAAACAAGTCAATTAAATAATTAAAAGGCCAGTAGAAGGTACAGTGTTGGTCAATCCATGCAAGATGGGGCAGGTGTAGTCATCTTCTACTCGTATCTTTATGTGTCAAATTTCACCACGAAAATTGGCAAGAATCCAGGAAATGGAAACCAATGAAAATTGTCGCTAAGAGACTCCGCAGAAGTCGGATTTTGCCCAAATTCACATAAATTGTACTGTACTCAGCAGGAGCATATTTCAAGGAACATAGTAGATGATGAACCGCAGGCAAGAAATCCCACTAGGGGGTGCCAGAGTAGTCAGACCCATCTGAATATCACTAGGAGGCACAGAATTCATCGAACCTATCTGAAAATGGAAGGTGTTGTCTCTATCATAGATACTTTTTGGAAAAATTTCATGAAAATAAATCAGGGAAGTATGAAGATACGGAGGCAAACGTAAAAATATTGTTGCTCTAGGGGGCACAGAAATAGTCACATCCATCCAAACATCATCATCCTCTGTTGTCACCATCAAAGAACTTGCCAAATTTGAAAAAGATCCCGCAAGGGGTAGCAGATACAACCACAGACAGATGACAGAGAAAGATGACAGCAATATGAAAGTGAGAGAAAACAAAACAAGAAAATAGAAGACTTTCAGTAAAGTTCCAGACTTGCCTGTGATACATAAAGGTTTCCTTGGCGGTCTACTGCTGTGTGTCTTACAGTTGCCTCCTGTAGAAAGTAACACTGAATTAAAACTTGCAACTCAACTACCCCGACATGTACAGCTTAATGTCAGTCCGCCATCAAGCTTGTTAGCCAGGGTCATGCATCAGAAATACCAAACAATTAAATTTGTACACTTTGTGTCTTCTAATGATGATGATCCGAAAATTTCACAGTGCTTGCTGAGTGACTGTTTTAGTGACAAGAAAGAAGAGCAGTCTTACTTCAAAAATGGAATACAACTACCGTAACTCATCACTTATTTTGCACAAAAATAAATAATGTCAAACTTGTCATTTTTACAATTTTTTCCGAAGGCTGATTACAACTGCAAATAATAGAAAATTGAACAAAGTTGTTTTACAGAATCTACAAAGTAAATGCTCTAAGAAAACTTTTAATATATGAAGTATTTAATACAGACAAAATAGAGTTTCACTTGACAACCATACTGTGTGCTAAATAAATACCGAATTCACCTCCTTGAATAACAATTCTCAATCATCAAGAGGGAAATACAAGATGAAAGACAAATTAAAGTAGATTAAATCCAGCATGAAAACACCAAAGGATATCTATCATCAAAGTAAATTATGAAATTCAATTGATCTTCTGAAATAGGCAGACGATTTAATCAAAATTGTCTGAAAACATATCACTAACAACTGTAACACATTGATTTAATATTTTCTTTTTAATTCATACATCTTGAAGACAATAGCCATTGTCTTTAAACTTTTCATCACAAACCTCCAGTACTGCCCTCTATGGACGAAATCCCAGTAATGCATAGCTTGTAATCGAATGTTTCTGACACACTCGCCAAACCCTTCCCAATAACATTGATCGTCACAGTCTTGGTACCAGCTGACGCCTTTCCCACAATGCATTTGAGCTCGGTATCGGTTGCTGCGGTTACGGTGCACAAGGTATCACCCAACCTCACCACGTTGCTTGCAATGTCGTTGCTGAAGCCAGTGCCAGTAATAGTCAAGACCTTACCCATGCTACAGCCTGGCCCGGTAGAGCCTGGAAGCAAAGTGTAACAAGGGAAAATGGTGAATGTTTGGAAGGTGAGCCCACCCAGTCAAAACTTATGGCTGACTGGCACTTTATATTGCCAAAGCACTTTTGTTCATCTGACAACATTTCAGAATTCACTAGCCAAGGTTGAGTAAACTACATTATAGCGTTCTGTCGTTCAGTAACTTTTCCAGACGTGAGGGGTGCTGAACATGCGATAACATCTGGCTCTTTTGTTAACTTTTGGCCCGGCTAAGTCTTTTGCCCCGTATGATAACAAGCAGGCTTCAAAGGAAACGTATGGTGGTTGCACGCTATTACTGAACGCCTATGAACATCAATTTTAAAAATTCAAAGGCGGATATTATTTACTAAGTCAATTTTAAGAACACTTATGTTGGTTGTTTGCCTTACTTATTGTTCATTTTGTTACTCTGAAACACATATGCTAAACAGGCATGTTGGTTTACAACCACAATTTTCTTATCCAGCACATTCAGCCAAGCCCATGAATACCAACTAGCTCACTTCATCCATGACGGCGCCATCAAGCCCTTGAGGTGTCGAGGACTTCCCTGGATACTTTAGTGTGAGATTTGCCTAATGCAGTAACTATTGCTTGATACCAGACTCAATACCATTGGGTCATTTTAAGAGCAGAACATGGCCTCAGGCACCACTTAACTATCAAAGACAATTTTTCCATAGGCAGAAATCATTCTTTGTCTGAGGAAGGAGCAAGTTGAGATTAATTTTGTGAATGGAAGAAAGTGGTCTAAATCACAATTTAAGTTCACAGCAACTTTGAAACTTACTAATAATGTTGAACTTTCAGGAATAGGGTTAATAAGGGTGCTGCAACATTACACTTTATTGCAAGTCTTCTGAACTGCTCAACAGGGAAGTGTAAATACAAATGAGATAGCTTGAATTCTTTCTGACTTGGGAAGAAAGACTAGTTAGTTTATTGTAACTCTCTTAACTGTGAATTATTCAGTTGACAACAAAAGGAAATGACAACTCTCAACTGTCTCTTACCGCAGGTACACGATGCTGAAGAATCCACATCTGTAAATATTTACAAAAGAAATCTCGTTTACAACAGAAGTTTTTCCAAAATAATTTACAAAAATTAACATTCAACAGGTCACTTCTGGAACTGCAGACTATAAAAATTTTAATCCGTTACTGAAAGCTGACAGAGCATTTTCGATTGTTGAAAAACATGTTGGTTCGCTACAACATAGGAAAAGAGAAACTTGTGCATAATTGCATCTGATGCTCCTTTGTTGAGTAGTCCAGGCGTGCGTTCAGTAATGCTAGGACCTACGCTAGGACCTAGCTGAAATCCAGCAGAGTAACTCAAAGCCACTTCCAAACGATCAAAACATAATCAAACAACTTGATAAAAAACCTACTTTTCGTGTTTGCTGACAATTTCATTGCAGTCACCTTTGGTGTCTTGGAAACAGAGTAGGAGAAAGAACAGTCACCACTGCATTTTGTTGGCAGACCATTGACAAGTGCTGACACCTAGTGGGAGAACAGATCAGTATCGCCAGGTAAATAAACATCAACTGCCAGGATTTAACATCGGTGGGCATCAACACACATATTCTGGCACAGAAACTAGCTTTAGATATAGAGAACGTACTGCTATACTTAGATGAGAAGTGATTTTTGGCCTTACAAAGAACTGACATGGTTCGCCTTTGCAATAGATGATGCTCGGCAAATATGTTACACTGTGACAAGTCAACTTGCAGAGCCTTGTCTCAAACTGAAAAAAAACTGTCGGTTCTTTTAAGTCCAGAATTCGTGTCAAAGGGACAAATTGAGGCCAATTTCACAACGATAAGCCATCTAAATCAAAAGTTATTTTGGGGACAGAAGATGGGTTTATAGTAAAATGCTGCTGCTTTTTCATTCCTATCATTTGCTCACGGAGCACATGCCAAGAATAATCAGACAAATATTCCCTAAAGAGGCCTGGAATGCAATAAACAGACGAAAATACAATTAATTGAAAGTGTTTCTCTGCCACTGAAATAGACTTCAACCTGCCCACCAGGTATGTTTAGGAATTGTTCATAAAGAT
This sequence comes from Phoronis australis, assembly GCA_002633005.1. Classification (NCBI taxonomy): domain Eukaryota; kingdom Metazoa; phylum Phoronida; family Phoronidae; genus Phoronis; species Phoronis australis. The sequence continues at coordinate 55,207 of NMRA01000225.1, read as the reverse complement.
TTTTAATTTCAGTTGATACCAAAGCATTTTTATTTTAATACTTTCAAATTTCAAAACAAGCTCACTTCTTGTTGTCTTAAGTGTAATTTTTCAAGACACCACAGTTAGGTGTTAGCAAAAGCATGAAATTCAAAGCTAATTCTGATTGACCCAAAATCATTATGTTGCTGGCTTTTTGACAAGGCTTCTGTGCACAGTGGTAATTTATATGACTGCAATTTAAAACAATACCAATGCTTTGAATCATAAACCAAAGCTCAACTGAACTCATAGGTGGTTATGAAAATTAATTTTGTTTATCTTTCAAGGCTTTTCTTCAGATGAGGGATACGATATTGGGAAAGCTGTGCTTCTTAACAGAGACAACTAAGCAACAAGTGGAGGTTAGATCTAATACACATTACAATGGTATGTGCAGGCAGCTTAGCCAGACCCATTCCACCTTAAACACCTGAATTTAATAAAAACACGACGTAGGGAAATATACACACAAATTACAACCAAGCTGTCGGAGGAGCTAGAGACCTGATTCAAGGGTCTAGCAGTGGGGTCCAGAGAGATTTGAGCATAAAACCTTGCAAACAGGTGACAGACACTCAACCCACCAGGCCAAACTGCCTCCTCATGGAGGTTCTAACACCATACCTGCATGGAGTCACGATGGACGGTCCTGAGGAAGTCTCCCATGATAGGGTCAACGAAAAGGTGTCCATCAACCTCATCAACACTCACAGAAATGTCATCACCAACAAGGGAACTGGTATCATCAATCTGTCAAACATAACATAAACTGACAAACAACATGTTGACCTTCAGTAAAAATCATTCACTTTGGAAACGGTTGCTAAAATTTTCAATGGGTATTGCATTGATCAAATTTTTACGAAACAAAGTAGTTTGGCAACAGCTAAACAATGCAAAGACCAAGTCAAATTCATTGTATTTTTTACTTTTTGCTAAGATAACATTTTACGAGTTGAAGACGTGGACTGCATCTCAAGAAAACTAGATTCGTCAAAAGACAATGGCTAATTTAGTCACGGTTTTCACTTCAGTTATGTAATCTATTAGGGTAATAATTGTTTTCTATGAGATCACTTTCACAAAAAAGCTAGCTACCATGATGGAACGTGCTCCCACACCTTTCCACAAAAAAGTAGGAGACTGTGGGATCAGACAGTTCACAAATGGTAATGAAAAAAGGAAAATGTACAAAAGGTAGGAAAGTGACAAGAATTTAAGCGACCAGCGGAGGCATTCATTTTTAGGGTAGGGGGGTTGTAGCTGGGCTTTCACATCATGGAACAATCCGTCCAAAATGAAAAAATGAAAACCGTGTTTATGTTAAGAACCCGATAATTTCAAGACTTACCTGTTGAAAGAGGGCTTAAAATGTGACCCATTTTCGCACCTGATCTGAAAAGTCTACCTAAATTAAACCCTAGCCACCCGACTAGGGACTTTTTACAAGAGCAAGGGGAGACACTGAAACGCCCATAGCCTTCCCCACCAATATTACCCATATATGGATGTTCATTAGAATCTGGCAAGGACCTCAACAGATACAGACTGAGCTAAACACAAAAAATATACATCGAATCCATCTGAAACAGGGACATGTCATTGTTTCTAAAATATAAAGCTATTTGCCAAATTTCATAAAAAACCATCAATGAAGGGACTTCAGAGATACAGAGGAAAAAAATTAAATACTAGCTAGTAGGGGGCCTGACAGTGTTTGTCGTATCCATCTGAAAGTTGGCATCATAAGTTGTCAACTTCATGCACACTTGCTAAAATTTAATACAGATCCTGCAGTTGGTTTAGGAGATACAGCTATGGGCGCAAAAAGTACAAAACTTGCACTAAGAAGCGCCAAAGAAGTCGAAGTCATCAAAAATCATCATCAAAAATCTTCTGCCCACTACAAACAATTCCAATTTTCTCAATCATCCTTAGAGTGGTTTGGTTGATAGAGGGGCAGACTCAAACACAGTAAAAATGGCCACTAGGTGGCACAAAATACTACAAATCCATTCGAAAAAGGGAGGAATAGCATCAACTCACTCCATGCCCATGTGCCAAACTTCACGAAAATCTGTTGAGGATTTTTGAAGATGAAGAGGTGAACGCAAAAAAATAAACTAGGGAGCACACCGGTAGTTGGATCTGTCCGAAATTCGACGTCATCCGTTGTCAACTTCATCGGAACACATCTGCCAAATTTCATGAAGATTCCTATGAGAGTTTAGGAGATAAAACAACAGACGCCAGATGCGCAGACAGAGATGACAGCGATATGCACCCCATACAAATATATGGCCGCATAAAAATGACCACTTGGTGGATGAGAATATGTTGGAATCCATCCTAAATGGATATAGCAAATACTGTATATTAAACCATGTGTTCACTTACACCAAGGGTTGATCGATTACCACCAGGCTTCTCCCAGGTCACTTCCCAAGCACTGGAAAAGCCCGTGTCCAATGTCTTTTTCACCGCAACGCTGTCACTACAAGCAGACTCGATCTTGGCCTCTAGCTCCAAAGCAGAACTTGAAAATGGTACTGGAAAGTGAATAAGCATGCAGGCTCAAGTCTTCAAGAATTACTTTCATTCCTGTGCTCAAACTGGCAAACTGCAGTTCACCAATCAACTTCGGATAGGGTTTGGCGATCCTGGGAAAAATCTGAAGACGCCACAAAGTCGCCACAGCAAGTAGCAACATCCGGCCAATAATTCAAAAAGAAATTCACGTCAAAATTTGTAATTTCCAAAGATCGGGACCCCTATCGGCTAAAAACATCTCTGACACCACTAAGTGAAGCGTAAGGGTAATGTATACTGCACTACTCCATGAACAGTGCATATTTACAGAAGGAATGGAATACGTAATAATGTGCTCATTTTAATAATGGTGATGGCAGCAAACTTTCTTTTTGGTTCACGACCAACAACCTCAGTTTGACGTTGTCAATTTTTGTTTGGGAACCTAGAATTTTCATTAAGTCACAATTGGCAGGATGGCGTTAAGCTAAGAATCAGGCACTGCATTCTGTACATCAGGAATAGCCATATGTTAAGTGGTCAACCATATGACATTTAGTCAACAAACATTCACAAGCTTGTCCACAACCATGTTTTGACAGGAAACTTCTGTCGCTACCCTTATGCCTTCTTGACTTTTTGTACAAACCACAATCATGAATTATTCTAGATAGAAATTAATGTAAAAAACAACTGAATAACCAATTTTCATTTACTTCTAAGATTTTGTTATTGAACTTAGTATTTTAGACCTGAATGTATTGGTATGGCTGGTGTTCAAGCTTGCTTTCAACAATTTTAGCCTTAAAACTAACTTTTCTAAAATTAAGATGACTCCACTCTTGCAAGTGACGCACTCAAGGAATATAATCAACTGACCTTGAGTGACACGTTACTGTTCGCAATGCTGATATGTATCAGACAGTGTAACGACGACGTTTTGGTAACTAATGAATCTAAGGATTACCTATAGGTGAGCCTACCTGTGGTTTTTGTTCCGTTTACATTGATGGTGAAGGAGCCTGTCACGGGTCCCGTGGCTTTTGACTGACGCGTTGTGTCCACTGAACCAGACGACCAGCCATTGCTGTCAGTTTTGACAGAGTCGGAGCTAAGAGTACCAGATTTAACCTGCCAGAGAAAACATTGGTTCAGTGCATTCAGGTGTATTGGCACTGTGAGATTTATCAGAGTTTCAGTGAGGCCTACAGATAGAACGTTTACATTGAACTCAGCATCAGAGATGAGAGTCAGTAAGAAGCCGCTACATGTTGCTGTGAACATTCTTTCCAGTCCATATGAAAACAACATCTGTAATTGAAATTTGAACTTTTTCATTGTTTGAAACAGCTAAAAATACACCGACTACGATTTTCAAAAAAAAACAGAAACCAGACACAATTACACTTTTTGGCCTTTCCTGGCAGAGTGCAATTAATTAGAAATTACAGAATTGCTTTGACAAAATGAAGGACATTGGTCCAAAGTTTAAACATTGAAAAGGGACACGAACATGTCATGTAGAAAGATAACACCATTATTGCAATCTATGCTTGACGGGAGAAATGAAAACTTTAAGAGGGAATTTTGGACAGCCAGTGGGCTTCTTGACACGTAGATGGCCTTACGTATGACTTTCCATAAAAATGGCTGGATACATTGTTTCTCAACTTCAAGAAGCAACAGCTTACCCCTCTCATTACTACATGTGTACTGTAAAATTTAATTTAGTATACAATGTGACAGGCAAGTGAAATTTTATTTTCCTAATTTTGAGAATTTACTACAATCTTAAAAGCCATTGGAAAATGAAAAAAGTTCAATTTTATTAGTCTTTATTTGTGTCCAAAATTGGTGTCATTTTACTGTGTTGATCAATAGCCCAGAGGCTGATTGACTCCTGTCTGAACAGTCTCTTTTTTGGTATACTACGGTGAACAATTTGACCGGCTAGGAAAATAAACCTGGAAATAATGTGTTTGAAAGCTATGATTAGCTGGCTTGATTCTTGTGTAGTATGAGACAGAAATTTTAATTATCAAAGCTGTGGTGAAGTCAGAGCTCAACGTTTTTGTAGCTAATAATCGTAAAAGTTTTTTAGTTTGTGACTACTTTTTCTAAAACTGACTACTGCTTTAAGGCTTCATTTCATCACTGGAGGGCAAATGCTCAGCGATTTCCTAATTGGAGTCTGGTGACATCTGTGCCGTGCAAACTTACTAAATAAGTATTTAATATTTTTCCTGGCAGAGAACTATGAAACGTCACTTATGAACATAGCTCTAATCTATCCAATACTGAAGAATTTCACCACAGAAGAAACGTGCGACCACTCGCTGCATACAACTTGTTTTGAAAGTAAAGAACAACCCAATCACTGATACTTACCTGGCCAAATCTCAGCGACAACAAGCCAAAGTTGCGTACAGAGGACAAAGGGTCCATCTCAATTTCAAAGGTCGCAGGGTTATTGGAAGTCTTGGTGACTGACATTCTTTTCAGTTTGGCTTTTGGTTCAATGCGGCTCCATGAGATCTCTGCACGAAACATTGTGAAAAGTACATTGTGTTATGCACTACAAACACAGCCAAAATATTCTTAGGAGACTGAGCTGACAATTTGGATGTTTCCGGCAGCCATCCTCAACATATTACCTGACTAGCCACCACGCAAAAGAGTGATGACACCATACATTTTAAGGAATGCATTCAGCCAACAGATGGCTAAAACATTCAAGTTCGCAAGATTACATCAGTTTCGTCCCCCCCCCCCACGCTTAGACATAATTATAGTAAGTTACAATAGATCCGCAACTCAGAGAGCTGTAAACGGCACCAGCGTAAATCAAGAAATCAGATAGACCTTTCACCATTGTCTGACAACATTGCACTCTCCGCTCGCCAACTTGGTCTCACTGTGATGTTGCAAATGAATTTATTGGGAGCACTGTGACCGCGTGGCTACCTGCTGTGTCACCAACAGTTTTATTTATTTCTCTGTTGTTTTCATAGATGACAATGAGCATTCAAAATTCTTGAAAAGAACTGATCATTAACTACATAAGTCTTGGGGGATTCTAAAATAAACTACCTTAAAATGCATCTCATTTTCTTGTTTGAGTACTTTAGATACTAGGAAAAAAAGGAAACAGGTTAATTCTCTTTCCATATCTTGGTTTTTCTCATGCGAACAACATCATTGTACTGTTCATTTTACTTCAAGGGCAAAACTAAAATTATACGAAGTACATTTGGATAAACACCCTTTGTGTTCAAAACATTCTGCCTATTGAAGATACCTCTCACAGTCAATAGAGACACGAAGATACCCTGTCTTAATGCCCATGTTATGAAGAGCAAGATGTATCCTGCAGTTAATTGCAGGAGCACTCAGTGCTCATGCTCATCAGATAGGAAATGTATTTGTGCCTTCCAAAAGGGGAATTATTTGGTTGAGGTAAAAATTCCAATACCCTTGTCATCATGACCAGACGGCGACAACCCATTGCTCCCAACTTGTTTGATTCTATAGCCCAACAACAAGTTTGGAAGTTTACCCCTGTAGCCAATATCTTACATGACTAACTCCATTCTGGCATTTAGGGTTGAAGGGCCTGCGTCCTTTTGTTCGATAATTGCTCTAATCTTCGATCAGATCATATCTAGCCTGACTGGGCTGTGTTGATAAAAATGAAAGTTAAGTTATAACATAGTTGAGCTTAAACCAATAGCATTTCTGAATTCCTCGTCAAATGCTGATCATGTTCCATTTTTGAATCACCAAAATCGCCCAACTACAACAGAAATTAAGACAATCTATTCTGACCAAAGGGATTACAAACGCACTGGGTTTGACTGTGTTCATACGCGTTCCGTAATAGCGTGCAACCACCATACGTTTCCTTTGAATCCTGGGAGATAATTGGCCTGCTTGTTATCATACGGGACAAAAGACTGAGCTGGGCAGTTAACAAAAGAGCCAGATGTTATCGCAGGTTCAGCACCCCTCACGTCTAGAAAAGTTACTGAATGACAGAACGCTGCAATGTCACCATCAGTTCACCCCCTCATTTGCCACCCCTCGTCTGGAATGACTGGAGTGGCCGAGACGTTTTGCGAAAGTGACGGTAACCTTCAATCCTTGGAAGGGAATTTTTGAGCCTGATGAGACTAATTTCGTGTGATTTAATTTAAATATTTTCACAGGGGAATGGGGCACAAATCCAGGCAGATGTCAATTTTTTCTCACATCACAGACTGAGGAGAAAAAGAACATTATGAACACAGCAAAAGTTCTAGTGAAAACCGATTGGAGACTGACAGTGAAATTGCGGAAACACCTGACTAGTCCTAGCTTAGAAGATTGTTTTCACAAAGGCATTGCTTTTTAGATAATGCAGTCATCAGAACATACCATCAATAAAATATGCTGGCAAGGAAGTCGTGCATTTCTAAAGATATGCGGTAATTTTCACGGCTCGTCCTTCTGAGCAACTTAAGCAGGATCAAAGAGAGCCTGGTGCTGGAGTCAGATACTGTTGTGGTGACCGCATTAACCGGTACGAGCAAGAGCCAACTAAGTGTAATTACCCAACCATAAAGTGTAGTTAACATCTCTACCTGTACCAAATGATGAATTTTCAAAATGCATTAACCAATAATTTCCGCTGGAAAATTCAGAGTCGGGTTCACAAACTAATTAATTTAAGTTTCGCTGGCGATCAAAATCAACATTTTTGGTACTTTGAGTTAAAAATAAAATGATAAGATATCAATCCATTCCAATAAGAAAAANGGATCAAAGAGAGCTTGGGGCTGGAGTCAGATACTGTTGTGGTGACCGCATATCCGGTACGAGCAAGAGCCAACTAAGTGTAATCACCCAACCATAAAGTGTAGTAAACATCTCTACCTGTACCAAATGATGAATTTTCAAAATGCATTAACCAATAATTTCCGCTGGAAAATTCAGAGTCCGGTTCACAAACTAATTAATTTAAGTTTCGCTGGCGATCAAAATCAACATTTTTGGTACTTTGAGTTAAAAATAAAATGATAAGATATCAATCCATTCCAATAAGAAAAAAGAAGACAGGAGTATTAAAAATGAAATTAAGAAAACCAGTATGAAACATATTTAAAATCATTGTTCCTTTGGGAAGTGGCCCTTGGACAAGATAAACACAAAAAAGCTTTTTAGTCATTTTGTAGTACCAGAAGTTAAAACTACTCTTCACGGTTGCAGGTGTAACTATGTGCAAACGCACCAATTTGGGCCTAGTAACAACCATCCTTGTTGAGACAATAGTACTAGCTATTCCAATTCATTAGCTCAGATCTACACCAATACAAAAGCGGAGCTGAATAGGCATCATGGAAGTTGTCTGGGGCTAAGGGAATCTGAGCAGTGACTAGTGTGAGCCAGAAATTCTTCATATGAGAAGCACCAGGTAGCACTATGGAATGCAGGGTGTGCTAAAATGGGCAAACAACTTTAAATTGTACCCAGCCGCAGTCAAGTCAGGCCTTGACAGAGAAACATGATATAGATCGCAATATGAACTCTGAGAAAGCAGTAGCCTTTGGGAACTGCAAAGCAAGTTAAAAAACGAAAAGCACTTCACATCAAGAATTTTTACTACGCCAATGTAACCCTTTGTAAATCACCATCTCATCAAAGAAAATGTCACCATTGTCCACTAAATAATAAGTTACATGCCGGAAAGTTTATTTATTTCTGTAGCTGAAATTACCTTGTGCCGAGGGAACTTTCGATGAAACCATAACCTGGTCAACGTAAATGTCTCCCTTCGCCGAAGCAGAACGAGATACAATTACTGCAGTCAGCGTATAGCTCGAACTAGCATGCACCATGCGGCGAATGTTCACGCAGGTGTACTGCCAGCTGTAAGCAGATAGACAACTGTGACTATCACTTGGCTTTTGAAAAAAATCACTCTTTATAGCAAACCATGAACTGATACCATTCAGTTGACAATGCATATTGCACTACTATTCCCACCAAACCGTGCTTAGAAAGGCTATCTAACAACTTTGTGTGGGATCATGGTAAAATAGTTAAAATTGGTTAAAACACTTTAAAACTGTTCTCAGAACTTGCCAGACGATAGGTATTTAATTGTTTATTAAATGACTAAAATTTTCTAGGTTTTACAAGAAAACTCTAGCTATCTAGTTACAAAATATGATTGAATATTTAGTCTCAAAATGCTTATTTCAGAGTTCATTATTTGTGTTTTAGCTAATGCTTGCAAAAGAAATGCTTCGTCATCTTGGTGAATTTTTGGATACATTTTGTGCCTGGAGAGCCTAACACTGTGGCACAACTTTGACATTTCACTGGCAAAAATATACTATTATAGAAGGTGGTATGAGAACAATGTTGTATATCTACAATATTTTAGACACAAGTGGTAAATTAATGACTAATGAGTCTCTTTGCGCTGCCCACAAACATACTTCAAATAAGACAATTTTGGTTCAACTGAAGATGTCTCACCAAATTTTTCTCAACTACTTTCCAACATCTTTTTCTTCAAGAAGACATGATATGCCAGTTGTATAAAAACCAAAGTTTGAAACTAGGTGGGAATTGGTGCTAAAGTCCCATATTTGTTCTGTAAATTTTATAATTAGTGGTTTCAAACACATAACGTTTAAGCACTGATGCCTTTTCTGCAACTGGATTCCTTATATTTGTTGATTAACCTGTAAGCGTGTAAGTCTTGTCAGGCCCCATGAGTGTGTTTGAGGCCCCTGTGTAAGAAACCTAACAACTTGTGTTGCAATATTGTACCTATTGCATGTATACATAACATAATAAATACAAAAAATGCAGCTCTGCACTAGGCACTGAACGTTAACTTAGACAAAATCATTTGACAAATCACAGTTAACTCTCCACTTATGTTACACAAATACACAAAATATTTTTAATGTTTAATGCATTTATCGTTACTGTTTTGACATTTGTCACTTTATTTTCATATCAACCCTTAAAGTTTATTTTTCATCACTCATCTCTATTTATAGCTGCAAGAATCTACTTTTGTATTCATACATTTCTCAATGCGTCACTTGATTGGTCATCCATGTTCCTTTGTTCAGTTCAACATAGCCTAGCTCGTCGTCTACAAGACCTATTACGTTACCCCCATCCCAGGTGTCTCTTCAATTTTTTTTCTTTTCCTCGTGATTATACATTTTTACCAGTTAGGTCTTTTAAAGTTTTTTGTTAACTGCGTACAGACTCCACAGTAGACGGGTGTGCAAAATTAACTGATTAACCCAGCACCACCAACTACCCGTGTGTACTTAAACAAAATGTGACCTAGGGTTTGCCTTAAGTTAGTGATCCAGTTAATAGTAATTAAGTTATGTTATCAGGTTCCAATATGAGAGCTCTTTACACTATCATATGTGAAACACTCATCAACTTACTTGAGCATGTGAGTCTAAGACTAAGTGACATGACACTTATCTGGGTGGTGTAAACAGCAGCATGAGAAATTTGCAACAAAGGAATTAATTGATTTAATATGAACATGTAACTTTCAGAGTTTATTTACCATGGTTAAAGAGGTGTGTATTAGTAGGATTAAAAACACAGCGTTGTGTGACACTTTATGAAGTGCAAAACTAGCTGTGTGAAAATTAGATGAGGCAAGAAAATCTCACCAATTAGCTAGGTGTGAAATAAGAAAGGGGAAAAATTTAATGCAGAAGTATTTTTATTAGTCCTTTGTTTAGAACATGTCCACTAGGGTCGCTGTATGTACGTTTTAGGGCGTTTCCAGATTGTGGTCAACCCCCGCTCTAAGGTAATTGTTTACTGGCTATGTATATGTTACCATTATATTATAACCAATCAGAGTGCCGTTTGACTGTTTTTATTTTGAGCAGTCATTTGCAGCACCCATTTCAAATATATTGGTTCTCGGCATGTAGTAATAGACTTCAGAGGGATTATTAGCTGGGCCACATGGACAACTCCACTAAGTAATTCAGTTGTCAATTGTTTTATTCATGTAGGTCTGTTGGATACCTGTAAACACTTTCCATTTTAAAATGGGAATTTCCACTCATTCCCTTTTTGTGCCTGAAAAGTTGCAACTTTTTTCTGCGCCTAGATTTCCATAACTTTGGCTTAAAATTGATATATTCCATTGCATTTGAGCCCTCTGTTGTATCATGCGCAGAAATTTCTGCGCAGACTTCCAGTGTACCATGCAGAAATTTTTGCGCTGGAATTTTGCACAGAAATTTCTGCGCTGGAGTTTTGCACAGAAATTTCTGCACTGGAATTCTGCTGTGCGCAGAAATTTCTGTGCTGGAATTCTTCTGTGCGCAGAAATTTCTGCACTGGAATTCTGCTGTGCGCAGAAATATCTGTGCTGGAATTCTGCTGCTTAGAAATTTCTGCACTGCAATTCTGCATAGAAATTTCTGAATTTTCTGTTCTGGGGATAGTGAATGGCAGGCATTTCTGTGCCTTGTTGATTCCCTTTGCATAATTAACATGATTATACACAGTCCTAGGCAGGAACTATGATGGTTTACTTTTATTATTTAAAAGCCATTTCAGTGAATCTCAGTAACAGATTCATTTGCCACAAACATGCAATTACTCTATTATATCAATTCTTAAGCCAAAATGATCGAAATCCAGGCGCAGAAAAAATCTACTGTTTTTCAGGTACAAAGAGGGAATGAGTGGAAATTCCCTTTTTAAAATGGAAAGTGTTCGTAGTGTTTCATTGTTAACCTATAAGGAATGTTTTGTAAAATGCGGGTTCAAGCCCCATGTGCTATAGCCGTACTGAGTAACGTTTTGAGAATATTGTTTGGTTGTGTTGTCTGACAAACTTTATTTATTGTTTGTAGATAACCGCCACGTTATATCATCGCCCACACTAATAATTATCGTTCAAAATAATTTTTGGTGTGCGAAATGAGGCGGGTGTTCCAAATAAGTGGAGAATTACTGTATGAGACAAGCAATACGTACTCTCCAGTTCCAACGGGCAATTCAAGAGGAGTGGGGTTTCCATTGAATTCTAAAGTCACAATTTCATCAGAAGGTGCTTTGAAAGCAAAGCAAAGCTGCAAAAAACAGCAAACGCCATTACCACAAAAAACACTACCATAAAAATGATGAAGCCAGCATCCCAAAACACCAAATTATTTATTCAAACCATTGCATGCAAACCACAACATCATGCATGCAAACAAAAAATCAAGCATGCGACAACAACTATCAGACACAAACCACATCAAAGAAATTATAGACGATTTTGTGGCTTCATTTTACAGATAGATTTTGTGAGGAAATGCAGATTTTTAAGTACTTTTAATTAATTATGAGTGTCCAACTGAGATAAGAAAATCTAGCTGTTTCAAGATCTTAAAAGGACAGCATAGATGATTAAGAAAAACAAATCATGCCACGTTTTCTCAAGTTTCATCTTCAAGTTAAAAGGGTTTTGTTTAAACTAATAATTCCCAGAAACATTACGCAATAATGCTTACAGAATAGTCTTTACTGTTGTGTATGCTAACCCCAGAAACATTACGCAATAATGCTTACAGAATAGTCTTTACTGTTGCCTATGCTAACTCCAGAAACATTACGCAATAATGCTTACAGAATAGTCTTTACTGTTTCCTATGCTAACCCCAGAAACATTACGCAATAATGCTTACAGAATAGTCTTTACTGTTGCGTATGCTAACTCCAGAGATGAGGAACCACGGATTTTTCCACGACTTCGATCCACAGAAGGGAACTTCTTCGTCTGTAACTTCTCCACCAGTGATTTGGGGCCAGTAGCCCTCAAAGTCTTCCCAATAAGGCATGGTGCTAGATGAGTAGGTGGTCTGGCCTTTGCTGCAGCGGGGTTTGAACAAACCACCCAGTATGTCTTTAAACTAATGGAGACATCACACACAAAAGCATTAGGTGTCCGAAAAATTAAAGCAAAATCACGCCACTTGCTCCTACAAAATGGGTTTTGAAATTCCCCTCCCCATGGAAACACTTCATTTCCGTTGCCATAAAGAACATCTGAAACATTTACTAGACAAAAGTCAACAAAAAAACTTCTAAATAAATCAGCAAATCACACGACTGGCTAGTTCTTCCAAAATTTGGCAGTTTCAAGTTAGCCGCAGGCCATCTCTCAATTCTGAATGAAATTTGAAACCAGTTCCACGGAAATATTAAAATGTACTTTGAAAGATTAGCATATTTCTTAATTTCAAGTTTAGCAGTGAGTTGAAAGGAAGTGCTGTGTAAATATCCAATATTTCACTGTTTAATGTTGATCAAAGTGGCCCATCAGTTTTAAAACAAAATGTGCAATGTGGACATTTCGTAGCATTGGGACTTTTTACCCATCATTCAAATAAGCCACTGCAAAAGCCAGTTTTTAGTAGTTTTACAGTTGAATGATTGCTAATTCTTCATAAAAACAATGTGAAATCCCAGTCATAAATTTCCATCCATCTCACAGGTGTTGTCTGCCAATTCACTCACCGTGTCTGCACTCAAAGCCGTGCTGGAAAAAGGTTCAGTGAAGGGGTTATTCCCCATCTGAAGTATCAGCTTGTTGCCAGGCATTACACCTTCAGTTACCACAGTAACTGATACAGTTATGGTGGCCGACAACTTTCCTACATCTGTCTCATAAGTCATTTTGGGCACATTTCCTGTCAATAACAATGAAGATGCATGATAACAAAACTTCAATGGGGGCAATTGTTTTTAAAGCAGTGTTGAAAAACTTGGTAATAACATTATATCATTTTTAAGCCTAATTTGAAAAGTTGGCGAGCAACATTATACCATGGAAATAATCACAAAACTTTTGAGCAGAGTAGAACAGAATGTAATTGCAAATACAATGGACAAAGTAAAATCAGTAATGTTTAAAATATTTTAAAAAGATCAAAAAGTCAATAGCAAACGAAACTGTGTTCAGTAAGAAAAACTATCAAAATGTACTCATTCCATGAAGCTCGTTAATTTAAATTTGTTATCTCAATGATGTTAACAGCATTTTTCAAGAACTTGTAAAAACAAACTGTTCAGCCAAATGAAAACTAAACATGAAAAATTACAGATTAACCTCTTAAGGTCAAGGTTTTGAAAAGGGGAGATTTTGTTATTTATTTCAAAAACACAATCTGCATGGAAATAAAACTGATTGAATGCACAAATTTCTGGCTCAAAATTTGCTACACATGCGTCAATCGTCCAGTCCTATCTAAAAGGAGGGCCACATGGAAACAGAACAACAGTCGAGTCATGCCAAGCTTTTAACACGATCAGTACACACCTGCCTGTGCTGCAAATGTGATGGTATAGATACCGGCACCGTTATTGTCTTGCCGAGTGACGGACGTCAGGGTCAGCCCTAGAGGCAGGCCTTCCAGTTTACTGCGCACATTAGTGTCTCTTTCATCAACCTTCATCAGCTCTGAAATGAAGACAATGTGGACACATTAAAGCCAGGTGCAGTACTAAGCAAAAAAGTACCATTCATGAAATGAGTTTTGTTGATTGTTTCAATGTGAACATTGATTACCACTAAATCGATTTACTTCACTTTAACATTTGAAACTTCGGCTTGAACTATGCAGGTACACAATATCAACGAATTATTTGATTGTGCCTAGAAAACCTTTTCAGTGCTGATAAGTGATAGAAAAACGCGATATTGTTAGTAAGATTTAACATGGGTGTCGTCGTAAACTGTTGATTACCCCCGTTATTTCCGATCTGAGATCACAAGGTCAGAATGATGTCTCATGGGATGAGATGGACATGTGGGGTTCTTCTCGTGAGTGAGTATGGTACTTACGTGTACACAGGCCAACTATGCATAGCCTGAACTTAGTATAGAAAGCATCGGTGGTGGTCACCGTAACTTTCTGAACAGTAGACTTTCCAGAGTGTGACGGGATGCTGTTGAAGACCACCGTCTGCAGGAGATACAAAAACAATTTAGCTCAAATTTTTTTCTTGTCAATGAATGACTCCTTAAAGGTTAACATGTGAGTGCTAGTGTCGTCAACACATTTTCAGTTTGGCTTCAATTTTGAAGGGTTATTTAGTAATAGTTTTCTGTGCTGTGAAGTTTATAAGTTTGTGCCTTTAAAGCCTATCTTCAATGGTAACACTTGTAAATTTAAATTGGTTCCTACAGTATGTTAAGAGCATCGCTCTGAGCCCACTAGTGCCATAAATTGTCAAATGTAATGAACTGTTAGGCGTATTGGCTTGCTTTTGTCTACGTCACCGTTAGAATCACCTTTTAATTCAAACAGCTGTGAATAACACCCGCACGCAGCGGTGTTCTATTCAGACCCCTATTCAATAACAACTTTTTGTTGTTTGTGCTGGGATCTCGCGGTGACGCAACATGGTACGAAAAGGCAGCTTCACTTTTCATTTGGACTTAGACTTGCGTGATTGAACTCGCCTTTTCTTATTTCTAGCTTTGCTAGGACTATCTGATTAGCCTAATGCATCTAAAGTAACAAAATTCCATTGAAGTTAGGCTTCAAGGTGGGAGTGACATGAGTAAGCTTTTTGGGCACTATAAGGAACTTATGTGCTAGTCGTAATCAAGTAGCCTGACCTTCAACCAACAACGAAGTAGTAACAAGTTAGTGATGAGTCGAACATTATGTTTTCTCAATGACTGTAAATTCAGAACCAACATTGATGGGCTAATTAGTGCTGGGCCATTTACGTCACTTTCTATTGTATGGGTGATGTGTAAATATGCGCCATGTTAACATGAGAACGACTTAATTTCCAAGATAACTAAAAATCTGTATTCATTTTTACTAAAAGGAAGATACAAAATGTTTCTTTCTGGTTTAAAATGAACAAAATCAGAAATTAAAGCAGAAAAGGCAGTTTCAGATTAGACACGTGACAGATGAAGAGATTGAAAATGTGCAACATACGCACAGACCTGTTTTTCAATGCGACGCGGGGAAGATACTTTAATTGTCTGCTTCTCCATGTAAGCATCGCCTGTCTGGTCAACGGTGAACTGCGGGGTGTTGTATGCTTTGAAGGCAACATCCAGGCCACCATTTGTACCCAACTTCAAGTGAAGTGCTTGAATGTAGTAACTACAGCAAAATCAATAAGAATTGTACAGTCTTGGCATCAACCACAGAACTTAGGACATCACACATGAAGTCTTTGGCGATGTAATTCAAAACCATGGCATTTATGAAATCGAAAATCCACAAAGTTGGATTGCAGTGCCGTAAGTAATGCGTCAACTCGTGACATTACATTTTAGGGACACCAACACGAGACCCGAGTGAACTTTCAGTGATTGCTGTATGCAGAGCAATGCAAATTTAATTTTAAAAACTGCAGCAATACAGTCGCTACAGGGATCGAGTCCTGCAGTTTTATGTTGTATATGATATCCCATTCAGCAACAATTAGGTCAACCAAATGCAGGAATTCACACTAGGGAAAACACACTCGCAATGTGGAGTGGAAACGTACAGCTCTCAAATCAAAAGGTTTCTTGGCGTTTACCTTATAATCACGTCCCAAAATAATACAATGGCATCTATGACTCAGTGGTATTCACCCACAAAGGTGCGCACTATTTTACACGATTTTAGTGCTGTTTCATTGTTACTTGAAAAGATGGATGGGGCTCGATGAAGCCTATTTTTTGAATGGCTTGTCAAACATCCACCACAGAGAAGAGTGTATTTGAGACAAGACGACAGTTTAAACGATGTTTCCAGGCCTGAGTTCCTTAAACGCATTGAAGGCTCTTGCGAAGGATCTGGTGTAATGACATGTCTCATTTAGAAAAAACATGTCTTGCATGATTTTGCATTGTCGCACATTACAGCGTGTCGTTCAGTAACTTTTCCAGACGTGAGGGGTGCTGAACATGCGCTAACATCTGGCTCTTTTGTTAACTGCACAGCTCAGTCTTTTGTCTCGTATGATAACAAGCAAGCCAATTATCTCCCAGGCTTCAAAGGAAACGTATGGTGGTTGCAACCTATTATCGAACGCGTATGAACATAGTCAAACCCAGTGCATTCAACTTTGTATAATCCGTTTGGACAGAATAGATTGTCTTAACTTCTGTTGTAGTTGGGTGATTTTGGTGATTCAAAAACGGAACATGATCAGCATTTGACGAGGAATTCAGAAATGCTATTAGTTTAAGCTCAAATATATTATAACTTAACTTTCATTTTTATCAGCCCAGTCAGGCTAGATACGATCTGATCGGAGATTAGAGCAATTATCGAACAAAAGAGCGCAGGCCCTCCAACCATAAATGCCAGAATGGAGTTAATCAGACGTGTAAGATATTGGCTACGGGGGCAAACTTCCCAACTACTTGTTGGGCTATAGAATCGAACAAGTTGGGACCAATGGGATGTCGCCGTCATGAGTTTTGCATGCCAACTTTCTGGTCTATTGAAGAACACCTATTTGTGACGTATAAACATGCAACAAGTTGACCATGTACAGCTGTGAACCTGATACAAACTAACTTACCGTTTGCCCTTCACCAGAGTGAACTGCTGGGACTCCTGTGAAGTCTCGATAGAGTACCCACGGTTGGTACGCTTTGTTGTAAATGCGACTCGCATCTACAATATGATCACTGGTTATCACCAACAACTTCAATTAAGGATTAATGAATTCAGATCCCCATTCTCACATGGGTTAATGCCCTGGTTCAGCTAAACGCCCTTCCGGAATTTTCAAAATTTCCATAGACATAATGAAACACCCATAATGAAATGACCATTTGGGTAAACACCCAGTCCCATCTTCTCAAAAATATTGCTTTTAAAGCACAATGCTCAGTTTAACACTTACCAGCTGATTTTAGGTTATTTAAGCACCTTTGGAAGCTAACCCAGACAAGTAAGGTAGTATAACTGGAATTGGTCTATATGTCCTCCACTAAATTATGTATTTCACGAATTAAATTGAATCATGGTTACAGCATGCACACAGTCAACCCCACCCTCCACATGAGAATCAACAGCTATAAGCCTTGACAATGAATATTACAGAATAAAAAATTACCAACAGAACTTGTAAGCTTATGCGATGTTCATCACAACAAGAAGACAGGTCAAAGGTCAAATTCGTTACCAAAATCCCCACTAGTGATTTCTTCAGAGGACTCTTGCCATCAAATAGCTCTACGTCAAGATTCACAGAAATACGTCTTATCAGTTCTTTAGACATCATGTGGAAATGCTCTTCCCCCAAAAACACTGAAAAGCCCCGCCTCTCTGTCTCTGGGCTGATCGAAAAGTGCCATGCCATTCCGTGCTTTGCTATTCAGTATAGATAAGGGGTAATAAAACAATTATCTCAGCCAGGACCACAAACCCTTTGTTGAGCTGTGTTTAGTTACACAGTCTAACTGGGACAAAGAGAAAGGGGAACATATACTGTAAAAGTGCTTTCCTTCACCTTGCTCATCAATTTCAACAGGCCTATTGTTTTTGAAAGACACCCATCATTTACAACAATCAGCAAATTCTAACCCACTATATGGACCACTTACCCCTTCCAAGCCAAAAATGCGCACTGCCCCAGAAGCCTTGTGGCAAATTTCATCAAGATACAACCAAGGGTTTTTGAGAGTATCGAACAGACACCCAGACGACCAAATAAGATGATGACAATATGCGAAAACATATTAAATATATATGTAAGCGCACATCAAATTTCACAGCCAAAAAGAGACCCACCTTGTTCTTGGCTGGGCCAGTAGGGCTGAAGTAGAGTGATACAAAATCATCGGCTTTGGCAAGAAATGTGTAGGTGCCACTGAATGGCGCCACAAAATACGCCTCTGTCATGCCACCAGCTTTTTCACCGAATTTTATACTGCAGAATTGATCAGATGCATTCTCGCAATGCGACAGACCATCAGACCAATCCCTGTCCAATGCCGCGCTGACAGGATAACGTGACTCATCACCCAGGTTCTCAAGATAGGCAGCATCGTGCGGCTGTCCTAATTTGTACACGTTACTGCCGCGATTTCCTGGAAACAACCAAGCGAAGAGTTAAGTCATCACTCAAGAGTAGCAGTCAGGAACAGAAATAATGCACAGGGAAAAGAGAATTTTTTGTTGTGGATATCAACCCTGAAAATAGCTAAACGTCAAATAGCAACTCTATTTAGTGGTCAATAATCCAACTGGCCTTGCCTATTCAAAATACAAATGCATCTGTACAGTATAGTGACAACTGTGAATTCCAAACCAAATGGTTCAGTTTTTAGCAGTAACCATTCATTATTCCCAATTCCACATCCTCCGTCAGGCTGCAGAACTGGCTGCAGCAGCAGCAGCAGCAGTAGCTGCAGCAGCAGCAGCAGCTTTACAATGATCGCGATTAGCATATCGCTTCTGCTATTCTGTGAACATTAGCGAGAAAATACTCGACGAGGTGACGTGCCGCGATCCAGTGTGGCCACCGTTTGTGCAAGAAAACAACACGCAACCGTACACAACTTGGAATATAAATTCTTCAGTCCCCTACCATGCTTCAGAATAACATGGAAGAAACAGATGTTAACTTCTTTCAAAAGCTATTGTTCACAGCTCGGGATATGCACCCACTCACGCTTTGCCGTTTTACCAAAGTACATACTATTTAGTTGGACATGGTTGAAATCAAAAAAGTATAAGCAATCCACAAACCACAGAAGTTGTTGCTTCTAAGCCGGTGAAGATGAATGTCGATAGAAGCGGCCTTACAATTCATCACATCTTGCTATATTTAGAGTGAATCCAAGCACAAATCATACATTCAGTCACTTTGTCTAAGTTTGAAGCAAGTTTCTGACTTTGCAGCTCAAGTTTTTTGGTTAAAATAATATGAACACAACATATTTTTTAATTTCTAATTTAAAAATCTTCCATTTCTACTTTGAGCTTATCACTAAGCAAGTAACAAGTAGGCAAAGTCTCTGCTTCGAATTAGTGATTTTTGCTTGATCTTGCACACTTACACACTTTAAGCTAAATTGCCACATAATTCCACATTTTTGCATATAGTACACACTGTCAGGCCTGTGGTGGTCAAGCCCATCATGATGGAAAAGGACATTTAAAACAATATTATTTTTGGCATCTAGGCTTAATACAGCATGTTGTAAATACACAAAGGAAATACCCAAATCTTTTCTGAGTTTACCTTCATAGTAACCATCGTATTCGCTGGAGGTCGGTTTGGCACCTGTGATACAGACCACCTGTGTCTCGCTGAACGATCCCGGCTTTACATTGCAAGGTACACCTAGTAAGTACACAGTGATTGAAAAGTTATTTTTACCACAAAAAGTAAATACAGATATTTGCAAACAAGTTTCACCTAAATACAAAGGAATGATGACACCGTAGTTTGAGTTGCAAAGACAAGGTGATAATTTGGTGAACAAAAACCGCAATACACTTTCTGCTGACCGATTTTCAGTGTTGAAAAACATACAGTGCCCTCACTATTGAGACTGATGAAAAACCCTACCTTGAATGAGGATTGTCATCGGGTGTGCGGCAGAGTTGTCAAAGTTCTTGCCCCTCACTGTGAGTTCCATACCCCCCATCATGCTACCTTCCTTCGGGGAGACGCTTAACACCTCTGGAATGGTCAACAGAATTACAATCACCATGAAAGTTCTTGACAGAAACAACAAAATGACTTTTTTCTACAGCGTTGCACAGGATCCAACCACTGCTAACCCCTTGGGCTGGTTGCACAGCTTTAAGCAATGCATTCACAGTCAGTCTTGCGTAAGAGCGTGTTGTGTCAACCAAGTCCTTGTGTTTTGGTCCCTATTTTGTATTAACTGATCATGCCTGTGCTCTGATGTTTCAATTATATGACTTGGTTATCACTTTTAGAGAAGTACAGGACTGGTTCAGTAGTGAATGCTCAATTTTTATGTTGTTCAGAGGAAGCTACACTGCACAAAATACGAAGAAACACAGTGGGATTTTTTTCTTAAATTATTTTTATTGAGAAATTTCACAAAATGAAATTCCACTTTGCCACATTATTGAGGACTAAACATGAAGAATTTTAATCTCAGACTTGGCATTTTTTCACTCGCCATTTTTTCAAGAGCTTAATGTCTAATTGTGCACATTCCTGTGCCTTGTGATAGTAAACGATCCTTATCAGGTTTAATTACGAACTACAAGTGAGTGGCCCTCTCTTCTAGTCTAACTATGGCAATGAAGTATCATGACCTACAATATTGACCAATTACCCTGCAAACCACATGAAACATTCACAAGACAGAGTAATTTAATCATTTGATATGTGCTCAACTGGAGTACCACAAATGTTAAAGTTACAAACAGGGTGTTCACAAATCTTACTTCCTAGATCCAACTCTCCTCTTTGACGGAGGTAGAAAACTTTGTGTGTGCGTGACAGTGCATCACTAACAGATATCAATATCTAACTTAACAGGCATTGGTGTTTATAAATGCACAATTACCAGTTAATGATGCACACAAACAAGTTTTAAAAACTAGAGGCCATTTGTGAGTCTTTCCTAAAAAAGCTCAAGACCTTGGCTGAAACTGACGCGGGTGACTTTTTTCTTTACATGAGTTGGGGTAATGATCTGTACCAAATAGGCTTTTTGGCCTCACTAGTAATTCGTGTTTTTGTTGAAAATCGAATTTCACTTTTCTGCCAATTTCTGACCTAAACTGAACAATTTCTACAACAAAAAAGCGAAAGGAAATTTTGCCGCAACATTGACTAAAACTTTTACTACATCATACCTGCATACTGTTGATACATTTCAATCTTGCCAAGTGAGTTGACATGCAGCGGACAATAAGATGGTAAACGTTTAAAGCCCTTGTGGTACGAGCCTGTCCTGCCGTATTCACCGGACACAATCAGCGACACTCTCATCCCACCTAGGTAAAGGAAAACAATCACAAGTGAGAAACGAAGACATTGCACTCACAGCAGAGAAAAATGATGACAGACTTTAAAGTCTGAACTTTGTCAATATTTTGCTTAAAAGCAATAACGTTAACAAAGTTCAGGAAAGGATATGTTGGAACACCTACTTTTATAAGGACCTTTTAAAATTTTACAAAAATTAACACCCTAAGTAGCATTCTTTAAACTCATTGCAGAAAAAAATTATCATATTTTTGTTTGAGTAAATGGTGATCACAATATTACATAGAATGATATTTTCACAAAAGTGATGTATACAGAATATACAAACTTGTAGAGTTGAAAATCCTACAAAAGGCCTTGTATACGATTTTGAGTCCGTGGCAAACAAGCATACGAAATAAAAGCTTTGCAATAAGCAAAGACCAACATGTCCAATCATAGACAGAGATATCGATTTTTAAATTTTGGATCTTCGAACATACGTTTTCTTCGTTGTTGACAAAACTAAAGGAAAAGCACACAAAAAACAATGAGCTATAATCAAATTACTTTTGCCCTTGACAATTGACAAAATTATGGTATGTTGATTCAATGCATTTTACTGTTGCATGTGTCTATGGATTTAAACTCCAATCACAAAGACTTATTGCATCTACTTGAACGCAACAAACGTAAGATGGAATGTAATGCATCTCGTCAAAATTACATGTCTGAAGGAGGGACCATTACATGTCTGAAGGAGGGACCATTACCAAAGCATACAGTACAAAACATGTTATTTTCATTTATAAATTATTAAAAAGAACTTCGTTAATGTCTATTTTTGTTGAAAAACTCGCGTGTCGGACACAGAGCGTTGAAAAAATATAAGAATTAAAGCAAGACTGGGAAGAAATATATGTAGAATTCAACACTTTATTCTTGTCACAACAAACATAATCTATGAAGCTTCTTCTGAAATGCAAATTCAAGAGAAACTGTTATTGCAACAATATTTTAACATCCTGCAAGAATACTGACCAATTTCATTCCCTTGGACTTTACAATATGCATAGCCCCAGTCAAGATTCTTGTCCAGTGTCAACAACTCTTTCTGACTGTCGAATAAAGCATTGAAGATTGAAACTTTAAGATGTGCATCATATTTTCAGAAGCTGATCGTGATGTCACACAATAATTGCCAAAATTACCCTGTTTTTCTAGGTCTTCTAACTTTGTGGTGAATGCCACAATTTTTCAAAATACTTTCTGATAGCTGCTACGATACAGAGCTTCAACTTGGTAAAGCACTAATTTGACACTACAAATCTTCTGAAAAATAAGAGAAAATAAAATTTCACTTGTACTAAATTGGTGAGACAGAGCATGCCATTGATGTAAGATTACCCAACACAGTCACTGACGCAATGTTTAATGAATGATCATTGTCAGTTAGTCGGAATTTTTGAATTTCGAAGAGCTATTTCTGACATTTCGTGCAAGATTCGACATTGGGTAAAATAATTAATTTTTCACTGTCTGGAAACTTTTTACCATACATGTTTTTATAAGAGACATGGACTTCTTCTTTTTCGCTCTCTGTATATCTTTGATCATGCAAAGCCCATGGTCTAATGTTTTTACTCAAACTCGAACTTGATATTATTAAAATTTCCTATTCTCCATTAGGATTAACTCAAAATCAGTGTTCATTATTCTGTGCTCAATTATATTATGGTTTGTGAGGATGAATGTTTAGCCCTAATTTGCATTTGTTGGCCCCGGCATTGAAATCATATGAGTTCAAGTCTGAACTTGAAACTTTAATATTTTATTCAAAATTTGGAGTTTGTAGCTAGAATCTAGGAATCACCACAAGAGCGAACTTGGACTAGAAACTCATGTCCTAAGTTATAGGCGAGCATAGAATAACAGATACTTATGAGTTCATATTAAAGTAGAATGCAAAATATCCAAAAATAATTTCAAGTTTAATTTCGAGTCCAGGTCTCAAGCCTTGGGTCCCTGAGTGTTGTAGATGTCCAAGTGCATTGTAAAACGATGCTTTTGTTCAGAACCAATGTTTGTAGGACTGCAGATGTCAGCCTACTGATGTGTTTACATATTCACAAAACCGGACTGGCTGGAATTACTAGCTTGATTGACATGGAGGAACACTGCATTGTCCACTACTTTCACTTTTTCTACTTTCAATTTTCTTCATGCAGTCACAAATATCTCATCCTAAATGTTTATTTTTAAAAAAATCAAGTCCTGAGTTTATCTAGCTGCAGCCTATCAATTTATAATATCATAAAAGCGTCATCTCTTTGCTTCTGAAGCAGAACATTAAGCCAGGAAAGATTTCCAAGATGTAACATGCACATTTAACCTCCAGAATTAAATAAGATTAACAAGAAATAAAATGAGTCGAAAGACCAGAGGTATAAAATCTTTTTTATGCTCTATTGGGATTAAGGCACAATGTGCTATTCATACTATTTCATTGCCATTTCACATTTTCACGTCTGACCAAATAGAACATATTCATCATAGATTCAGTCTAGAACTTTAAGAAAGATAAAATGTGTAATAGGCTACCAATAACTTACATCTTACACTCCTGGGAGCCAGCCACTCCTCTGGAAAATAAAATAGTATTTGTTCATAACAGTCAGATTTCATTCACCAATATCACTGGTAAAGGGACTGAAGTCCTTTTGTACACGTACATCCTGGGCACATATATACATAGCTTGGCTATTACCTCGAAACACATCATATTAGTTTCTATAAACACTCAATTCCGCATTTATCAATAGTTAAAAAATTACATGGTCAAGATTTAGCACCTCAGTAGACAAATTGTCTAACTTTGTAAATATTCAACTACGCTATAATCAGCTTGGGTCATTCAGGTGGAGACGGTCCACCAAGCCAATAAGTACTCAGGTGCTGCCAATAAAAGACAAAATTTTCACCGAGTCCATGAACTGTCAATGAAACCAGACAGGTCCTTGCATAGTCTGCTGCTGCTGGCAACTATCTCTAGCAGCAGATCTTGCCGCTCTAAGACGACTTGAACCCAAAACACCAAAATACCCACATCCTAGCTCGATCGGTTGAACACATACAATACCTCTTAAACTGAATGTGGACGCCCATGTGATCCCTGAGTGGTCTGAGGTCTTCCAGCTGGTTGTTGCTGCCATAGACATCAGTCCATAGAAGACCTCGAATTTTCAACAAGGTCTCTGTAACATATACGAACAGATGAATCAAAATGCAGTGAAAAAGAAAAAATGTTTTCAAACAGACTTTTTAGAGCAATAAAATGAACAGCAATGATTTACAACATCTTATGTAGATTGCATCAGAGGTTTAGTGAAACTGATTGTAGCAAACTGCAGATGTCTAGGTGATTTGTACTTGTAGTCATAAGAACTGGTGTACCGAAATGAATTTATTGACACTGACGAAACTGGATCGCCGCCAGGCCGACCTGGAAAGTGGACAACGTAGCGATCAGGTGTTACTGAACATCACTACGTCTGTCCACCAGCCGGCAGCTCGACCACTGCCTGTACCTTCTCGCTGCACTAAACACCGCCAAAGTAGCCGTCTATTCGAAGATCATCATGCTTGGAAATGCCCGACCACGTTGCAAGACGAAAACAAACTTTTGTCAAGTCACTACCGTAATTAATGCGCGGTTGGAATAGTTTAAAAACAAAGCAACTAAATGTGATATATTGTGTGATATTAATCGACAAGAATCTTTTCAAATGTTTTTTAAACGCATTTTTGCTAATTTTGCTGATTTTAACCTTGTTCAACTAAATAAACTAAATGAGTGGAAAAGCGAATATAATGTATTAATACGCACTTAAGGCCAGAGCCGAATTATAGCATTTTGAAAAACGCCTCAACAAACAACTAATTCAAAAGTGTAAACAGATCGAGGCAGATCTACTGCGGGGGGTTTCATGGGAGTCAGGTTAGGCGCTGAGCAACTCAGTTATGATCCACTTGACTCGATACAAGCCGCTAAGCTCGTACCTATCGATCCATCTGCGCTGGCTCCGCGGTTAGTCAAGATTCATGATCCCGCAGTTTGAGTTGTTTTATTACTATTAGGGTCAGTCTTTGAAAGTGTTTTTGAAAGGGCGACGTCCCGAGGTACCTACTGATAAAGTGCCTTCTTTTGTGGTTGTTTCAACATCCCTTTAGTTGAAAAACGGGTTGTCCAGTTTCTGGGGGTTCGAAAATGATTCAAAAGGTGTCCCGACACTGCCGAAAACCAGTGGTGTACACACAGTGCATGACGTCGGTAGTTCAAATTCAGTTCCCATGGATCTCTGAGACTGCGTCAGACCTACTGCATGGTTATGTCTTATTTTGAATGTCGATACATCAGTCTTCACGGGAATGGCAAACAAACGATTCAATTTTCAATGAAGAACGAAAATAGCTAGGCCTACTACTGGAAACTAAAAACAACAAGGAAGTGCAAAGACCATTCTTTCCAAGTTATGAGCTGAATTCGTTTATGATTTGCTTAAAATTAATTTTCAATCTAGTCGTTTTGTGAATTTAAACCTCTAATCTCCTTCCTAAGTCAATAAGCAATTCATTTATTGTCATTTGAACTTTGAGAATATTTTGGGACTCTGATTGTAGAGCTGTCCGATATTCATCAACATCCTCTGACTTGAGACCGATATTTTAGATAAGCAAAGTGTTATTTGGGGATCGGGTGACAGATCGAATTTTTTCCCAGTTTCAGCCTGTAACTTAAGTCGCTGCCCATTCGGAGGCATAACTTCGCTTTTACTGAAATTTCGTTAAGGGGAAAAGGTTATCTCCGATAGTGAATCTGTAAGCGAAGCTCATACTCTGAAAATAGTAGGACGATTTAAAAGCGAATGTTCGGCACTCACCGACGGGGTTTGGGGGTTTCCCCATGAAATTTTCCGAATTTGTTCGTTTTAAAATATTTTTGTTAATTTCGGAGGTACGGGTCATGATTTCAACTTGAACTCAAAAAATGCTTAAATGTTTAATTTTTACCCCAGAACCGAAAATTAAACTTCTAGGAATAGCTATTAATACCGATCTAACTTTTGACTTCCATATTTCGGACATTTACAAAAGAGCCTCACAGCAAATAAACGTTCTAAGAAGAATTACACACCACTTAACGATAAACGGTAGATAGACTTGCCATTTTTCACTCCTTCACCCTTTCAATTTTCAACTACTGCCCCGTCTCATGCAGGCACTTTTGCTCGAAAGAAAATACACTCAAACTAGAAAATCTTAGAGCCCAACGTTTTGTTTACAACGACGACGTTAGCACGCACGAACATCTACTCTCATTAGCTAACAAACCACCCCTTCATCTACACAGGCTTCGACTTATTGCAATAGAAATAAGTCATAAGTTATGACGAATTACCCAAGACACTTCTTTCCGTGACTTTTAAAGAAGCAAGAAAACAATTACTTCTTTCGCTACAGCAACTAGATTTCCCTCAAGCTGAATCCGTCAAATATGGTAAAAAAATATTTTTGCTTCTAGGCTGTTCGGGTTTGGAGCAGTCTACCGAATATGTTGCGCAACAGTCTTTCACTGTTTTCCGTGGACTGATCCGGACCTGGACTGGCAATGAATGCAGCTCTCTTTGTAAACACTCCAGGTTATGCAGTCATTAGCGTATATCATCGTTTCATTTATGAGTTATCTAGATTATAGCATTTACACGTGAATCAATTATCGTTTATGCTCGTTAGACCCTAGTCTATAGTTTAGCGATTACAACAACTTAACTTTTATTTACAATTATGTCTCTTTGTCATTCTCCACCTTTAGCTTCAGTTCTATTTTCTTCATGTTTCTGTTAAATTTGATGTCGTAGAAATAGCCCAACTGGCTAATGTTAATCTGTTCTCCGAACGACGTTAAATACTCGTAAAACTTCTTTATTCTTGATTCTTGATTGAAAGAACTTTGAGAACCCCTGTTAGACATATGTACACTGTCATCAAAAATCGTACCCCCGACAGCCTTTTCGATATGTGCGAATTCCTATATTATAGTAACAGTCTTCCAAAGAAAAACTATTATTGCTATACTACGGGAGAAAGTCTCATTATTATACAAAACCATATCGGAAATAGTCCTTTTTTGTAATTCACAAATAGTGGTCTTCACGTTCTTTAAGCGTCAGATGAGACAACTTTGTAACGGATCCGCAACCTATTATAAGTGGGACTGCTGGGAGATGAAAATGACAGTTAATTACATGACAATAAAATTGACCAAAATTCCAATTAGTCAGAAACTCAGTGGATACGATGAAGGACAAGCAAATCACTGGACAGACAAGTGAAACAGATTTTCAGGCGCGGTGAATATTCTTACCACCAGGTGGGGCTGACCGAGGTTTGATCCACTTTATGTAGGGAGTCTTCATCTTATCAACCTAAAATAGTGCAGAATAGATTCAATTGACGATGTGGAGGGTTGTATCTTAGTGCATCTCCTAATCAACCAAATTTTCTTTCTGCTTGAAATTTAATATAATAATAAGACTGTTCTAAATGTGAACGTTGATTCAGGAGAGAATGAAGAGAAGGCAAAAACCTCTGGTTTTTAGGTCATGAACCTTTAAAACATTAAATAATGCAGACACGGGGGTAAGCTAAAAGACAAGTCAGTGTAGCTGCACATGGTTGTGCAGTCATTCTGTGTATGATCTATCATTTTTATCTTTAATTCTTTATCGTGTGATCACCATCGACCCTGCATGCATGGTAGCAGCTCCAAGAGGATGGCCTATCAGAGAACTTTACTGTATGTATTTTTGTGTTGTACAGCTTCAATGTAACGCCAACTGAGGTAAAATCTCACCAGCTTAGGGTGCAATATGGCCAACAAGCAAAATTTTGTGTCGTCATTTTTTTATAAAAGACAAGTAGCACCAAATAAATGCTTTTCTATTTTAAAGGCCGGTAGTAGCATAGGCGGATTTGGGGGGGGGGCCAGGGGGCCCGCCCCCCCCCCCCTTGGCTGCCGAAGAAAAAATAAAAAAATAAAACAGTAAGAGCGTAGGGAAATGGTGAGTTTATTAATTAACCCCGGTAATTAAAATTATACGGATGAAAAAAGATTTAAATGTGTGCAGTTTTGGTGTTGGAGGGGGGGCTCAAATCCAATTTCAAGTGTCAAATTCGGAACACGGCGCGTTCGTAACGGAACTATGGCTAAGTATAGAATCTCCCGCGATATCCTAGGCGACCGGCAACGGCGCTGTGCACTACGACTCCGTTTCCGTCGTCTGCTCCACTGTGCAATGAAGAAAATTTACTTCATTTTTTAAAGAAAATGGAACCTGAGTGGCGATGAAAAAACAGAAGCTGCTGGTAAGATGTGAATTTTAATCGAAGCCTTAGTGAATCACTCAGAAACTCGCAATACTCTCTTTGTCAAACCTTATCTTAAGACGGTTTCCAAAGCAATCCCGTCATTATTGCCAACACGAAAATGGGATTTGGTCTTTTGGGCATTTGAAGACTATTTCAAATACGACAAATTTGTTAAGAATTGATGGCACAAAATATAAAACGTGTAATAAGCATTACAAAAAGAAGTAGGTTTCGCGCGCAAACGCTGTGGCCCATAAACAAGTAAGTCTTTTAGTATAAGAGTTGTAGTTAAATCGTGGTGGTGTAGTGGTAACGTACGCGCGCTCTATCCGCTAGGTCGTGAGTTGGAGTCTTTGATACTTGCATTTTTTTCCTGTTTGACACGTTCTCCGTGTTTTTTTTTTGCCTTTTTTTTCTTGGATAATACTTCAGGAATCAAGGAAAATGCTTGATTTTTAGAGGTAAAAACAGAAAAAAATCCTGGGCTTGCCCCCCTCCCGACCTCCCCCCATTCGGTGCTATGCGCATCTACAATCGTGGTTCAGTTTGCGCAAATGCTTCCAGCCGGACAAAATGTTGGGCCCCCCCTTGTGATATCCTAGATCCGCCACTGAGTAGGGGGTCACCTTAAGCATGCCGTAACTCAAAAAGTAACAACGGTCACGTGGAGGAAATTTGGCACTGCGTGACAATGTTTTGTGTACTAGAAAGTGGTTTCAAAATGTAGTTTGTGAATTTGTGCTACGAAAGTTGGTTACTTGGACTGTTTTTGATTGCACACGAAGGCCTAATACATACTTAACTTCCGACAACGTTTCTGAGAAATTGTGGACTTTCAATCAAATGTTAAAAAATTCTAAACAATTAAAAAGAACCAATTTTTCAATTATTTTTGTTTCAATATTGGCGAGACTTTAACGTAATGATTTTCTTTCCCTACTACCACGAGCTTGGGACAATTGTACAAACTGACACCTGATGCTAGATCTACAGGGGAGACTGTCACTTAAGGATGTTAAGTGCAAATGGGATCTCGTTTTTAACAACACCATTTCTATATTCAGAAAATATTTAATGGGGTAAATTCTACTCAAACATGCCAATAGGGCACGCACAGTAATTATGAAGCCACATATATCGCCATCTTCAAAAATTCCTGTTGAGTCTTGAGTCAGTCAGTCCAATAATAGGACTTTTGATAGCAGCCCCTAGGTGACATTATTAATACGTTGGTTAAAGACATTAACTTTAGACAACCAATTCGAAAATTTTTCAAACACATGAATAATTGCTGACAGTCAACATGAGATGTCTTAAACGATGACAAACAGTTAACTTACTGTAACTGTACAATAGGACTCTTCACACGTTGTGACATTTTCACCGACTTCACCAGGTTGCACTCGCACTCGGGCGAAGTACTCGTCTAGCGGCATGGGTCTGCAATATTGGAATTTGAATTATACAACAGCATCGAGAAATTTATGGAAAAACGAGGTGCACCTATTTATCCAGGCACATTTAAAGGTGTACCAAACCCGGTTTGGTCCTATTAACAGATATTAAAAACGCAAACAAGTGTAACTTGCGTCATTTGAGAACCTTGTTTCGAATGAGCAGCAAACACGGTAGCGTCGCACGTTACACTTGTTTGGGTGACATCATATTACCCGCTTTATTTGCCGTTCTTTGCAGTACTTCACACCTACCGTGTCCCACTGTGTGTGTGTCTAACTATTGCTCTGTGGTGGTATTACTGCGTCATTTTATTTTGACGTGAGAATGAAACAAGTATGTTTCGAAATATTGCGTGTCTTTTAATCATGTTTCTTGGTCATTTGCTTTACTTATGTTCTGTTGAGTGTCAAACTTTTTTCGGAGGATACGAACAGAATGGAATGCAAATTATTAATAACGACAAGTGTCGTGTATTCAACCAATTTTGCATATCGGAAAACTTGCTCCCGAACTGCAGCCAATAGAATACAAGATAACATTCTAGAAGATTCCAGTTTGTTAGTGATTAACTCGAACCAGTTTTCTGTATGTCATCGCCCGAAAACTATTAGCATTCACAGGGTAAAATGTGACAGCATCTATTCCTAATAAGGGTTCAACAATTTCCAAAACTGCTTTCGTTGATGGCAAATTATGGTAACAGTGGAAACGAAATACCTGAGCAACTTACACAGTGTAGCACATGAGCTTTTCCGAAGTGGATCCCTCAGCTTGGTATTCACATGGGAACTCCAACTTGTCTGAAAACAATGTGATTTCATTGCGACCAGGATTTGGGCTGTCGAAGTTCTTGCCAGTAATCGTCATCTTGGTTCCACCAAATTGTCCACACTTACTAGGTTCGATTAGATTGATGACAGGGGGCTCTGAAAGCAAGGTATTAAAGGATTAAAGAAACGTACCCTGGTTAACAATCAAAGATCACAATTCTACCGCGGGCACCAGCTAAATGAGAAACAAAAGTGATATCTGTCTCTATAAGCAGTTGTGACAATCCCCGACAGCTTAGTCGATCTACTGACAACCAACCGTATTTCAACTACGGTAACATTTCACCAATTTAGGACACAATATTTCAGACTTATAATGAAATTTTATTTTTCATTTTTTTTTCACAATCAGTACCACAAAATATTGACGTGTTTATCGGTTTCAACTTGTATACAACAGCTGCCATCCTTCAATGTTTTGAAAAACTGTGGGCATTCACGTTAGAATAGAGAACCTTGAAAATAATAGAGAGCAAATTTGGAAAATTGTTTCTTTTATCTGCAACACAAGGTTGTGTACTGTGCAGTCAAAGCAACAGTCTCAGAGTAAGTTGAAACCATCCAGTCAAATATTTTAATATCAAACTTAAAAGTAACTAGCAGGCTGGGGGTGGGTATCATATTGCTGGACATAGGAATTTCTTAGAAAAAATACGTCAGGGCCCACTTTTAATGTTTTGTAATAATCACTTTGTTAAAGATGTTTTTGCATGATCCTAACTATGCCAATGAATAGCAGGAACTAAATGACAATGCTATTTTTATCGTAATCTATGCCAAACAAGGAGCAGTTGTATTCATTGACAATTTGTAAATGTGAAAACAAACATTTCTGCAAATAGGTGTCCTTTTCACTGATCCTCGCAGGCTCACAAAGCCCATCATGCGTTGTTCATCCTCAGCACCACGTCACGATACTTACAGCAAGGACACGGTTCAGTTACTTGCGGTGGGTCATGTTTGCCACAAAACTCGTTCTTGGTAACATTTGGCAATTTTCAACCCACTTCATATTCACATCGTCACTATGTGATGCGTTTCTAACTAATTTGGCCAAGCAATCACAGAGATGTGGAATTAGCTTGCAAGTTCCAATGCACCGGAGACTGCTTTATGGAAACTTGCCCTCACGCAAGTTGGTGGGCAGGGGCCCGTTCCAGCAAAAGTCACTTAGCAAAGACAAATCTTAAATTTTAGTAAATTTGGATATAAATTTCATACATGTTTCAAAACCGTTTCAGGAAAGAAAAGAGATTTTCAGTTTGACTTACGTTTTTGAAAGATGCTTTGTCTTAATATTGACTGTCTTACCAGATATGGAAATTTCAAAGTTTGGAAGACAAATCTTAGACTTTTTTAAAAGTCAGTTTCTTGGAACGGGCCCCAGTTCTTCTTTTATGACACCGCCAGGGGTCAGCCAATGGAACAGCCAACCAAGTAACTTACGAAAAACAATCTCCTTCAAACTTCAACACCACAGGTAGACATTTATCATTATGTGAATTTGTACGCGATGAAAAAGGCTTTTAAATTTATATTTCCAATGAATCACACTATCGGCAATCCCCAATAATACATATATCAACCACCTACCCTGTGGTCTTGTCTCGTTCTTGTTTCTTTGTTTATATAATTAATTGATTATTTTATATAAATACTTACATTATGTACCTTTTTTAAACTAATTGTTTTTGTGTTGCACTTTTTAGTGTCATGCATACATCATATTTTTTGTTTATTTTGAGTAGTTAGAGTGTTATTTGTTAATTTTACAACCCCACCTTATTGCAGCCTCCATTCTTTTGAATCTGTAGGAAGGAAAATTTGTTGTTGCATACTGCCATCAGGGCAATAGCCAACACATTCCCCCAACCGTCACAAGTAGGTTTGGTAAAACAATTAGACTGGTGCGAGACAGTGATATGAATTGGTCCAGCAAAGAATTGCGCTGAAACCCCCTCGATCCATGGCTCCCACAACCCCCTCTATCCACGACCCATGACCCAAGACCCCTCGACCCACGAGCTGGAGCAATAGAGGTATCTGTGCGCTTTTTACATATTTCATATTCTTACTACGTCGCTGGGCGACTTTCTCATAAGACAAACATACAAGCAAGCCTGCTTTGACTGAAGTCTTGTGTTTGAAAACAGAAAGTGGCGTGAGAGCGCCGGTGGTCTTGAATAGCACAGTGCGAGCCCTCTATCGTTGTAACGGTAATATAATAGTTCCATAGCGGCTATCAACGGCGCAGTTCTAATAAACTTAGGGAGAGTGTACGTTAACGTTAATGTACATAATTTCATATTTTTATTATTTGCTTTGTATTGTATACTCGTTTACAATATATATGTACTCCGCATAACGTTGAAACACTTTTTAGTTAACAGTTTGTTTTTTCAAACTGTATTTACAGGTGAAATTACAGTTTTGTTGGGTCCTCGCACTCTGCAATTCACTGAAGAGCAGACGAGACGGTTGCACTCTGTCGGGAACGACATTTGTAAATTTGGTAAGTCTTTGACTTATTTGGTCGCGTTGTTTTTTTCTCTATTTTTGGCCTTCAAACTTGCCGAATCCACTGCCTTAATTGCAAAAACAGGGAAAAGCCAGCCGAGCTCACGGCCCAACTCATTGGTCCTACAAATCAGCGCTTGTTCTGTTTGGATCGAATCGAGTTTGTGTAGACTGAGTCGACGGGGTTGTGGATCGAGGGTCGTGGGTCGAGGGCGTTGTGGGTCGAGGATGTCGAGGGGTGTGGGGGTCGACGGGGTTTCAGAACAATCACCCAGCAAAGCTGATTCCTCTGTGTCATACTGAATAAATTTTGTCATCGACAATAGCACAGAAACAGACATTCGTTACTCCCACGGAAGTGGTAGACGGGATGTCCCACTCCGAAGGCAGACTTTTCTGACATTTTTAGAGAAAAGATGCCTTTCTGCATCAATTCTCTACAAATGGATTCACTTTGTGAATTTGAAATTTCACAAAAAGTTACTTCTAATTGCACTTAATATTATCTTATTCTAAAGCTAATCGTTGCAAAAGATTTACTCATTCTAACAACATGGTGTCTCTTCTTATACTGTGTCAAGCTTAATGAGGTAAAAGTTCAACAATTCAATAAACAAAAGGTTAGATTTGTGGACTTTGCAACATTGTACCGAACAGTGTGCCCGAGATTGAAACCGTTACGATTTTTAAACGTCTAACAGTATTATCTGTCACACTGTAACTCCATTCAAGACTTGGCTGCAAAGAATAAGAAGGGAAGGACACAATATGAAAGGCAAGTGAAAGTTTACTGATCTAATTCATTCATAAATGGCATGTAGCACCAAATAAATACCTCATCATTTTTTAATTTGAAGCATTAAAGGAAGCAGACTATTGGGCATTGACAACCAGCCTCAAAAATTTATTTGTGTGAAAATTGACATTATTTTTCAATTAAATTTTAAACCCTCATCAAGTTACAAGTAGTATAAGATTCTTGGAGTGTCAAAAATGGATTCATTGTTGCCAATCGCTGGCGCCGTCACAGAGAGATGTGAGCTAGTCGCTATTCATGGGCTAGGGTGAATCTTTATTGGAAGAGATAATTGCGGTTGTAGCCAAAGCGCCTCTTTAGCATACTAGTTTCAAAATCAAGAAACGAACAATAAGTAAGGCAAACGAACTTCATGACTGTTTTTGAAATTGAAAACTAAATATTATCCGTCTTCAAATTTTTAAAACCGATGCAGTAATAGGTATTCTTCATCAACGGGGCTTAAGCCGCATACATTTTAATGTGTGAGCCCTTAAGCCTTAAAAGTTGTGAGAGAGGTTAGTTACAGTCTGGCTTGAAGTCACTTAAGGTCCTTTCATACTAACGTCGACGCGTCGACGTTTAGGGGAGTTGCGGTCAGTGTGAACGGTTTAGTTAACTTCGCAGTTTACGTCGACCCTCCGCTCAGACCAGAGTTAAGTCAGTATGAAAAGACCTTTAGGCGTTGGGTAATACAACCCCAAAGGTTAGCATAGGACTCTTGCCTCATGGTACAGTCAATGTGCCAGTTTCAGATCACATCAGTTCCACATCAGTTCCCAGATAAGGTGCTAAGTACTCGTGGAACTGTAAAGTCCTGACTGAGTACGGACAGTTGGTTTTCATGAACGATCAACTGAAATGGTTTCTTTACTCTGATTACCGTAGGTCACTCAAGCAATTTTGAAATGCAAGAGAAACTGATCCCAACTACAAAATTAATTGACAACTACATTGAGATATAAAATATATAAAATTAAAAACTTATCCATATGAACCAGACTACACCAATTTCCATTAAGGAGTAGAAATTTATGTTAATGGGAAAGCTATTGATGGAATAAACCTGATATAGTCACAAAGTGTTCTTTTTGTTTTTTCCATGAAGAACATCTGATTGATAATTAAATCTTTGAAAGAATTTCAGTGAATTTTCTGCTTGACCTATCAACCAGTGACAGAGACAAACCAAGAAGATTGAAAAATAAATGTATTTTTAATCAAAACCAAAGCGTTCGTAGTGAATTTGGTAACGATTGAGAGTATTTACTACACTTTTTTGCCTACCACGCAATTTAAAAGGCAATGCAAAGCAATTCAGCCGGAATGCGAGTTCTGAATCACCACAGGTAAGCATAAAATGCTTAATTATCGATATAGCTGTCAAGAAAAAACAAGTTAGAACCATAAAAAGCTGATCAATTATATTTTCAATTTACTTTAATTTCCGAGCACCACTGATCGAAAATCATGGTACAAGGGTCAAGGTCACTACAAGAAGGCTTTGAGTGATAGGAGTTGCTTTTTGCGTTATTGTTTCAAATCTGCAATTAAAATTGACAAAGGGTGTTTGGATTAAGTGGTTGGTTATTGATAAACTGAAACGTTTCTTAACTCAAGCTGTAGACATCATCAGCTGCTTTCAGTGTTTGATCCTGAACTGACATAGCCACCAGTGCTCGACTTGACGGCCGATGGCGATGTTGGCGAGTGAAAAAAACAAAGTTATCTACGAATATAATTTCAGTTTTTAACTAAAATTGTGACGCCAGACGTCATTCTTTTCCATTTCCTTTTTATAGGACATTGACCAATTTAAAGAAAGACAACACATGCACCAAATGAGTGTTTCCGCAACGTCACAAAACTAAAAATTGACAAGTTTAAAAAAATGGGGCTGAATTGATTAAATGAGCATCAACGTACTTCTAAACGCAACAATTTTTGTTTGATGACTCACTGAAATCATGAATATTCGTCGAGGTAACTTTGAACGTGTACGAATTTATATATTCTTGGTTTTGCCAACTACTGAATAACGGGCATCAAGTTTGTTCTCAAAGTCCGGATCCCTGTGGCTTTTGTCGTTGGAAACGACCGTGAATCCAAAGTACTCTTGCACGTAGATACATGTTTTGGTTTTCCTATTAACTACCTCTCTCCACGGTTATGAGAACCCTGTACGACCTATGATTGCATTACGTTCAGTAAGAGCGACTTCAGAAATTGTGCTGGTAAACCTTTGAGCAAACGTATGATAGTTCCATAATGTACGTGGGATGAGTGTTTGCTAAACTGACGCACACAGTGACGCATTCGATGCCACAAACTGTCCGAAATGCATGGAAACTAAGATGGTGGAGAGTGATTCGGGCCGCAAACGTCGCTTACGTAGTGACGCATCTATGCGTAATTAATTAAAACCCTGTGGAATTTCCTTAGGTTTGATAACCGGAAAATCGTAATTAAAAGCAAAAAAGACTCCAAGAACAGTTACAGTCCCTTTACTACTTTAGCCAGTAATTTCGTCGTTTATCTCATCACGGTAAATATGTAGAAAATGTTTGAAAGTATATCCCAAGTTGGATAATTTTCACAAATTATTTCCAAAATGTGATGTGATAACACTTAAATGGAAAAACTCTTATTCCCTTATAGTGAATTTGGAGCGTAAGTCAAACTTCACGACTTCAAAATCATGGCAGGGGATTTGGTGCGCAGGCCGCACAGGTGGGCCCATTGCACTGATCACCCGGAACCACTTTTATGAACACGATGACAAGGTTGAATTCGGTTTCAGTAACGGAGAACCACCCTGAATAATACAATTAAGTCTGTTTTTTGCGTTCCAGACCTCTTTAAGCCTTAAGCCACTTATCGTGAAAATCACCCTTCGGATACAACATGTAGTGCACACGTGTTCCAATGGTTGGCGAGCTAGGAGTCAGTTAAAAGTCTGTTTTTCGCGTTCCAGACCTCTTTAAGCCTAAAGCCACTTATCATGAAATAGGCCCCAAAAGTGAAAATCACCGTTCGATTACAACTTGTAGAGCACAGGATTTCCAATAATTGAAGAACCAGGAGCCAGTTATAAGGAAAACATTGGACTAGGCCGTTGCGCAATAGAATCGTGCCATTGGTATTTTTGGCATGCCTATGAAATGGATCGGGAGGTAGCGGTAAATACTGCAGAACAGCAC
Source organism: Phoronis australis (assembly GCA_002633005.1). Taxonomy (NCBI): domain Eukaryota; kingdom Metazoa; phylum Phoronida; family Phoronidae; genus Phoronis; species Phoronis australis. The sequence continues at coordinate 17,459 of NMRA01000225.1, read as the reverse complement.
AAAAACATACGCGGGTGACAAAGGCAGGACGTTCTGAGGCTGCGTCAGTACCTTTGATAAAGCTTTGGAAGGCCGCCGGTTCCACCAAAAATGGGACAGTTTATAGGTATAACATCGCCCATTGCTCCAAACGTCTGGTTTGAGGTATTGCTATTTTCATTAATTTCATTTGATAGAAATTGACTAAAAGTTTACAAAATCCCTCCAGTAAGTAAATAAGTCAACTTGGCTACAACTACCGGTGGGGCCCCCCCTTAATGACTTACGCTTTTTAGTAGTATGCATGATTTACATCTGCAGGACAAGTTACCAGTCGTGACTTTTTGAGATTTAAAAGGAGCTAGTTCAGTGCCCAATTTTCATTTACGACTAAAGACTTTGAAAAATGGCGTAAGTTAAAAAGGTCATGAATTTGAGACGTTTGAGTGAAACAGGGCCCAGGACAACACGTGTCGTTCCCGTTAATTTCTAAACTTTTAGATCAGCAGTAAAATACTTTTATCTGCTTCTGGAGCTGTAAGACAAATACGGAAACATAATTTCAGCACAGAGATTTTGCCATATCTAAGCGGATCTATAACCCACGTTCAATCCAAGAGGCAAACTTTTGATCTAGACTACTTGCCACTAAAAAGCTCTGAACTTGTTCGTTGCTAAGATGCCGTGAGCAGTGGTTCGTTAATCTGGCGTTGGCTAACACCATGCTCATCGCACAATTTGACACGCCGTAACAAGCCTGGTAGAGCTTAGTTTTTAAAAAATAATTGCAGGTGGTACACGTTACCACTGAGAGGTGTGCAGGACTCTCAAGTGGGCCCATTGCATCTGGAACTATTATTTATGGACATGGTGAGCAGGTTGCCCGCCTTAATGATTTACACTTTTTAGTCGTATGCGTGATTTACATGTGTGGGACAAGTTACTAGTCATGACTTTTTCTGAGATTTAAAAATGAGATAGTATATGAAAGTGTAAGTTCTAGAAACGGGGCCTAATTTTCATTTAAGATGGAAGAATGTTAAAAAATGACGCAAGTTAAAAAGGTCGTAACTTTGCGACGTTTGAGTGAAACAGGGCCGTGATAAACACGTGTCGTTCGTGTTACTTTCTAAACTTTTGGATTAACAGGAAAAATCTTACCTTTATCTGCTTCCGGAGCTGTAAGACAAATACGGAAAGATTATACTTGCAGAGAGATTTTGCCATGAGCAACGTAAACGAAACCGTTCAGAGTGAAATATCTAAGCGGATATATAACCCACGTTTAATACAAGAGGCAAACTTTTGATCTAGACTACTTGCCGCTAAAAAGGTCTGAAAACTTGCTCGCTGCTAAGATAAGCAGTGATTCATAAATCTGGCGTTGGCTAAAACACCATCCTCAGCGCACAAAATGACACGCTGTGACAAGCCAAGTGGTGGAGCGTAGTTTTTTTAAAAATAATTGCAGGTAGTACACGTTACCACTGAGACGTGTGCAGGACGCTAAAGTGGGCCCATTGCACTATAATCACCTGGAATCACTCTATTGATATGCAGTTAACATCAAACTGAGGAGATAAAAACGACTCAAGGGTTTAGCAGTGTGCCCCAGGGGTACGCAAGCACACATTTTGAGTAAGGGAAGTGGACGGCTAGGCTACACTGCCCCCTCTCGGCCTGATTTTAAGCAATGGCGATCTTTCAGCTCCTTTGAGGCCCAGACAGCACCACTAATTTGATTAAGGAACAATTTGTTATATAATTAGAGCTTAATTTTTAGTGAATTCCAAAAAGCGCATGTCGGTTGAGTCTGNTTTTTGAGATTTAAAAGGAGCTAGTTCAGTGCCCAATTTTCATTTACGACTAAAGACTTTGAAAAATGGCGCAAGTTAAAAAGGTCATGAATTTGAGACGTTTGAGTGAAACAGGGCCCAGGACAACACGTGTCGTTCCCGTTAATTTCTAAACTTTTAGATCAGCAGTAAAATACTTTTATCTGCTTCTGGAGCTGTAAGACAAATACGGAAACATAATTTCAGCACAGAGATTTTGCCATATCTAAGCGGATCTATAACCCACGTTCAATCCAAGAGGCAAACTTTTGATCTAGACTACTTGCCACTAAAAAGCTCTGAACTTGTTCGTTGCTAAGATGCCATGAGCAGTGGTTCGTTAATCTGGCGTTGGCTAACACCATGCTCATCGCACAAATTGACACGCCGTAACAAGCCTGGTAGAGCTTAGTTTTTAAAAAATAATTGCAGGTGGTACACGTTACCGCTGAGAGGTGTGCAGGACTCTCAAGTGGGCCCATTGCATCTGGAACTATTATTTATGGACATGGTGAGCAGGTTGCCCTCCTTAATGATTTACACTTTTTAGTCGTATGCGTGATTTACATGTGTGGGACAAGTTCCTAGTAATGACTTGTTCTGAGATTTAAAAAGGAGCTAGTATATGAAAGTGCAAGTTCTAGAAACGGGGCCTAATTTTCACTTAAGATGGAAGAATGTTAAAAAATGACGCAAGTTAAAAAGGTCGTAACTTTGCGACGTTTGAGTGAAACAGGGCCGTGGTAAACACGTGTCGTTCGTGTTACTTTCTAAACTTTTGGATTAACAGGAAAAATCTTACCTTTATCTGCTTCCGGAGCTGTAAGACAAATACGGAAAGGTTATACTTGCAGAGAGATTTTGCCATGAGCAACGTAAACGAAACCGTTCAGAGTGAAATGTCTAAGCGGATATATAACCCACGTTTAATCCAAGAGGCAAACTTTTGATCTAGACTACTTGCCGCTAAAAAGGTCTGAAAACTTGCTCGCTGCTAAGATAAGCAGTGATTCATAAATCTGGCGTTGGCTAAAACATCATCCTCAGCGCACAAAATGACACGCTGTGACAAGCCAAGTGGTGGAGCGTAATTTTTTAAAAAATAATTGCAGGTAGTACACGTTACCACTGAGACGTGTGCAGGACGCTAAAGTGGGCCCATTGCACTATAATCACCTGGAATCACTCTATTGATATGCAGTTAACATCAAACTGAGGAGATAAAAACGACCCAAGGGTTTAGCAGTGTGCCCCAGGGGTACGCAAGCACACATTTTGAGTAAGGGAAGTGGACGGCTAGGCTACACTGCCCCCTCTCGGCCTGATTTTAAGCAATGGCGATCTTTCAGCTCCTTTGAGGCCCAGAAAGCACCACTAATTTGATTAAGGAACAATTTGTTATAGACTTAGAGCTTAATTTTTAGTGAATTCCAAAAAGCGCGTGTCGGTTGGGTCTGTGTCTTTTTCAAAACTCTAATCAACGGTCTCCATGATAGCAAGTAGCAGCAAATTCGTTGTAAGTTCTTTAATATTAGAATCAAATCCAGCCCAAGTGTTGTTAATGCGATATACCCTGTCTATTAGAGTTTTAACTGACTGTATCTGTGCTTCATTACTTGTTGCTGGGCCTAGCTAGGTGGCCACTGTATTATGACTTCTGAGGATGGTGTTTAATAAATGACACCGAAACATGTCAAGTTTTAAAACCGTTGTTGTTTTCTTGACTAATCAACAGTGCAAATGACTCGGGATTTTTTCGGTTTTTAACCAGTTAGGGAATTTGTTCACAAAACTGCGACTTGTTGCAGCACGGAGTGGAAGTCCATGACTTAACATGGTCTTGGTATTCGTCGTATCCAACAACGTGGCTGCAGAATCAGCTCGTAGAATGCAATGTCACCAGTTCAGAGGTAACGAATGGCCGAAGAGAGACTGCATCCAACATTTAGCTTAAACAGAGTTGGAAATATATCGGAAATGGACGTGAATCAGAAGAAATTCTAAAAATGGGTGCACAGTATTTGTTGCGTGCTCTAATATTTAAAAGCAAATCAAATTTCATTAGGTCTCTCCCGGTTATTTTTGGCCTCTCTTTACTTTACTTTTCTTGAACAACGGCAAATCAGATCGACTGCCATCTTGTTACTCTCAGGTTCTGACCAAATGACGTAACATTACATTTAGAAGGACGAAGGTTTTAATGTGTTTAAAATATTTTAATAATGCCGATTGATCGCTCGATATGGGGTGTAGTAAGGTCAATGATGAATGACAACAGTGGAGGTAAGAAATTTAATCTGCAATGACGACTTGTATCGAATGAATGTGGTCGTTAAAGTGGCATAGAATGAGGAAAAACGGACTAAATTGCATAATTCAAAAATTTTCTCTGCCACTGAAACTGAAGTCAAGCTGTTGATTGGGTATTTTTGCGGCTTGTTCGGAAAAATTTTGAATTTCTGTTGATAGCAAAGCAGTTTTCCTTCAGATTTGAATTTCAAAAAAAAACATCTCTCAACTGCTCGTCATTTCGTCTCCCACAAGCATTTTTACGTATTTGGTATAGCAAGACATAAACGTGGCGCATTTCCCTTATATATAAATATGACCTTTTATGTAAACAAAGTAATGGCAATTTCAAGCAAGTTCTAGTCCAGGTTCTGTGAGCGCATGCTAGCATAAATATCATTAGGGGCAGCCTTGCTATTTGAATTATGACGTCACTGAATAGAAAAAATGAAATAAGCATGTGTCTTTAGTTCACGTGAATAAAAAATGAGCAGCAAAAGTTACTAGAAAAAAGCAAAAGAAAATAAAAAACACAGACACTAACCAACTACGCTTTTTTCTTGAAAAGTCTATTTGCCTTGTTAAATTGTTAAGTTTGCACCTAGGTCACACGTATGTTGACAACCACGCTTTTCAGCCCTAACTTGAAAAGTTTTCAAGTCTATTTACCTTCTTAAATTGTCAAGTTTGGACCTAGCTCACACGTTTGTTGAATTCCTGATTGTAGACTTCGAACAGAAAATGTCGGAAATTATTTGCATTTTGAATTCCATGTCCGAGATAAGCTACCGGGGTATGGGCAGACAAAGATCGTTGCAACTAGATAGGCACAAGGTTACTAACCTGTGGATATTAACCCGAATATGTGCAAACAGAAACACAAAGACACTATTCGTGCCATGGTCGTCCAGTCAGCGTCTACGTTCACGTGACGTTTTCTAACAATGACTTTTTTGTCTCCACAGATTTCAAATGTAACACAGAATCCAAAAGTATGCAATCAGTCAGAAGAGTCTTCACTACTGAGGCCATTTGCCATTTGTCATGTTTGTTAGGCAAAATTATAGTTCTGTTTTTTTTTTTTTTGAAAATCAAGTTGGTAGTGCGGTATTTTTTATTGTTGGTTATTTTTTCAACAAAAAACTGAGACAAGCAAAAAATGATGCGGATTTTTTTTCAACTCTTGCCAATTCCGATATAAGGTGGGTACACTCGTGTCAGTGTTCGAAATGTTCTCTTTTCATCGTCAATCGATGACAGCAAACATGGAATTGTCATCACAATCCAGCATGCTGGCAAATGAACATCAAAATGCTCCATTAAATCAGCGGATTCTTTCACCTGAATAGAATCTCGAAGCCAAACTGTGTCGCTCCGCGACGACCACAGGAAACTGAGATGAGACTCGACTGCACCGCCNTGCTATTTGAATTATGACGTCACTGAATAGAAAAAATGAAATAAGCATGTGTCTTTAGTTCACGTGAATAAAAAATGAGCAGCAAAAGTTACTAGAAAAAAGCAAAAGAAAATAAAAAACACAGACACTAACCAACTACGCTTTTTTCTTGAAAAGTCTATTTGCCTTGTTAAATTGTTAAGTTTGCACCTAGGTCACACGTATGTTGACAACCACGCTTTTCAGCCCTAACTTGAAAAGTTTTCAAGTCTATTTACCTTCTTAAATTGTCAAGTTTGGACCTAGCTCACACGTTTGTTGAATTCCTGATTGTAGACTTCGAACAGAAAATGTCGGAAATTATTTGCATTTTGAATTCCATGTCCGAGATAAGCTACCGGGGTATGGGCAGACAAAGATCGTTGCAACTAGATAGGCACAAGGTTACTAACCTGTGGATATTAACCCGAATATGTGCAAACAGAAACACAAAGACACTATTCGTGCCATGGTCGTCCAGTCAGCGTCTACGTTCACGTGACGTTTTCTAACAATGACTTTTTTGTCTCCACAGATTTCAAATGTAACACAGAATCCAAAAGTATGCAATCAGTCAGAAGAGTCTTCACTACTGAGGCCATTTGCCATTTGTCATGTTTGTTAGGCAAAATTATAGTTCTGTTGTTTTTTTTTTGAAAATCAAATTGGTAGTGCGGTATTTTTTATTGTTGGTTATTTTTTCAACAAAAAACTGAGACAAGCAAAAAATGATGCGGATTTTTTTTCAACTCTTGCCAATTCCGATATAAGGTGGGTACACTCGTGTCAGTGTTCGAAATGTTCTCTTTTCATCGTCAATTGATGACAGCAAACATGGAATTGTCATCACAATCCAGCATGCTGGCAAATGAACATCAAAATGCTACATTAAATCAGCGGATTCTTTCACCTGAATAGAATCTCGAAGCCAAACTGTGTCGCTCCGCGACGACCACAGGAAACTGAGATGAGACTCGACTGCACCGCCGACGATCCACGACCATAAAACACTTCTCTCGAATTACATTTCCATTTTCCTTAGCTGTCACGAGGCAAGTTTGGAACTGCATGCACTTGCAAGCCGTCTTGTTTGCGGTCAAGGTACCCCTGTACCCAGGTGTCCTGAATATTTTTTCGTTCTACTTACTATGATCTGTCAATGTTACATTTGTAATACGCGGATGTCCCAGGGAGTTCTTTCCATAGGGGGATCAACAATTGGTCGGACTTCAACACTTGCCTGGACTTCAAAACCAGTCGGCTGAACTGCAAAACCAAATGGTCTGTGATCAAACGTGTTGTCCCGACTTCAAAACGCGACAACCCGTTTTAGGTCCAGCCAACCAGTTTTCGGGTGCGCCATCTGATTTTTGATGTACCGGCCAACCCGTTTTGAGGTCCGACCACAAAGTTATACACGCAATACACGAAGTCATCGTGTAATAATAGGTCTACCTTATTTACAAATGTTTTTAATAGCACTTAGCAACTTTTGTTCGCACCTTATTCAGAACCATCACAGTCGATAGGAGCAAACCAATGAAGTTTGGAAGCGCATCGGGGATTGGAAGGCAATTCTTACCACACATCGCGAAAACTCTTACAACACCACGCACAAAAGCCCCTACCATGAAATCTGATCCCTAACCATACTCGGACGCTCTTACCATGGATAATTTAGCACAAGTGTCCGAAAGGCACAACCCGGTTTCAACATGTTGTTTTTTCAGTCATTATCGCTAAAAATTGTCTGCAGTAAGAGGGACAGAGGTTTGGCTAGACTGGTTCATGTCCCGTAGTAAGGATTTTTTGCGGTGCATGGTAAGGATGCACATCCGTGGTAAAAGTAGTTTTCCAGTCACTCTCCATATAGAAATATAACAAATATGCACCAGAGTGTTGTTGGTGATTATAACAATGCAAAACTTGTGAGTAGTTCATGCACCACTGACGACTGTGTACACGTTTAGCTTTGTCGCTTGGTAAGACCTCTTTGTGTCAGACCTCATGAATATCCGATGAATACAGGACACTTTGTCCTCGTCATGCAAGACGCATGAACAAATTCCCATTAGGGCCTACTGAAAGGCGTTAGTTAAACACAAAAATGACAAGATGTTGAAAAAATGAGATGTGTTATATTCAATATCTTGGATGAAAAGGGATACGCATGAAAATACTTCCGGTTTCAAAAGCTTGTCTACGTTACTCGTGTTAAAGGGCTGCGGTGTTATCAATATTTTAGTTTTTACAATTTCTTTAGATAACAGTATCAAAAGCTTACCAAAAATTGCATTTTATTTAAGGCTACCCTACGCAAATTCAGCATAATTCTTCATTGGTGTCATCGTGAAATTGATACGTAATTAATCTCAATTTCTGAAAACCGATTCTGACGAGTGGTTGATGTAAAATTGTTGCTTCATTGTTCTGTTTGTTGCTTTTTCGTAATATGGAAACACGTTTAAGGTCCACGTACTACACGACATTCGCTGTTTATTGCACGTGGTTCGTGATCACGATTGCGAGAATATGTACACAAAACGTACCGAGGTGAGAGTGGCGTTCATGAAGTAACATCGCACGAGACATTACGCGTATAGACCGAGACCGAAGGTCGAGATCGATACGCGGAATAAGGTCTATGGAAAATGAAACGTATCACCGGAATATTACGAGTAACATAAAGGTATATCAACTTTGAAATTTTCTGCAGTATAACATAAAGATGAAAACTAACGGAATATTACAACAATTTAGGTCGAAATTATTGCAAAAATGATTACTTTGATTCCATAACGTGAATAATAAACTTACAAGGAAGTCACGCATTTCTAAAGGTATGCGGGAATTTTCACCTCTCGTCCTTCTCAGCGGCTTGTACCAGGATCAAAAGAGCGCGGCACCGAAATCAGGCACAATCGTGATGACCGCATTGCCTGATGCGAGCAAGACCCAATTAAATGTAATTATCCAATCATAAACTGTATTAAACATCTCTGATTGTGAATAATGACGAATTTTCAAAATGCATTAACCACTAATTTTCGTTATAAATGAACATCACGTCGGTATTCCCCTGAAAAAAACTACCAAGTACGGTTTTCGATTTTTTAAAATTGATGAACTAATAATCTAAAAGTTACAACCATTGAGTACGATTGAAGATAAACTACCGCGCGTATTGATTTACTCGGTAGATATACAAACGCTGATTAGAGTTAACAATATCACATGGATTCATTTTTTAATGTTCTTTCAACCTCGTTTAACCAGATTTTTGACCAGGAAAGAGTTGTTGTGTCCAATTTTCATTTTTTATTACTGAGAAAGAGCCTAGTCAGTGCCCCCGAAATTGTCCAGAGATTCCAAATATTCAGTTTGGTTATCACCATATTTGCACTTTTGTATTTATTTTATGATTTGAGTTCTAATAAAGATTAAACTTTAATGACACGTGAAATGTTTAGTGTACCTGTATTGTGGTAAGTTTAGGGATGGGCTCACAATGAACTTAAGTAATTAAGTTTAGCTGGCGATCAAAATCTACCACTGTTTTGGTACTTCAAGTTTAAAACTTAGACGAAAGTTATCAACCCGTTCCCGGTAAATTAAAAAACAAGTGGGCAGAAGCATTAAAATTAAATAAAGAAAACCAATATGAAACTTATCGTTCCTTTTGGGAAGTGGCCCTTTGTTAACCTTTTTAGTCATTTTGTAATATTTATAATGTACCAAGTTAAAACTGCTCTCCAGAGTTGCTAGCTGTAACTCTGCAAATGTCAGAGAAAACCAAATTGGGGGTACCAACAACAACCATTGTTGAGACAGTAATGCTAGCAATTACCTTTTCACTTCATTAGCTCAGATCTACATCAATACGAAGGGCGTGCTGAATAGGCATCGTAAAAATTATCTGGGCTTAGGGAATCAGAGCGGTCACCAGTGTATGCGAGAAATTCTCCACATGCCAAAACTAATTAATTACTACGATACTATTAATAAAAAAGAATAGAAAATAAGTATGCCAACAACCTTTACGGTCCCTTCTCTAAGCCCGCTGTCGCCGCCTTGTACAATCGAAAACCATCGCTAAAATGTGGACGCATGACGGTAACGTAACAATACAGCTGCATAACAGGATAAAGCAGGTTTCCTCAGAAAGTGACCTTCTAGTGTTAGAAAACTGTGAAGTTTAAACTGTATTCTGCGCTCTCGTCCTATTGTAGTTCATATCCAGTTACTCACTGGTGACATCCCTCACTTTGTTTGCGTTCACTCACCCCACCCCCATGACAGGATCAGGTAATTGTCCTGTCCACTGATACTTATTCAGTTTTCTCCCTTATGTAATACCAGATCACTCTCAAGTTACCTCTCTATCAGTGGTGGTGCACTCTATACAGGTCCGTAGCGATCACACCACCTTATACTGACCACAGGCGATGGTAATGCATCGAATTCTTAATCTGCATCTAAATCATTCATGTTCGGAGCATGGGTTTTGTTGCTTATTGCCTCTTACTGTTTCCCAGTTGCACCATTACCAAAAATGTAATATAGTATCTTTGCAACTGCCTACAGTATGTATTAATGTGGTTTTTTTGGTTGTCGTTAAAACATGTTTCCCACATTTTAATTGAATGTGTGACGGAATTGTACATTGCATGATATTCTCATAAGACAATGATTCTTATATGTGAGCTCAGGCCTTAGTGGCTGTCCCTTATATTCTGACTGTTGTGTTTCTCAGAACGTTGATTTTGTGGACAACTCCATACCAAATTGTCTGTCAGGATAAATTTACACGTCACTGATTTTGTGTGGCATTTCTGTTCGGTTATGTTATTGACACCACTCACTCACTATAATATTGATTTTAATTTCTAAGCACTTGTTCTGTTCTCTGTCAGTCAGGTGCAGAATGTACAACTACACGTGATTTTTGTTGTGGGTTTCAGAATGATTCCCCATATCATTAATTAGTTATTACTGTTTTAGCTTGCCCGTGAAAAAATCAAGCTGAGCACTGTCTGTCACCATAATTTAGTTTATAATGAGATTCAAGTTGAAATAATCCCTGTGAAAACTGGTGTTTCAATCTGTGAGAAAGTTAACTTTAATTCAGAAGACACCACCGAAGACATGAGCTGATCAGTCATTACTGGGTGGCCTATAGTGGTAAGAACTCATAGCCTTTTATCAATTCTAAAACGTGTTACAGCTAAGTTATCCATAGTGAGAGATCTTCAATACATCTTTTTGTTTTCTTCAGCGAATTTGAGTGTTCAAACTCTTATTTTTCACGTTCTTTTGTCCGTTACTATTTGGTCATATTTCCTCTGTAGATATCTTTAGGTCATTCATTATCTATGGGTTTTGTATTCACTTGCAACAGAACTAACTGGTTTCCCAAGATTGAATTTATATGTTATGCTTTTCAACTAAGTTGCTATTTATGTACCTGTAAGCGAGCCTATGATACAATTTTGTTTTTTAAAAATGACTCCCCTAATTGTCCAGACTACCTTATTCATTTAACAACCCTTGAATTTTAACAAGCATTGGTGTATTAATTGTTAGATACGGCTATCCTTTGAGTGCCTCGAGTAGTGTGAGTTTCTCTGGTCTTACAATATTTCCCCCCTCATGGTCACAGTTCAATTCCTCTCACCGGCATCGAATGAGATGATATCACGCTATGCGGGTTCAGCTTACTGATGTGTCTTACTATTGTTTACATAACACCTGTATGGATTACGGAATCGTCATTGGCATGTGCCTCCTTTTAGCTGGCGATGTTGAAGAAAATCCTGGGCCTGAAGACAATACTACCTTTAAAATTTTATTTTCAAATATTAACAGCATTAAATCCAACAATTTCTCCAGATTCCAGCTTCTAAAAAAATTGTTCTGGCTTACGATTGTATGATTGTCGCTCTTTGTGAAACTTGTAATGTTACCAAAGACGACCTTGATAATGAACTAATCATTCCTGGTTCCAGTGTAGCTTATCACAGTAACAGTGGCCGTGGCATCATCTTATTCACTAAAAACACACTCTCATTTAAATTATGTCCTAGCTTAACTTGTCCTCAGTTATGCAACTGCTGGATCGAAATTTATTTCGATCACAGAAAAATTTACTATGGGTTGTTTTATCGCTCACCTTCTCAATCTCCAATTGAAAGAAAACGCTACTTCAAAGCCCTAGCCGATCAGTTAGCGGAACTTAACCGCAATAGCGGATTTGCAGCGACGCCATATTGAAATTAGTTAAAATGGTGCATTGTGGGTGCTGTGGTCAGGATTCCGAAAGCGGCCATAGTAACAAGCATAATACGCGGTATGAGTGCGAAGAAAACTTACGGCGGATACACATGTTGTGTTCCTGGCTGTTTCAAAAACAACAAGAGAGATAAAAATCTGAGTTTGTATGTGTTCCCTGCAAACCAAAAACTTCGTGAAAAATGGATAAACAACATTAGCGTTAGTATAATCATAAATGGTGATTTCAATGCCCGAAACTCTACATGGTACAATGATGATCATGACAATACGGCCGGAATACAATTGTTGGATATCTTATTGTCTAATGACTGCATACAACTAATTAATGAGCCAACCCGTATCACCGACGTTTCTCATTCTTGTATTGACCTCTATATAACAAACAATTTGAGTATCATTGACTCATGTTCTGTACTACCTCCTGTTGGCAATTCTGATCACCACACAATCGAAACCACTAACACTTAAAAAACCGGTTAAAGAACAACACACCACTCGAACCAATTGGAAATATGATCAGGTCGACACCGATAAACTGCGTCAGGATATCCAACACTGACTGGGATTCCATATTGAACACTGGCGATATTGATGACACTGTTTCACTCTTCACTAGTACTCTCTATGAAATCTTAAAAAACAACATCCCATCAACTGAAAAGATAATTAAACACAATAGCCAACACTGGTTCAACAATAATGTTAAACGGGCAATCCGCGCAAGAAACAGACTTTACAGCTCTTTCAGAAGATCTAACAACACTATAATCTACAACAGATACAAGGAGCAGTCACGTCTGGTTGAAACTTTAGTAAATCAAGCCAAAGCTGATCACCGACACAAGCTTTTTCAACAAATTAACAGCGCAAGCAAGAATTCCAAAGAATACTGGAACATCATCAATAAAATACGCGGCAGTCAACAGCAATCCTCCTATCCTGTCATCAACTATAATGGTAACCTAGCCTCACGTAGTAGTGACAAGTGTGATTTGTTTCTCAAATTTTTCACGAACAAAAGCCACATTACACCAACTGAAGTAAGTAACTTTCCCTTTCTTCGTGAACGTTGTCTCAATCAACTGTCTGACATCCCGGCTAATCAAACTGATGTCCGGAAGTATCTCAATGAAATTGACCCCAATAAGAATGATGGCACAGCTTTAATAACCAGCAAGATGATCAAAATGATTGCCAACGAAATTACCATGCCCCTGACCAATCTGTTTAACAAACTTCTTCAGCTAGGCATTTATCCGTCTTCTTGGAAACATGGAATTATGGTCCCCATACACAAAAAAGGCTCCAAAACTGAAATTTCAAATTATCGCCCAATAACATTACTTAACACCCTGTCCAAAATCTTTGAGAAGATCATTGCTCAAAGTATTCTTACATTTCTCAAACAAAACAACTTGATCTATCATCGTCAATTTGGTTTTTTGCGTGGGAACAGCACCGTGGCACAACTTGTTGAAATAGTACATGAGATTCATTTACATTTTGAGAAGGGAGAGAGTGTCAGGTCCATTTTTCTAGATATAGCTTCTGCTTTCGACTGTGTCCCTCACGACCTTCTACTTCACAAACTTCGATCCTATGGCATTACTGGTAATCTTTTAAACATGATCACCTCATATCTCTCCGAAAGAACATACAGTGTTCGTGTCGATGGCGTACTTTCAATTTTATCCCATCCTGGATTTGTAAACGCAGGTGTACCGCAGGGTAGCGTATTGGGCCCTCTTCTCTTCTTGGTTTATATTAATGACCTTCCTGATAACCTGTCATGTAGCACATACCTTTATGCAGATGACACGGCGCTTTTTTACCCCTTCGCAGGGAGCAGCCCTGAATGTTCTTTGCAGCTTCAACACGACTTAAATAAACTAAGCTATTGGTCACAAGAATGGAGAATGAATTTTAAACCAGAAAAAAGCGTTGACCTTACCTTCTCCAAATCTATTAATGCTCTCTTCCTTGTTGACCCGTCTTATGACCTTAAACTTAATGATGAAATCATTCCTAGAAAACAGTCGCACAGACATCTGGGTATACTGTTAGATGAAAAACTCTCATTCACCCCTCACGTTCGGGAGCTCGTACAAAAAACTCAGGAACTAATTAACCCACTTAAGCTTGTCTCTCGTCATCTGAATTCTACACATTTAGAAGTTTTGTTCAAGTCCTTTGTACTTCCACACATTGATTATTGTGATATTATATATCAGTCTGCCAATACGGGTGCACTCCAACATTTGGAGAAGTTACAATATCAAGCCGCCTTACTCATAACTGGAGCTTACAGGGGATCCAATAGTGTTAAGGTTTTGAATAATCTCAAGTGGCCCAAACTGTCTACTCGACGCAATCTTCACATGACCACATTTACGTTCAAGGTAATAAACAATGTCAACAACGTGTCTGTCAAAAAAATATTTGATCTATATATTAGACAAGGCCATCGTAGTGATTTGAGATTCTCCACCCCATATGCAATTCCTCCGTCGTTCAGTCAGGCATTCAGAAGGTCTACAGTCATGATGTGCATCAACAACTGGAATTCTCTTCCAGTCTCTGTTAAGGAAAGCAACTCTTTTACGAGTATAAAAAATAATTTTAGAACTGTTTTTCATAATTTTGATAACTCAACACCCTTGACTCAATTCTCCCTTACCCGCGATAACGAAATAGCATTGTACAGATCAAGATGTGGCCTTTTCCTCAACTCTGACAAGTTCAGGCACAACTTTAGTAATGTATCTCCAAACTGTAAATGTGGTGACCATCAATCTTATCCTCATATTTTCTTCAAATGTCCCCTCATCGAATCCCTGAGAGACTCACTCTTTCGTGCACTCAATGATAACCAATCAATTGTTAACGCTCTCAATTCTTGTAATAATATCCCTACTAGAGTTACATTATTACTGAATGGTAGTCCTAACCTTGACTTTGTTCTCAACGAATTCCTCCTAAGCAACGTTAGCAAATTTTTATGTACCGTTTATCAATATTGTTGCATCTGATTTCCCTACATGAATCTGTATATATTTTTGTTTTTATATATCTGTAATAGCATATCTAAGTATTGGAATACTTATTTTAGATACTACTTAATTGTATATACCTCTATGTATATAAGTTTCATTTATGAATTGTTTACAACCCAGATATAATGCTTCGCGGTTTCTGGGTTTGTTATTATTTCTTTGTATGTTCTGTGTATCCTTCAATAAATATATATCACTTAAAAAAAATCCTTTATTTCAAACAATAACCAAAACAATGCCTTCTGCTTCATTTGTGGCAGCAACAGCGCCTGTGAAAATAATTAAAGTCTGCTTTTGATTTAATGACTTCAAGGTAGCGGCAAGTCATTGCGCAGAAGATATTTCTCATAACCAAGCCTCAAATAGCTAAACCGATCAGCGCCATCTTGAGGCTTGCGGACGAGGCTCACAGAGCCACAAATGTGCACTAAAAACGGGCAATAATTTGAAACCCGCGTCTGAATTAGACCGCTTACTGCTACAAGACCGGTCTCTTCTTATTTGTTAGCCTGATTTCTAGACTTGAATAGAACTGGCAGGGTAGAGTTCAGTAGCTCGCAACTAGAAAAATCGAGCCAGTCACTTGTTCTCTTTTAAAATACACGAAAATATCTCACGTAATCTCGCGAAATCTTGCTTTTTAGCGAGGTCCTAGCGTTACTGAACTCTACCCAGACCTACCAAGTTGCTTGTCATGGCAGGTTAGTTACTATCGCCAATGCAGTATGACCGCCAAGAGAATAATTCAAACGTTTGTTTATAACCAATTTCAATTGAAACAGAGTTAAAGAAGGCAATCGCTTTGCTTAAAAATAACAAGTACGCATGCGTCTAAAAAAGACTGACGTTTTTAACACGGAAAATATGGTTAAAGCGGCTAAAAGCCCATCTGTGATAAAAACAACTTTTGTTTCAGACCATTATGTTATGATGAAAGTGGCCTCAAATTCTCAAATAGTCAAACTGGCAATGATTTCAGGGTGTCAAGAAAACTGAGGACATTTCGTTATTGGTTGAGACCAGGCTCTACTAGTTGGCTTGTCACGGTGTGCGTTTGTGAGCTCCAGGAATAACGTTCCTTGGAAACCGAGAAACTATTTTTACACATGAGTACTACCAGGAAGAGATAACCAGGAAGGGACAACTGTTTTAGCGCATTTTAACGTGTTTTCAAAGGTGATTTCAAAAGTAAATGTTAAAGTCGTCTGGAATCCAAGCATTGTGTTTGAAAGCTTTTAAGCGGTGTCATTTTATAGTTAAAGAGTTAATACTCTTTAGCTATAAAATGACACCACTTTGGTCCCCAAAGACTGCATATTAATGGCACTAGGATGCTTTGAACATGACTTGTTTTACCCTTCCAAAAGATGCCTCTTCCCAGGCATGTACTCGGGCATGATCCTCATTTTTGAACCAACAGATGTCACTAATATATGCAAATGAGGCTCGTATCTCTTACGTTATACGACACCAGCTTCCAATTTGAACCCTCAGTTGCCTATGTAGTGAATGACTTGAAACACAGTTCTACCTAAGAAAATTAGGAACTCACTCAAGTCAATGTTCAAAGAACATTGAATGGTTTCACATGGAAATACATTTAATTGTATTTGGATACGCTTGCATGTGTGTATGCGTGGCCTTCGTCATTTTGCTTAAATCCAGCAGGTGTTAGTCTAGAAATTAGCTGCTCCCGCCACGGTAGCCGGTGTCGTGGCGTCGCAGGGAAGTCTGATCCATGCATACGCAATTCGACGAACTAATGCTAGTCGCTGGTGAGCTCTGGTATGATTCATTTGAGACGTGCGGCTTAACTCGAAGCTATACCCGTGTTCTGGCTCCAAGGTCGTTTTTTTGACCCAGTTTCGGGAAAAGTTCATTTTAATACGGTCCTTTCCTGAAGATTTTTTTGAAAGGTATGATCCCGAAATCCTTGGCCTATAGAGCTGTGTCAAAATTCCCTGTTGAAACACGGCCACTGGTCCAGCTTCTGCCGGGCGGCTGGGGAAAATGAACTGAACGAGGTGTCCCAAAAATGCGCACATTTCAACCCCTCAGTGCAGTTCAAGTTCTTTTCCCTTCAATCACTGTGCGCGGATTCTACGCGGGCAGCCTACTGGCGGCATGACTACACCTTATTTTTAACGTAGGTGCGTCACTGAGTCACGACGTGTCCAGCCTTTGCAGTATGCACGGGAATGGCAAGCAAACGATTCGGTTTAGAAGAACCCGCTAAATTCATTGCACAATGCTACTGGGAACTACAAGCATCAAGGAAGTGCAAAGACAATCTTTCCAAATTTATGAGCAATGACGTGAACTTCTTTTTCGATCTACGGTTTGAAAAGTTTTGAATTTCATTAGTCTAGTTTTGATTTAGAGCTGCCCGACATTCATGAATATCACTGTTATCGTTTAGTGTGCTTCTTTGCGATATGGTGATCTGATGATGGGTCGAATTTTTGCAAGTCAGCCTTCAGGCTTCAACTAAGTTCAGTCACGGTGACGCATCGCCAAGACAGCTTCTGTGCTGTGCACGAATGTTTTGTGTTTTGATGAATTTGGAATCTCAAC
>NMRA01000224.1:605718-656980 GCA_002633005.1 Phoronis australis | reverse complement strand
CATTGCGAAAATATGTTGGGGTAGGCGCCTTTTGTTGTAGTTGGTACCTTTGTTGAAAGCCAGCACATCATTACGGCAGACTCTTGCCAGTTCCTCATGACGAAGAAACCAAAAGTCCTGAATCAAAAATAAAAATAAAATTTTCTTCATAGCCATGTATAAGAGAAAAAAAATCTTCATTAACTAGTGTACTTCAAAAGCTGAATACCTTATAGAATGCAAACAGTTTGTCCCGTCAGCACGCCATCTTTTTGGCAGAAATCTTTTTGGACTGATATTCATTAGGTCACGTGATGTGACCAAAAACATGGCGTACTGATAGGACAAGCTGTTTGCGACATTTTTCCATGCCTTATTGAAAAAGATTTATTTATACATACCTTATAGAATGTACTGTTGGCAATCCATTGTTATGGCTATTTTGGTATTTATACTTAAATTTCAGATAAACAATAAACAAAACTCAAATAAGGAATGTGTTCTATTGTGTTTTGTTTAGTTTGACTAAAAGTGGACCTTATCATGAACCTGCCAATAATCCATAGATAGTCTTTATGAATATTCATGTCACAGGCGTACTGTCAGGGCCGTAATAATGTTTTCACTTCAAAATTGCCAAGTAAAGGTTTAGTCCAGGTATCATTAATACCTAATAGCCTGGAAGTAATTTGTTCACATTTTCTCAATAAGTAACAATTATGAGCATATTCAGATAATTTATTTATTTGTTAAATTGAGTTTTGGGTAGTTGTCTGAAATATTGATGTTGAGTGCAAGACCAAATCTCTGTAGCCAGAGCCTTGGAAGGAAAATGGTAAAAGGTTATTACAAGTGTCTACACTCATATTTCTGTACCTTATCAGTCATAATAAATGACCTTATATCGCCTATACACGGTCTCCTTTGTATCTCTAGAAACCGAGCTTGCGACGCACCTATTATTTTCGGGACATATTCCGAGCATAAATGTGCTCACAATTCCCGTCTCATTTCTTGCGGCACCGACAACATGGCGACTTTTGCTGAACTGGAAGGCATGTTCAACGTATTACTTTGTAACTTGTGAAGATTTAACGTTGATAAATTTTGACAAAAGTTGCTATAAAAAAGGAACTTTGTTCAATTTTCGTGTTTCTTGTGCAAAAATATAAGATAGTTCGAACTATTTTACTGTGAATTTCCGATTCAGGTGATCTTACACTAAGCTAAAAAAATAGTTAAAATAATTTTGAAATGGTTTTTTGTTTGATTATCAACTGCTGTTCAAGGCTTGATTAGGTGTCACAAAATGATTCATATTTTTCTAAATTTTAAGTCTCAATTGCTTTCAAGTCATGTTTTGTAAATAATTGCTTCTTAATTGAGGTTATCAAGTCAAAAATATGAATAATCTTAATTTGAGAAATAAGATATGTTGGATTGTGAAGCTTCAAGCCTCCAATTCTTGTTCCTTGCAACTTCATATTTTTTTAATCGTGCTTGTCAAATTCTGGTGTAAGGAAACACTATTCGGTCACCATGGTAATAGCAGGAAGGGACAACTAGCTAAACCGCCGTTTTTGGCCTCCTTCCTCGGACTAATTTCAGGACGTAAGTTTCATCAGAGAGATTAAAGCTTTTTCGATAGGGGGATATCAAAAAACTCACTTTGCAACCTTAAACAGTGGTGTAATTGTACTTTGAAAATATCGACTTCAGCGCACGCAATCGCAACTTCCCACACGCAGTCACTGGTATTTAAGCTTTTCCGTCGATGTATAGATGGCGCAGTAGTCAAGTACTCCCTCATTTGCATATCAAATTTGCATGTGGGAGTTCTGAGACTCTCGTCAGTTGTTGGTCGAGCGCTTGAATGGATAAAGCGGTGACCTTCCGCTGAGAGCACGTGCTGATGAAGATACCAAAGCTAACTCCATCGCTTCGCAATCAGAAGGTGAAAACACTCTCATGACCGCAGTTCTGAATTCCAGCTAAGCAAGCCCTATTTCGAGGAGCGGACTTTGAATTGTTTTCGTGCCCCGACAGGGGATTGCAGAGAAGATTAGAATGAGGCCAACATCGAACTTTCTGCGGCTACCTATCGTGTTGACAAAAGTTTGAAGTGTCAGAACCATGGATGGAGCGCGCGGGATGCCTATGATTCCTGTTCTTCTTCAGGTGACGAAAACATTGCTATCGGCATATAGAATGACCGTGGGAAATTCATTTTGAGGTGAACACCTCTATCCAAGAATAAATATTAATACTTTGTAATATCTCACCCTCCGCGTATCGTTTCTTTGATATTGTTTGAGGTTGCGGTATCGTGAAACAACGCCGTCGGGTGAGAGAAGTTGCACCGAATAATTGGTATTGGCTGCAGTTCTTTCCTTTAGAATGCCCGGACTCAACTGTGCCGTTTTCTTGGCAAGTCTCTTGCCTGCCGAAATTTTTCTGAGCATTTAAGACATCGGCCTTCTCCTGCGCCAATCAACCTTTTATCTGCTACAGAAATGTTATGCCTAATTTTCTACCATTTTAGCACACTTTGTGGCTGTGCTACAATTAGCACTGCCATAATCGTATTCCTTAATTCCGCCACAGTATGCATACTTGGAAGTTAGTTTTGCTAGGTGTTTTTCCAAATTAAGCCACAACAGTTGTTCATTATATGCCTCAAATTCCTCGACGCCATGGACATTTCCGTCAACACAAAACGCACCCTTGCTATTCTTAAAAATTTGTATATAAAATGTGCTATAATTGCTTCGAAGGACAGGCAGTAACCGTGGCTGGAATGACGGCAGCTTCGCGAATAAGTCTACAGCTAACTCCTGTTGAAATGATCAATACTTCAAAATTCTTGTTTGCAGGTGCTGGTAATTGCTTTCAATGGTTTTCATAATAAGAGACTAGAAATCCGAGTTGTTACACACACCCACTGGCCTGGTGCTGCCTTACATTTTCACTGGGCACCTTGCTAAAGTCGACTTGCGAAATAGCCGAATTAGTGTCCACATTTGTGGTCACGTATCGGGTACAGGCCCATGAGACAAGTTGCAGCAACAAATTTAGTACGAATCCATAAACCCTTTTACACGCACAATTAAATGCGCAAAACTGCTCCTGTATTTCTTAAACCTTAAATTTACCGCTCAAGCTATACAAGCGTGCTGAAACACAACATTGACCTTGGACCAAAGATGGACTCCTTGCATCAGGACCTTAGTAAGCGGGATGAGGGCGAGTGCCACCCCAAAAAAATTGCGTGCCTCAGGGTCAAACCAGGCAACCGACAAAGGTGTGGGGCTGGGGAAAGACAAAAAAGAAAGATTTCGAATACTGATCAGAGAGAAAATTCAAGAGAACTTTAACAACTCGGTATCAGTGTATGGTTTACCATTTGAGGGCCCTGGCCAGGACAATTGTTGTTAGGGTCTCCGTTTTTGCAGCATAGGTCGTCTAAGCGCCCTTGAAAATGTGCACTTAATCATTCATACATGTATTTCGAAAATTCGAGAAAATTTGTAAAGCAAATGTTTTGCGGAGCGTATTAATTCAGTCCAAGTTTTTCAGTGGTCCATAGGCGGTGCACTACAGGGGGGCTGAGGGAGCTTTAGCCCCCACTTTTTTCAGTGCCGCGCCCTCTATACACCTCCGACATGACACTGCCAACTACTCAGAAGTTGAGATTTCAAATTCATCAAAAACACAAAACATTCGTGCACAGCGCAGAAGCTGTCTTGCAAGAAATGGCGATGCGTCACTGAACTTAGTTGAAGACTGAAGGCTGACTTGCAAAAATTTGATCCATCATCAGACCACCATATCGCAAAGAAGGACACTGAACGATAACAGTTATATTCATGAATGTCGGGCAGCTCTAAATGCTTCATTGAATTAAAAACTAGACTAATGAAATTCAAAAATTTACAAACCGTAGATCGAAAAAGAAGTTCAAGTCATTGCTCATAAATTTGGAAACGTTGTCTTTGCACTTCCTTGATGCTTGTAGTTCCCAGTAGTATTGCGCAATGAATTTAGGTTCTTCTAAACCGAATCGTTTGCTTGCCATTCCCGTGCATACTGCAAAGGTTGGAAACGTCGTGACTCAGTGACGCACCCACGTTAAAAATAAGGTTTAGTCATGCAGTAGGCTGCCCGCGTAGAATCCGCACACAGTAATTGACGGGAAAAGAACTTGAACTGCGCGGTTGAAGTGTGTGCATTTTTGGGACACGCGTTCATTTTCCCCAGCCTCCCGGCAGAAGCTGGACCAGTGGCCATGTTTCATCAAGGAATTTTGATACAGCTCTATAGGCCAAGGATTTCGGGATCATATCTTTCAAAAAAATCTTCAGGAAATGACCGTATTAAAATGAACTTTTCCCGAAACTGGGTCAAAAAACGACCTTGGAGCCAGAACACGGGGACAGGTTCGAGTTAAGCCGCACGTCTCAAATGAATCATAGCGGAGCTGACCAGCGACTAGCATTAGTTCTTCGAATTGCGCATGAATCATAGCGGAGCTGACCAGCGACTAGCATTAGTTCGTCGAGTTGCGCATGCATAGATCAGACTTCCCGGCGACGGAGCACAGCGACTAATTTCTTGACAAACACCTGCTTCTAAATCTAGATTTAAGCAAAATGACGAAGTCCTCGCATACACACATGCAAGCGTATCCAAATACAATTAACTGTATTTTCACGTGAAAACATTCAATGTTCTTTGAACAATGACTTATGTGAGTTCTTAATTTTCTTAGTGCCCAATCAGGTAGAACTGCGTTTCAAGTCATTCACAGTATGACGTCACATGACGTAAGAGATTCGAGCCTCATTTGCATATATTAGTGACATCTGTTGGTTCAAAAAAGAGGATCATGCCCGAGTACATGCCTGGGAAGAGGTATCTTTTGGAAGGGTAAAACAAGTCATGTTCAAAGCATCCTACTGCCATTAATATGCAGTCTTTGGGAACCAAAGTGGTGTCATTTTATAGCTAAAGAGTTAAGCTTTCAAACACAATGCCTGGATTCCAGACGACTTTAACAGTTACTTTTGATTGAAATCACCTTTGAAAACACGTTAAAATGTGCTAAAACAGTTGTCCCTTCCTGGTTATCTCTTCCTGGTAATAGTTACATGTCCACTTTCATATCGTGGAAACTTTTGCTGTTGAATAGTGTTTGTAATGCTAAATGTTGTAAAGTATTGTGCATTTTAAGTTACTTATTATGTTAAAAGGTTGAATCATTTTGGCTTACTGAATAAAAAATGATAAAATTTTGTATGGGACTTGTCATACTTATGTGCTCGAATGAGCCCCCTTTGGAGAAATGGAAAAAGGTCTGCCTCAGTCAGAGAAGCACGAATTCCGAAAAAAGTAGAAAACGAGACGATATTCCCCTAGAAGACAGGAAGTACCAAAATTTAGCGTCTGCAATTCATAACTCTGAACATACCCAGTGAATCTTATAGTAAAATATAGACATTCCCAAAAATTCCAGCACCCTTTTTTAAGCTTGGTGCTCTCATACAAGTCTGGGAAAGTCTCTGTTGAAAGCCAACAACGTTGCACAGTTCGCCAGAAGCACCCAAGTTCTAAATAAACCTAGTTTGAGCGAGAGCTGTGGCCAGCGACCAGGTAGGCCTAAGGGTAGCCTTGGCCCAAAGGTGTATGTGTCTACTAACGAGCTAGCTGTATTTTGACGGTTGTCTTCATACTGGTGAGCTGGCACTGAGGCTAGCTAAGGGCTGCCGCGGCAGTGTGACATAGGATTAACCAGCCCGTAATTTTATGCAAGAGTCTGAAACTACCTTTGAATATATGCGGCATTTATGATTTGAACATCTTACTTCGACAAAACAGCTTGCAACCGCATGCCTTTACCGCCGTTCACCTTCGTCTTGCCTCGATCATCACCGTGTCCAATAGGCTGCGGTCCCGAGGCCGGCAAAACAATTTCTGTCAAAATTTATTCGCCACATTTCTTCGGCAAATTCGATAAAATTGTCCGTATTTTGATTTTATTAAAATTAAGGCGCGCTGTCCATTATTTTATCCCCGTTTGCAGGCTGGTAACACTCACACTGACGGCGTTTTCTCAGCCTGGGTTCCTGAATGAATTGTACTTCCGGTTTCGCGGCAAGTTAAAAAATGCGGTGGTTCTTCGGGTGCGACTCGTGAGTGGCGCGTTCATTTAAACTTTTTTCGAGTACGGATCGTGTATTAGTTATGGGGTAGGTACTTCCTGGATCTTTATAACATCCTCTAACCATGTAATGAGGGTAAACAACGTGTGAGACCAGGACTTTAAGGATGAGAAACGCACTGGCCAATCACCTAAGCATGTCACCTTGTGCAGTTGCGTATGAATGTTAGCTCAGATGTGAGGATGCGAATGTCGTAAGGAAATTAATTATCAAAATTCAATGTTAAAACTACAATAGCATTGCACTGTAAATAAACGTATACCGTCAGTTTTACAATTGACGGTACTTGTGCAGTTTATTTGGTTCGTGTCTGGCAATGAGCGAACTGGAGGTAAACAAACAGAGTAGTATGGACATGAATAGAAAATAGAAGCCACAATCACTTAACACACATACGTAGGTATTTACAAAGCTTACAATTTACTTTGACTTTGAAAAAAAATATTTATCTGAACATGGTAAGGCACATTTATATATAACTGTTGTCACATTCTGCACAAAACATTTTGATTGTCTATAGTAAACACTTTGCCAGAATAATCTAGCTGTTGAAGGAAATGTAATTGAACAACATAGCTCGTGGCGTACCCCGGGCAAAATAGATTACGATAAATGTCCTTCAAAGTCTTTTAAAACGCAAACTATCAACCAGCTTATTTAAGGTTATGTGGGACCTTATTGGCAAGTCTGTACATTTTGTCAAATATTTACAAAACAGAATTTCACCCAGAATTACCAATCTTGTGACCTTGCTTTTTCAGGAAAATTTAGCAAAAAGTACGGTGCGTTTACAGTAAAACAACAGGATCAATAACACGCTCAAATTTTGTATGATAGAAATGTTCAAGATAAAATTTCAAAAAAGCTGTTACGCTTTTCTAAACTATCGTTTCGTGTTTGTTTTATGCAACTTTTTTCATGAAAACCATATACCGGTAAGTCCAGTGTTTGACAGCACCTCATGCAAAGGTGAATAAGCTATTTCTAACATGGTTTTATAGAAAATTGTATGAAGCATATTATCTGAAAGGTCATGCAAATCCGATGTGCAATGTCTGAGATAGGATGTTCGCTTATTTCTGTTAATTGTCCTACATTACGTTAACACAGGGAATAGATGCAAACCCTGCCATTGTACATTTAAAAATGATTCACGCCAATTTTACAACCCTTCTCTGAACATGACGTGCTACAGTCGCTGGCAGTTTCTCATTTGGTTGGTGGAAACTAATTGCTGTTATTGCAGGGGACAATTTCAAAGTAGCTTGACCAGCCATTTCAGGATTGCTGCCGTGTTTAGAGCGTGAATAGAAAGTTCAAGTCCCAATCAGTTGAACATTGGTGCAATACTGCCTTTCAAGAGTAAATGGGTCTTTTGATAGTGATTTCAAGTCCCAATCAGTTGAAAATTGCTGCAATACTGCCTTTCAAGAGTAATGGGTCTCTCAAGATGAAGACGTGTTTTTAATTTCAATCGCGTCTTAAATGCGTATCGACAAGATGCTGTCGAATAAAGTTAATTTTTACTGACTTATATGTACCATATTAAAGAAATTCCTGAAACACAGCCGTGGCGGTGGCAAAGAATTCACAACTTTTGGTTTGCGGGGTTTCTGATAACGAAGTTTGAAGAAACAACGCGACAGAGTACATGATAAATAGAAATAAATTAACCTCGTAAACCACTTTACCATAATACTTCAGTGTATTTGAGTACGTGAACTTGAGTACTTGTACTCTCACCGTTATTTACACTAAGTCCTCGCTTAGTATCTCCTCGTCGGTCAATAGTCTTTTTGCCGAATCTCCCATTTCATCAAGCATATAACTTTCGCTTTTAATTGCACTGATAATATCACATAATTCTTTACTCTCTCCTCCTGTAACTTCCTCTTTTCTTGGATTCATGTGCAACATGGCGGTAGTTTCACTAAGGACGTCATCGTCCTTAATTGACGAATTTCCACTGTCCCGTCGGATGGTTCTGGGCTCATTGTTGGCGAACGCTGACGCAGACCCACAGATGCCAGCACTGATATCCTCCTCAACAATAGCGTTACAAACGAGTCTGCTGCCACCATTAACCAGCTTTGGCGACCCCTCGCCCTTGATTGTCGAGTTATTGCTCTTCAACGAACCGGTGTGTCCGTTCGATTGTTTGCCCGAGGAGCTGACGTTAGATTTATTCCCGTTCCTATCTGGCGGACTGTCCCCGTTCTTCTGAATCGAATCTTTTCTGTCATTCACAAGTGAATGGATTGAATGTAAAGAGTTCCTAGCTTTACTTAAGTACGTTGACATAGACGTGGCCGTTTTCTGAGATCCCCCTCCTCCAAACCTACGCAACTTATATCGGTGCCATTTTTTTAAAATTTCGGCCTGGACTTCACCATTTAGGAAGCAAAACATGATGGACACCATGAAACCCTGTAAAGAAAGACTACAATTATTTTGCATCATGCATCATGATATCTAGATATATATCTATATTCGACACATATGTTTTACTCGCGACACTATACGCGACGTACGGTTCCGTTTCGTCGGAAAATTTACCTCGTGACACATACGCATCCTGATGGTAAAGTGGAGGCAAATAATCTAGTTGTACATTTCCTGTTATTTGTAATTTCGATAATGGGGAACAGTTAGATTATATCGATATATCCGAGACCACCGATACGTACTTGGAACGAGTTGAAGAACATTTCGAAATACATGCGCACAAGTTCAGCGACCACTGGCACGTCTTCAGATTTGTCGGGGAATCCAAGGAAAATGATATAATGAACCCCAAACAGCGGAATGAGAACGAGTGTGGACTTGGCCAGTTTCCTGCAATATTCAATGGTAAGCGTATGAATTAAGAACACAGTGTTCGCTGGGTATGCAAGTGAATTAAGTAACAGGGAGTGCATCACGTACACGGTGGTCGTAAGTCTTAAGCGCTCAAAGAACACATTGAAGCTGAGAGGTAAACCAAAAGCTTTCATTTGGAACTCACAGCATTAAATCTTTGCGTAAAATAAGCTAATACTTAGTAATGTTTTAAAATACGTTATACAACTCAGAGACACTTTAATTAACAACGAATACTTGTATTCGCAAACTATTGTGTCATACACAATAATACTTAAAGACGCTATCTAATCGAGCGGTGATACAAGCTACTTAAAAAGCAAACAAACGGAAGATTTTGCACATGCAAACAAAACAAAATGAAGACCATACCATGTTTAGCAATCTTCGTGTGGCACACAAACAGAAAAACACAAATCTCTCTACAATAGACTAACAGGGTAATGACTCCGGGAAATTCAAAGTATAATTAATATTCAGGGACAGGAGTGTGTACGTGCTACAAGTAAACGTGTTTCACAATTACGGTATGTTAATGGTGCGAACAAAACTAGAAGCCTTTCTATTCAGTACTGGCCCATGTCTAGTACAATAAAGCCAGCTACAGTACATTGCAAATGGATGGCCAACGGAAAGGCTATCGAAATAAGCCCGACTTGGTAGTGTCGACCGTCCGATCATAGGACTCTAGCCCAAGAATGCCAACACACGCGCGTGACCTTTTTTCTATTATTAGAGCTAGCGACCACGAGACTAAGCGCGAGAGTTTGCACTGAGAATTTCCGGCTGCCTGGTCGACTGAGTTTTTATTGACAGTTGTTATGAAATCATACCGAATGCCATTGCTTCGTTTTCATTTTGTAACTCTTGTTCACCAAGTGAGACCCTTGAGGTATGGTTTATGCAACCAGCAATTTCCCGGCAAAAATAGCAAACCCAATAATTACAATGGTTAATCTTTATAAGCACCGACCCGTGGCTCTGGGTGGATGCCGGAAATAGTTTGGCCTTGATATCGTTTCAACTTCGGAAAGTCGTAGAACCACTTCCTGTCATACTACATATACAGGGAGAATTTTGGTGTTAAAATCAAGTATTTTAGGGAAAGGAGTTACATTTGTCCTAAATGAAAAGTTTTGGCCCTAAAACAAGTGCATTTACGAAACTTTCTCAAAATTACTCATAATTGCTTAGCTACGTGTGTGTGTGTTTGCGTGTGTGTATTAGTAATATTTTCAATTGCTTCTATAACAATTCATTTGTGCAATGTTTATCTGTTGTCCAGATGCCGTTTTTTGTTTTCTGTAGTATTCACTGATACCCATGAAATAACATTTTAAAAAACGCACATTTTACCTTATAAAAGAATCTAATCCAGTACTTCGTGCTGCTGCTTGCGCACAGTGTATTTGCCAATTGCCCCATTCTTCGCAGACTCTCCACATTTTGGTTTTTTCCACCAGCCCGCCACATCATCTAAACGTCCCCGCTTTTTGACATGCGGCCAACTGACATATCATCATATACTATTACAATCTCACACGCAACGTGACCATTTTTCTAAGTTCGACTAAAAATAAAAAGAATGGGACATTAAATTATTTTTTGCTACAACTGCAATTTTTCATTCAACTATAAGAAATAAACGAAAAACGCTGTCGAGCATTTTTGGGTGTTACATCTCCCGTTCCACAAAATAACCATGTCGTTACGTCTTTGTATGTTGCAACGAACATTTCACCCTTACGTTTCGGCTTAGACCCAGACGTCCCGCTTTCTATCCTAGAGTTCCGCTTTTCAATCCAGCCGTTCCCGGCGTGTTTTAGTTCTTGAATGTTGACCTTGACAACTATGCAACAGGTGTTTAAAGTGACATTACCTCTTTAATGAATATTGTTTTTTTCTGAGTTCACTGTCGTTTGTAACATAACAATCGTAAAAATGTGTTCGAATGTTTATTTTTACGGTAACATACACTGCATGTATCAGGATCACTAACTTTTACTTTCTGAAGAAAAGAATTTATTTCTAAACTTTTATGGAAAGCCCTACACACTAATGTGATCAGCTATCCACAGTACATTTCAAAGTTAGGCGATAGATGTCTGCCCATCTTTATCTGTCAGAAAACCTGTATCTGCATTCGAATGACTAGACTAGATACCAGTAGTAGTGTATCGCATTCGAATACTAGACTAGATACCAGTAGTAGTGTATCGCATTCGAATACTAGACCAGATACCATTAGTAGTGTATCGCATTCGAATACTAGACTAGATACCAGTAGTAGTGTATTGCATTCGAATACTAGACTAGATACCAGTAGTAGTGTATCGCATTCGAATACTAGACTAGATACCATTAGTAGTGCATCGCATTCGAATACTAGACTAGATACCAGTAGTAGTGTATCGCATTCGGATACTAGACTAGATACCATTAGTAATGTATTGCATTCGGATACTGAAGTAGATACCAGTAGTAGTGTATCGCATATTTCATAAATGTCACTGCATTCTGAATTTTTACTGATGGACGTAATTGTATCAAACGGCATCAAAGGTCCAATAAATTATAATACATGCATGTACATGTATATAGGTTATCCCACATACATAGGAACATTTGCGCCATATCCTATCGAGAATTCATTACATCTGGGAATGTCCCAAGACCGAAGTTGAAGTGAATTCAAGATATGATATCGCAGTAGTATTCCCTTATGTATGTATGTATGTAGTACAACCTATTTATATCTCATATATATGGACTTATATGGATGATCGCGGCAACATGGTGCTCCGGCTTGTTGTTATATGACGTCATATGTATGTCAAGTACGGTACCCAAGCCGGTTGAGCAACAAGAATGTGAAAGTGTTGAATAACCAGAAAAGTTTCATTTCATAATGAATTGATAAGAATTTTCAGTTTGTGGAATATGGGATAAAATATGTATACTTTTGAGTGAAGTGTGAGGGGCACATATTCTAAAACCTTTCTCTTTATAGGTATAAATTTTTTAAATCATTGAATTATTTCCCCAATGGCTTAAATAGTCATTTACATTACCTCTTTGGTTCATTTCCTTTTTATGTTACTATTACACGCTGTTATTTTTTGCATTTTGGTAATATTCTTTGTTTTTAGAATTAAAAATATTTTTAAATCAGCCAGGGGCCCGTTCCAACAAAACTGACTTAGCTAAGACAAATCTTGAAGTTTAGTAAATTTTAAAATAAAAGTTAAATTTGTCTCAAAACCATTTCAAGAATGAGATCTTAATTTTGACTTAAGTGTTTGACATAAATTTTGCCTTAATTTTGACTAACCTACCGAATATGGAAATTTCAAAGTTTGGAAGTTAAGACAAATCTTAAACTTAAGTAAAAAATGAACTTAAGTCAGTTTCTTGGAACAGGCCCCAGGTCTGCGAAATGACAATTACTTATAAATTAAATTATTTATCTTTTGCTTCTGTTGCTATCATCAAGAACTGACAAAGGGTTTTCTAATGCCGATATGGCGGCTTATGCAATTCGATTGAAAAACGGCGGAGTGGCGAAAACTTTTAATGTCAGTAAATTCCATAGCATGTACACACACCGAAACAAACGAATGCGTAACAACTCTCACGCATACGCGACGCTAGCTCAGCGGGTTGAGATCGGAGATGGCATTTCAGGACTAGATTTCTATGGTCTGAAAAATACCGACTACCTTTCCTAAAGTTTTGTGGTCGGCCAGCCATTTACAAGGGGAAACATGTAAATTACCACGCCATACAACACGGTCAATATTACTTATCCAACAACAAAAATAACCTGAAATATAATGTGAGTTTTGATTACCACTTGATTTCGCACATACAAGCTGTGCAAACGTCGTCCAAATTGCTTGCCTCAGGCAACTGCTATAAATTAACATTACCGGTTCTGCTCATTTCAGTTGAGATTATTCTCGGTGCATGGGACACAATTCATGACGTTATAATCTTTGACCAGAACTATAAAACGACAGAATCCACTAAAAATTGCTCCACGACGCATCGGACTATAGTGTTTAAATGCTAAATTTTTGTATGGAGACAAACGAGGAGTGTATATTCTCATCACTTTATTGCATGCACCTCTAAAATGATCACAACCTATTACTTAAGTTTCGCCTGAAGTGAACTTTCATACAGATCAGTGCATGATGTGATAAAGCTTTGAAAACGAGACCAAGGTCACGAATGACAGGCACCTGTTGATGCAGAGGATTTAGAAAATATTTCACTCGTGAAGGCAGTCGCGAGGATCATGGCTCCTATTCTATGATAATTGATGATCACCGTTACACATGTTTGCGCAACTACAAAACCAGCATCCGCATGAACTTAAATTCAGACAACAGCCACAAGTCAGCAAATTTGCAACAAAACGCAACATGTCTTCAAAGAAGCTGGAAGTCGGTCATTCACATCGAAATGCACTTTTTCTGATGTGCAGCTGGCACTACCCAACACAAGCTGCACATGCGCATAAGCAATGCATCATGACAAGTCCAAACTCTGTCACCCCGGCAAACAGGCTACAAATCCACGCCCTCTATCAAAAAAAAACCCGCTAATTTTTAACTTCTTACTGTTATAAAATTGGCCTCGTCACATTTTCTCAGAAAGGATATCTAGACTTGAGTACAAGATGACGTCATCTCCGTCATCTCCTTAGACCAGACCCATTACTATGCTTGTCTGGACGGGTTAATTTCAGGCGCCAAATCAGAAATGGCCTTCAGGAGAATTCCAAGTCATTTGCGATAATCAATTTGAATTCAACGTGTAGGAAACCGATGTCGTTGGTTTGGAATGAAAAGCCAAAGGGTTCTTAAACGATTACAGTACTGCGCATTGAAATGTGCTTAACCAACACACAGTTTTGATGAATCAACCCGTAGTGTTGCTTAATCAACGTGCTGAATTATTTTTTTTAACGATCATCGATCTGCTCTTATTCAACACGTTCTTTTGCTTAATCAACACGTAGTTTTACTTAATAAACGCGCACTATTGCTTAATCAACGCGTACTTTTAATCAGTTCACATAACCCAATCACTCTGGCCGTGCTCTTAAATCTCAAAAGACCGGAAGACTTCCCACATGGGTGCAAGGCAACGTTCAAAAATGCTGCAGATTCTTCTCAAGTGACCACGTAAATGATGGCACCTTTACGTACTGAATGCAAACTTGTCTTTGATTGGACACAAGTAATAAGTAATTTAGGGCGTTGACTACGTTAATCTACGCTTTGATTAAGCATAAGTGCGCGTTGAATAAGAGTAAAAAATGATCGTTTAAGAACTAATTCAGTGCGTTGATTAAACGAAATGGCGCGTTGATGAAGCAAAATTACGCGACTTATTAATTATACTGAATTCTGTAAAAAGGCTGACTGTTGTCCCTCTTTTACTGAATTTTTCGACATTTGCCAAGTTATTCAAAAGATAGAATACAGTTTTGATTACAAACAAAATGTTATGATGTTACCATTATGGTCCAAAGTGTATGAAGTTGTAACTAGATCACCAAAAGGAATTAATGACTTTTGTGATTTATTTGTTAAAAATCAGCACTGTAAGGCTTCTTCAGAAGTAAAATGGAATTTAAGCCTAAGCACGACCAATGAAGGTATGGATTGGAATTCCATAAATAGTGTCATTGGCAAGTATACTGATACAAAGGTTTAATTATAGAATTGTACATAACATTCTTGCAACAAAATGATTTCTCAAAAAATTGGTATTGTAAACTCAAATCAATGTTCTTTTTGCAGCGAAGTCCCAGAATCAATTGTACATTTGTTCTGGGAGTGTAGATATGTTAAAATTCTGTAGAATAAATTACTATTTTGGCTCAAGCAGATTTTTCACAACAATACAAATATTTCCGCAAAAGAGGTGTTGTTAGGCTTTTGCAACAGAAGTTTGTTTGTACATGATATCATATTATGCTTAACGAAAATGTTTATATGTAGGGATAAATTTATGGAAGCTGTACCTACTTTTGATAACTTATGGATTTATATCATAGATTATTGTAAAGTTGATTACTTGATTTATAAACCAAAATTTTGAGTTGGAGCGACACATAACTAAGTACAAAGATCTTGCATATTTTATTTAGAATCTCTACCTATTGTTATTATTTAGCAAAACTACGTGTTGATTAAGCACATTTGAACGTGCAGAAAGGTACTTGTTTAAGAACCCTTTGGCGCTTCATACTTCGGAAAGACAGAAACGCCAGCCTCGTGGAATTTGATATTATGTTGAATCATCAAGTTTTATAGCGTTGTCAAGTCCCAGTGCCTCATAATTAGTTGTCCCGGTAACAGAAATGTGTATTTACCTGTACCTGAATTTCCTAGCTTCCGGAGTGTTTTGGGTCTTTAGCTTAGTAAACAGTACTCTGATGATATTCACGAAGCAAAAGAAGTTGATCTGTAAAACAAGCAAACAAAGTTACCATAGCAATGGAACATGTCAGTTGATCATTGAAATGTACTTTGTAAATAACTTAGTATTAAATTTTACGTTCACAAAGTTTTGTTTTTGTACAAAAACAACATTTTCAAGAGAAATCTATATCATCAAAACGTCACGATTTCCTTTTGTGCAAACCCGTTATTAATAAATTATCCAGGTGTGAATTCTGTGGGGTGTTCCGGAACTTGTATAAATTTGATATTTTACAATTCGTATTCCAAATAAAAAGTAGAAACTCGGCTTCGCATTAAGAGCCCATGGAAACTGGACCTGGTACTTACAACTATTGTTAGTGTGATAGGAGCTCTCATGATCCAGTTGTAATGCTTGTTTTCTAAGGTATTCCAGCAGTACACATCCAGAAGATATAAACGCACTATTGCCCAAGGGATGACCCATATAAACGGCATCACTGCAAATAAATATCGAGGACAGTCTTTCAGAACCGCTGACAATTAAGTATAGGTAAACTTCCTCAGGGCCCAGTTGGATAAAAGGAGACAATGACGTTGCATTGTTGAACAATGGCGGCCACTGAAGTGATTGATTTTTGAGGTTGAATTGAATCATGAGATGGAAGTCGTTTTTTCCGTCGAAGATACTGTTATTTTAAATACAGTGTACTAACAAAACGAATTATAGGAACAAATGAAACAAAAATACGCTCAGCATTATTAGCAGGATATTAAATTCAAGGCTTAAGAGGACTTCTATTTTAATTTCATAGTATCCCTAAAGTGTTACGGATGGAAAAAGTACGAAAATGCAAGTATTTTGGCACCTCTTTCATAAAAATCGACCCAACTGCATCATAGCATACCGGCTCATACCACCTTCCATAACGCTCCGTACCACACAACAAAATGGCAGCCCTACTATAGCATACAAAGTTACGTGATAGCCAATCCCTATCTCTATATCTACACTGTATGGGTGTGACACCCATGGACTAAGAGTTTTGGAGCCTCTGCTTGTGACGTATTGAACGGACGGTTCGCAGACGTGCGCGCTGGCTCTGTACCATTGGACCCTCCCATTCGTCTGTATCGCGTGCCTTGCTTTTGGCTTTTTGCGCCCAGGTAGGCCTACCTTGTGGTATATAAACCGTAATTTCGTTTCCTTTCTTTCTGGAGGTAAGACATGGCCGGTCGTGAAGTGTGACTATAAGTTGATACGTTGTTGTTGTTGTTGTTGTTGTTGTTGTTGTTGTTGTTGTTGTCTCTTGTATAGTGATCTGTCGAGTGGTTATTCTCTGGGGGATCGACAAATGTAGCGAGAGTTCGAAAGAATAAGCATGGCAGCAGTAGAAAAATATGCAGTTTCCATTCCAAGATTTCTCGTCAAAAGTGTCTTTCGTTTGGAAGCCTGATCCTGTGTGCACCGACTGTGCCCGAAATGGCAAGTCATGGACTGCAATCTTCTACACCCAACACCTCGCTTTGTTTATAGGAAATTCAAACTTAAATTTGACCTTGAATACTTACGCCACCCAGCTATCATATACACTCTCACACTGCTTTTCTCCGAAAACACCGACACGAATATTAGCATATGTAAGTAGAGACCTTCCATGAGAATCCACATATAGTTGGCACCAAGGCAGTAATGGAATATTGTGAAGAACAGTTTGCATTCCCAGTTCTGCAACACAAGTCCAGTATGAATAATAAACTACTGTATACAGTTTAGGACATGGGTGGGGCAGACACGAGATCGATGCTTTGCACAATCTAATCAGGTGAAAGCGTTAGGAAATAAAAGCAATAGATTAACCATTACAGAATGGCACAAAATAAACAAACTGAAATTTTTACACTGAAGTAGACAGTGGCAGTGCGTCATACTCAATTATAATTGTTGGAATCCCCTTCAGGGATACTTTTTGACTTAAACTTAGACTAAAATCGGAGCTTATGGAATTTCTTCAGACCAAAACCAAGACCGAAATCGATGTCGGCTAAGCCAAAGGTTAGTATGTTGGTCTAAGATACAGTAACGGTAAATGCATAAGATCAAAGAACAGGGGAGAAGTATAGACTTCAGGTATTGTCTACTGTCAATCGAACGCCACGTACTGACTGAAAAACAAATTTAGTGCATTACGTAATTTTTTTTCGATAGTGTACGGTACTGTATATGCCTTTGTGAGATTATTTGGGTTAGTGGGATGAGGGATTATATCGAACAGGCTAGCTTCTGCGTGCGCACAGAAAGTGAAACATGACACGTGAAACTATATCGTAAACAAATCACTTGCCGTTCTCCCCGGAATAAGTAGCCAGGTGCTATCTTCCTCTTGGTAAACGTCATTCCGGAACCCCATTCCACCAATTATAAGGTGTTCGCGCACCAAAGACGCGCATGCGCGTAGGATAAAAGAAACGAAGAGATTGATGTGGACGCAGTTCCTCGGGCAATGCAACTTCCTAAAATTAAATCGTTAACTTAATGGTTATGTTCCCCGTGAGATAAACAACCTAAACATTGCACTACATAGGAGATAAAACTTTATCTCTGCTTCTTCGTAACCTTAAAGTGCCCGTAATCTGCCGGCTGTGACCCACTTAAATACAATTTGATGCGATGACATTAATAGAAATGACGAGCAAGTTGCTTAATAGTTTTAATGGCGTAGTGAATCACTAACCCTTCACTGGAGTGGTGGCCTGCTGTTGTGAAATAACACTGAATGATGTGAGTAAAAAGCTCCCATGGAGACGACCTACAATGTACCTCGTACTTTGTCTGGCGACCCCATCTAAACTCGCAAGTCGCCATGAAGTCGCCACGCAAACACCGAATACGCGTTCAAATACTACAAAAAGTAAGCAGGTGCCGCAATCGTTCGGCAAAAATCTGAAAGACCCATTCATAATTACTCGTGCACAGATAACGTGTCGTGATCGTCTGCTTGTAAGAGGTGAACCCGCGTGGAGTATTTGGCTCGGGAGGGAAATTGGTTGCCAGGGTCTCGTTCCAAGAAAACTGACTTAGCTAAGACAATTCTTAAATTTCAGCCAATTTTAAGATAAAAATTATTTACCTCAAGTCCGTTTTGAGAAAGAGATCTTAAGTTTGATTGTAATTTTTATCTCAATTTTGGCTAACTTGCCGCATGTGGAAGTTTCGAAGTTTGAAAGTTGAGACAAATCGTAGACTTGAGTCAAAGTCAGTTTCTTGGTGTGGGTTCCAGGACTTCTACAATCCCACATACGGAGTTTCCCTGTTTTGGCGAACTCAACAGTTTGGCCACCTGAGGATTTCTCCAGGTCACACTTGGCGAGATGAGGCTATAGTATTAGCCTCAAGCCCTGATGATGGAGGCAATGTTTTCATGGATTCTTTATTTTCACATTTCGCACTATCTATTGATTCAGGCTATAACCTAGGGCGTGTTTAAAATTTGTTATTACTGAGTTATGCCAACTGTAACTAAGAATAGTAGGAGCGAATTCCACTTTGAAGTGACCGATTAGGTTTCCGAAGTGACCTCATTTTTTAATGCTGTTGTGATAAAAAATACAATTCAACAGTACTCAGAATGCATATAGATTAATCACTTTGAACAGGAGAATTGTTTCCATCATAGAGGCTTTTTAAATCATTCCCCAGGCATTCTGTCAGCAGAGCCGTAGGAAGCGGAGGGGCCGGGGGGGAGGGAGGCACGGGCCCCCCAAAATTTTCAGGTGTCAGGGTTAAACCGTGGCAAACGACGCGTGGGCGGGGACAGTCGAGAAAAGAAAGACTGCTAAATGCGGATAAGAGAAAAAACGCAACAAAACATTTTACATATCTGTATCAGTGCATGGTTTACCTTTTGAGGACCCTGGCCAGGATATTGTTGTTGGGGTCTCCCCTTTCGCATCACAGGTCGTCTAAATGCACTTGAAAACGTGTACATAATGATTCATGCATATGTTTCGAAAAATCGACAAAATTTGTGAAGCGAAGCTTTTGCGGAGCGCATTAATTTACAGGATTTTGAAATTCAGTAAATCAATTTTGCAATTGCAAAACCATATTTTTCCAGAGACCCCTCTCTGGCAAGAGATAACGGAGACACCTGTCGCTTTTTTCTCAAATTGTTTATCACTTGAGAAAAATTGATGACCTGACAGATATCATCAATTGCTGCACATTTCTTGATTTTTGAAAATATTCATATTTTCACGTGTCAAGGAGGCCATTGATGACGTCCAAGTGACCACAGTTTTTATATTTCTATTGATAAATTCTTAAGGGTAAGCTCACGGAGAGCGGACCCAATGTTGGACTCGATTACGTCTATTTTCCTGTTTTTGTGAAATTGTGCAACCAACTTTCATGTTGAAGAAGGTCACTTCCTGCACCGCCGTCTGACCACACGACCGTGGAATGAACTGTCCCCCTTTTCCAAGCTTAATGATGTTTAGCTTTCATTATTAACTAGTCCCATTTCAGACAAGACCCTCTCTCGGTAGAGCAGTTCAGAGAAATGTCCCTTTGTCCCTCTTTGCATGTAAATCCGACACTGCAAAGTATTCACGAGGGAAATTGTGATTCGAAATTCATCAAAAAACACAAAACATTCCTGCATAGCACAGTAGCATCAAGACATTCGACCCAAACAACTAAAAAGTGAAAAAATACAACAGGATTGACCACCATCGAAAAGTCAGGAATTTTAAAGAACGTGAAAACCGCTGTTTTTTAATTACACAGAAGGACTATTTCCGATGGTTAGTTATAAAATAATGTTACTGTTTCCCATATTATCACAAGAATAGTATCGTTTTTGAAGATGGTTACTATGATTTGTTTGTAAGGTATTCCCACATGTGGAAAACATTGTTGTCGAGCCTACCATTGCGATGACCGTGTACATGTCGAAGGAGTGTACCCAAATACTTGCAATAATAAACAAATTGAACAGATATTTCAACTTTTTTTGAGATCAAGTTAAATTCGTGACCCATTATAGATACCTCGGAAAGACCAAAAATACGCCTCACTATGAATGCCCAATCCCCATATTCCCCCAGTTACCCGTCAAAAGTCTGCGAGCATGCATGCGGAAATTGCTTTCAACATTCCGTTTTGATTAATAAATTCATTGATTTAAGACTTACATGTTTATGTATCTACGAAAACAGACAGTTTAATAGGTGATTTTTGGCAATCAGAAGCAAATCTTTTAAAAATAATGACGATTCAGGGAATATAGCTGAAGCCTGAATATGGAAAAAACTATAAAGCGATTCCCAAATACTAAAGTGCACTTGGACGCTTTTTGCCTATCTAAAATAACTCTCAAAAACATTGATGAAATTTGGGCACTTCCCAAAAAAATTACTCAAAATTCAAATGGCAATAAACGCATTGCTTTTTGACTTCGGTACAAGATTTGTTGGTTACAGTCACTAAAAGGGGATTAAAAAGCAATTAAGTCATTAAATCAAGGTTAACGCATTGCTGATAGATTTGATTGTTGTTTTCTGATTTACATGCTTATGTATCTACGAAAGTGGACTGATTGAGAGATGATTTTTTGACAATTAGAAGCTAATTTTGTAAGAAATGACAATACTTCAATGAATTTAATTGCAGGCCGACATAATATAAAAGTACACTAAGCGATTTCTGTCTATCTGAAATAAATCTCAAGGAAATTGATGAATTTCGGACAGCTCAACTTCGTGTCCTAAAATGTTCTCACAATTCAAATGGCAGTGGATTGTTTATTAGCTTAGGAACTAGATTACTGGTTTTAATTTTACAAACCGTAGATCAAAAACGAAGTTTAGGTACTTAAATAAATAAAATCAAGCTTATTGGTCATCAACTTGGAAAGGTTGTCTTTGAACTTCGTTGATGTTTTTGGTTTCTTGTAGTTTACGCAATGTATTTTTGTTCTTCAAAACTGAATAGTTTGCTTGCATTTCCCGTGCATACTACACACACGGCACGCGCGCATTCAACCTAAAATATAGGGGGGGGTCTCGAATTTTTGAGTATGTGGATCTTTTACTAAAGAAAAAAACCGAATACGGGTTTCGTTCAAGGCTATGAATTACGCATACACCGTATCCCTGCCTTTTCAGTGGACTTTTGTCTCGATTTTCTCGCATTTTTTGTTTCTCTGAGGCGGACCTTTTTACCCACTTTGCCATCGAGCCCCTGAGCCCCTCCCAGGTGCGCACACGAATGCACGGAGCACGTCATGACATGCACACCCACCTTAAAAATAAAGTGTAACCATGCAGTAGGCCTGCTTAGAATCTTAGTTATTGAACCCCAGACGTTGATGTGGGTACATTTTTGGGACACAATCTGTATCATTTTCCCCAGCAACCAGAAACCGGACTACCGCCTGTGTATCATCAAGGGATTCTGAAACGGCCACAAAAGGCACTCATAGCACACAACTCGGACCTCGGAAAATGTATCATAAAAGGAACCTTGACCTTCGACCCAGCTATAGTTACTTCAGGCATCTCCCAGCTACCCGTCAGTGCGCTCGGGGCCTAGACGCATTCTTACTCTCCGTGAATCTTTGTTGGTTTTGGTTCACGGTTACTCAAATCCTGATGGCTGCATCCCCGGTATTACCCCCACCTATAGCGGACGTGGGGGGGGGGTGGGGTTCGGTACAAATATGGTGACATGCAGAGAACGAAGAGGGGGGGGGGCGTGATGATAGCAAGGGGGTAGGTTGGCCAAGTCAAATTGGTTTGTGCCCCCCCCAATAATTTTTTCCTTCCTGCAGGCCTGGTCTGTCAGCTAATCGAAACACACCTCACACATAACATACCTCAGATACGTCATTAGAGCCACAGAGACGACCAGACAAACCAGAGAAACGCTGTATCCGATATTCAACATTATCCGGATATAAGGCATGTGAACCTGGAATAAAGGAAACAGACACCTGTCACGAAAAGGAAATTATTAGGTCTAAGTACAAATGTAGAATTCGCTTTTGCATGCTGCTCTGAAACTTGTCTGAGGCAAACACTTTTCTTGGATAAGTTAGGTACATGTACAAGGTACTGTACACAGCAAATGGAAAAACTGTCATATTTGCGATTTTTCGTGCACGATGGGTGAAATTCGCTGTACGTAATATTTATTAATTTGAAAATGAGTGATTAAACATCACCGTTTTTATAATTTTATTTTCCGGTAACTTAATCTGGCTGTTGATTCTCTCCCACATGTATTCTGGGCCTGCATTGAAAATACAGTAGTCAGGTCACTCGTCTAATCGATGGCAGGCCTACATGTACACTTTCTAAATTACGTTAGTCGTTTTCAGAAAAATAGCCACATTTCTACTAAATTTTGCATGCAGACTATGACAAAATTTGGAAAAAAATCATCAACAGATTTATTTGACAGTTTAGTGGAGTCCTTGGAGCAATAAAATGGCGTTTTTGTCGACATATTGTAGGAGTGATGTGCCGTTAGTGCGCTTAGCCGATACTTTTTATTTACGTAATGGACTTGCACAGTACGTTCTCGCGACTTCGACAACGTGACTTGAATAAACATCTTATCAGAATTCTTTGGCGTTTAGTCGAATTTCTGTCGCAATAAAAAACATCTTCGTGGATCTCCTGTGGCGTTAGTGCGCCTAGCCGCTACTGTTTTTTAGACTTGCGAACTAAGTTGTAGCGGTTTCGACCTGCAGAAATTTTGTCGAATTTCTAGTAGAACTGAAACGGATTGTAGTTGAAAATATGTGGATGTTTATTCACTGTTTTGTGCGTCGAAACTGTCGAATTCTACATTATCCAGATAAGTAACTACTGTATATGGTATCAAAGTCATGAGAAGTTAACAATTTGTTTGTAACATACAATAGTGGAATATTGCAACAATTATGGTGCGCACATCTCGGGATACACCCTGGCTACTAAATAATGCTGATTATACAGGATGCCGTTGTAGCTGAGCTACTTAATTTCTATAAAGAAAAGATCTAAATCACCTGACTATGCGTGAATATGTCAACTCATAGAGGTTGCCACTGCTTTCAGAGGGTTTATTTTCCGAGATATAAAATATTTATCGATTTTACCTACTGCCGAAAAGCCATGTCACTTACAATTACACGTACGCACGTATCCAATAAATTAGAAAAAAAGAGCAAAAATTTCAAAGAATATTTACAAGTGAAACAAAAACAAAATATCCATGCGAAGTTCCACTGCTTCTTGCACACAAAGTAAATAGCTAACGTTTAAAGTACTTCAAGACGGGTATTTAAACTCCAAAACTTCAAGTAAGCTCTACTCGCAGACTTACGGCAATGATTTTATACTTGTCTGACTTGAGAGTTGCATTTGAACCACATGCCGTATAATTTGTCCACGATTGGTTGAACTTGCTGCTATAAAACCATGTGCCGTCCTCCATACACCTCTTTGTTGCATAAGCTGTAATTGAATGGAAATTATTTCGCAAACATGACTAAACCATATTTCGGGATCACGTGTTTGTGATACCAAAGTGCCAAGGGACCAAACTCGAATCACCCAATGACGGAATTCCGCACGAAGTCGAAGTAATTCGACGCTTTTTGTTTCATGCAAAAATAGTCATTGAATACATAACCAACATTAAACAAGATGTTTTCTTGAGAAATTTGCATTGCATCATTTTCGCGCATCAATACGTCATTCGGCGTATGCCTCGCTGAAGTTTTTGACAGGAAGATTTCCAGTCGTTGTAGTTGGAACATCGCGAACAAATAAAGAAAGTGTGCATTTAATTTGCATTTTTAACGGCTTTGATGACAATTGTGCAGAAGATAAGTCCTAGAATTTTGGCGTTTTTTTCATCATTTATTTTCTCCAATTTCAACGTGCATAGTTAGCTACTCGGATACATATAAATGCGTCGGTTAGAGCGTACCGATTTAACTTTCGCTTCGGTAACTAGCCTTACTTGAACAGCAGATCCTTTGAACTTCGGGTCATTGTACATGTACTTGCATCTCAAAG
Source organism: Phoronis australis (assembly GCA_002633005.1). NCBI lineage: Eukaryota > Metazoa > Phoronida > Phoronidae > Phoronis > Phoronis australis. The sequence goes on along the minus strand of NMRA01000224.1, from coordinate 632,415 downwards.
GTCTTGAGTGACCAGGGGCATTCTTTGGTTCAGCGGTTAACTGTTTTAGGGGAAACAAATGCCCAGAATTTGCGTGGATTAGTTTTCTTCAATGTAACTGCTGTAACATTTTACCGGTCCGACGTGAAAAATTCCCGTAAAATACCGGTATCCACCTGTAAACGCACTCGTACAATGTATAGTACACGTGCTGGGGGTGAGGGTGGCGGGCAGCACTGTAATAAAGCTTCTGAATGACTGTTAGTTAGTTCCCGTTAATGAAAACCGTTTTTCTAGATCACTCGTGTCGTCGACTTTGATAACTACTGCTCTGGTGTTTATGGAAAGCAACACCAACTGAGTTAAACTGGTAAAGAACTCGTAAAAATACTGTCTGAAAACCCGTCGTGGTAGTTCCCCGGTAGCGGTTTAAGACATCTAAAAACATTGAAAACCTACAATAAATTACCTATACTTTATTTTCGCCCTTTGGGCGTACATCACACTATCCCTGCTGGTCCCAGGCAGCCCTCTAGAAACCTTGGACTCGGTCCACAAACAGACCAAGAAGTGCGTAGATTTGTCAGCCCACGCTTTTTTTTCAATTCCGCGGGAAATCTGGCTTGCAATGCGCTTGCGCGAAGTGAGGAATTCTGTTAGCACAATTGCTTCTTTTGATATTCGCCTTTTGGTAATGCAGTCTTTAGCGGTAATATACCCGCTAAATTTGTCGCACAGGAGAAAAGCGCTATTCGGAGCATTCACATGCAAGTAAGAATAGCGCTAATGGAGAATAACGAGTGTCCCAGTATTTACGCCGCTATTTATGCGGTAAACGTGTGCATGTGAACGGGCCTAGTGTAACATTCGGACACTTCGCTTGGTTCCGAATCCTTTTGGAACATGTGGACTTCTCAATTGGTTGATGATGAGTGATGCTCACTGCCCCATCTAGTTGAGAAATGACTTTTTTAGCTTGCTGCTGCAGTAACAACTAAATCAACCTCGTCCTGGAGGTTATTTTAGTGGTCACATACTGTCTCTCTGAGGAGCGAACTTTCGCAAACAATGGATATGATTTGATCAAGATATGGTTACAGCATGGGAATGCCCGCGCATTTGACTGACGGCATGCTCCATTATGAGAGTCTCATGAGTTGTTGCACAGTACGACTGAAGTTCGCGCACATCGACGGGCAGACAGTGAAGCACTTCCGAATGATCCGGAACTCGATCTCAGGAATTTCCGTACCCACAAGTTATCCTTCAGAGTCGTTTTATGATTGAAGTTCGCATATACGGTATATGCGAACGTCAATCATTACACTAACAGACTTTTGGTCAAGAGACTGACGGCTAAAACAAGCCTTCAACTTGGCAGGTCTCAAAATGTCGTGGCGACGGTAATCTGCCTTCTGATGTTACTAACTCTTGTTGAACTCAGTTATCACATGCGAATCCCGGCCCAGTAATATAACCTGCAATTACGATTGGAATTCCCACATGCACAGATATGAAACACTTCTCTACGGATAATTTGAGTGAACGGAAATACCCGAGGTGTTCCGGATGACCAGAAGGATAATTTGAAAAAAACGAAAGTACCCGATGTGTCCCGGATTGATCAGTCTTAATGGATGCATACAAAACAAATACGTGTGGGTTTTGGCATTCAATGTACGATGTAGCATAGCGTAAAAACGCGAGTGTTCAGCATCCATCTCCGGGTAATTCCCGTACAGTATGTCAACGATGAATGTCCAAATTAAGATACGTGCACTGATGCTCTTTTCTGCCAGTCGATCGATCATTATTCTTTCACAGGACCGCTCTTAAGTACTAGATGCCTGACAATAGAGTAACACATGCTTTGTGTCTCGCTTTTAGCTGGCGTAATATTGGAAAGTGATTGGAACAATCTGCGGCCAAAGGGAAATCAACAGTAATTGAATATTGTGATACTGGTTCAAAATCAATTGACCTACATGTGGGTTTGTCAGACCAAAAGTCACGTAATCTACTTATTATAGCCAATCAGCCATTGATTATACGCCCGTAAGTCTATAAAATCTTTATATTAGTCTAAACGTTTTTGAAATGCCTTCATTTAACAAACTATTGTATTAACTTTATTACTAGCTATCACGGACTGATCAACATATCTACGTATTTGGTAGAACACCTGCACAGCAATATACAATTTTATTCAATGGAGAATACAAATATGGATTTTAAAGCATACTGCTATTGGTTAAGTACTGGGTCTTTGTCTTTTTAAACAGCGATATATTTCGAAAAATGTGTTCATAAAAACAACGCTACGTGTATGAATCAGGTTGTCAAATTCATTTTGATATAAATATTATAGTTGTCTCAGGTGTCCATGTTAGCTGTATGTTCATTGGATGTAACATTTATGGGTCTAATCTCAATACTCGATACTCGTCTCGAAAATTGGATGGCGCGCTTTCGAGTCCAACTTTTGTACTCGAATCCCGCAGTTTGATTGGTTAAATTTCGAGTCTGAATCTGAATCGATTTTGGAGGTTAGACTCAAGAGTCTTCGAATGAAAATTGACGTTTGAAAAATCGTCCAAATCCCAATCTTCGATAGAACATGAAGCAGGATTGCTTAAACGCTAGACACGAAATATTTCCGCGAGAAACCTTAGCTTATGGAGCGGAAATTGCGCGTTTATTTCAAACTGTCTCCTATATTATTCTCCTATAATTCAACATTCCTGCCTCGCCGAACATTCCTTTCTGAGGCTAAAGTATTGCTAATGCACGCGAGTAAGGTCTCGAGTTTATTTACAAAACACTCGCCTTTCACTCGTGTGATCTCGCTCAACTCCTAAGAAACTAGTGCAAGGGAACGCACCCCTGCTCCACTTACACTCTGTGTCAAACCTGTTCACGTAGTCCGGGCAACTCTGTATGGAAGTGGAACCAGCTGGTACATCCGGCCAACACAGAATGGTGTCCCACGTGCGATTACAGTAAACGCCTGCAACAACATGGGACAAAATTAATTATTTTTCAAAAAACACGACATAGAAAATGTAAAACGTCACATTCAGTAACAAATTTATGGCTCAAAATTTCCAAGATTATAAGCAATCTGCGGATGCACATGCGAACATAACTTTTGCTGTAAGCAATAGAAAGTAAATCAAATGTACAAAATGAAGTTTATGGACGATAACACGTGTTATTTCCACTCTGTTTGCTAATAGCAATAAATATTAAAAAAACTGGTCAAGTATTTCTAAGTGTGCTGAATGAAGTGAGTTTGCGAAAGAGGTTAATGTTTATTGTAATTGGGTCTGGATCAATATCACTATCACAATCACAGAAAGGTTTGTTTTAGTGCGCGTGCGCGCGCGCGTGTGTGTGTGTGCGTGCGGGGGTGTTAGCGCAACCCTCAACCCCTCATGGTGGTTTCGCCTGCAGTACCGCCTACAGTAGTTTCACCCCGAGCTCGACACCAGTTTTGTCCTTCTCCATCCCCACTCGACTCATGTTTTACCTCCACCTGTACCCTCCTGTCGACATCAGTGACACCCTAACAACAATTTTACCTTCGCTCTCGTCTTTGGGCGCAATAGGCCGTATGGAGGAAAACATTACTTATGAGCTGGGGGGCGGGGGGGGGAGGGAGGTGGGATTAAATTGGCTACTCTGACTTCGTGAACCCTTTGCCCCGTGGTCTCAAAATAAGATTTTTTTTCTTATTCGCACCGCTTCTATCTTTCTTGTCGTTGCCAATTCAAGGTGTGCGGATTTTCGTACATGATAGGCAAACACCTTGGGGACAGCCTCTACTGAACAACATCGCTATCGTCTCCCAAGCTTCAACAATTTTGTGAGGAAGAACTACGTTTTAGTCCTGAGAACGTCACGCGGTTAGAACATATTTTTGTCTTTTCGAAGGTAACTATTATGGATTTCAAAGGGTGTTAAAAGATGTACTGATAAATCATTATTTAGAGGACACAGGTGTGAAGATGAGACCTAAGATCAAGATTCTCATTCTTAGAATGTGATTAGTGGAAAGTTCAAGACCATTCATGGAATAAGTGCACTTTTTCACGATCCTTGGTACATTCCCCAAGGGACTGGATATCCGTAGTTGAAATGACTACCCGAGTTCACCTACTGACCAAGCGCTGAGGCGGAAAAACGATATTAAACTACCCCAATTCCACCATCCTACGTCATAATTCACCGAAAAAAACAATTTCTCAGAAGATTATTTCATATTGGCAGAAATACGCAGTGTAGTTTGCTGTTTGCGGTAGGATGGACAGAGGTTTTCCAGAATTTCAGCCTACATCAAAGTTCTCTGACACATCCTCAATTTCTTACATGACTAGCTTACCAAAGTTAACAATCGTCAATTGATCAACCGAAATTCGCAAACAGCTAGCGCAAGCAGAACCATTGCAGGAAATATTGATGTGTTGACTTGTCACATGGCAACGTACAAAGACACGCGATTTCTGAATGGAAGCCTGCTTATTAGGTTACTGTGGAATTTTAGATAATCCCCGAAGGGGTGGGTTTAAATACATGTACTTGGTGGGCAAGCGGGAGAGCACGGGAGACGGGGCATACCACGGGGGTAGGGATTATTCAGAATTAGTTCGTGTTAACGTGAATTCAGGTACATGCCACTGTTTATGAGTCAAAATTACATTCCAAATTCGCAGATATCTCTGTTTACGTTTTCCAGTACACGCAGGTTAAACACCTTTTAATTCGCGAGACTTACACTGTATACACTGCATCATGTCTCTGACAATCTGTTAGGCAGCGATTTCGTACGAAATCCTTTTCTATTGATAATGCTTTCCTAAGACTAATCGATCACCAAAACGCATTCAATTTTTAGAAATCGTTGCTAACAAGTAGCAATACTTTTATCGTTATAAAACATTCAAGAAATGTGTTGTATAATAATAAATAGTCTTCAAATTATTTTTTTTTCTGTTCCGGTTACTGCTAATTTGTGTGCTTTTTAACTATGTTCACGTTTTGGGTCACATGTCTTGATACTGCTGTTTAGAGCTAATTTGAAATTTTTGTATTTCACGTGAACAATTCACTGTGCCACTTTCATGTGGTGCAAAGGGGCAATGATCACAGACGCTCCTCCCTGAGAAGACCCCGTCTGAGAGGGGGTTAATGGAGAATTCGACCGGATTTAATTAGACTTTTTTACCGTCTTAATCGGTCTATATCCACATCGCCTCTTGTACGGTCGACCTCACCTTGCCGAGAGGTGTCGCATTAACCTGTGAGGATGATGAGAAACGACGCAGCAACGTCAGTGGTTCGTCTGCAGAGTGAATGCCGCTATATTGCGGTGCATCGGTCCCGCTTGTCCGAACTATGAAACTGCGAAAAAAGCGGGACTATCTTTTTTTCGACTTCCTGGAGAGCCCGAAATGCTTAGAAAGTGGCTCGCGGTAGTGGAGAATGAAAGGTAGGCTGTTAATAGCAAGTATGAGGCTGTGAAACATCTCCGTGTCTGTGGCCAGCATTTCGTCGACAGTGATTTCTCTGACGAATTCCAGCTTGCCAAAGAACTATCCATACGTTCCGTTGCCTGTGCATGTTCACGGCGCCTCTCTAGTATTTCTTGATCAGTGTACTCCGTTTCGAACTGATAGCCTATGAAACCTAACGATCCAACCCGTGAAGTATTCGTCGCCTGAGCTCTTTACTAAGTTGGGATTGGCGCGAGGTGAGTTGCCATGTAGACGTGTATTATTCTGCGTTCTGTTTCAAAATGAATTATTCTCATCCTAAGCAATGCTTATATGAAACTGAAACATGCATGATTTCACAAAAAACAGGGAAATCAATCAACTGATTCTATCATTATGGCCCCTCAGTTAATGAACCCTTAAGAAAAAAGTTATAAATAAAAACGGTAACATGGTAGCTATGTTTGCGATTAGCAGGCCACCTCCAAGAGCTGGGATTTATATCGAATGTATACTATTCGAGAAAAAAATAAACAAAAAGAGCGCGAGAGATTACTCGTTTGCAGAGAAGGGTCCCTGACGAAACGATAACGTTGCCTTCCCTAAAATTATGTTCCCAACTAACTGCATGCTCTGGAAAATCCATGCTGGTAACATTTTTTTTTCAGAATTTTTCAAAGTACATGTATATATGTGTGAATAAGAACCCATGTTTAAGAGAGTGCTGGTGAAACATACTGAACATGCTGCAATTTTCTAAAACTGGGGAGCTCCTTACAAAATGACCTAGTCAGACCGGAAACAAAGAATCCACCGCTGGTAGTTGCCTAACGTGCTTCAAATAGTTCTCGCTTCTACATGCTTCACAGCAACTTTATTTCCGACGCATGCGCCGGAGGCCTCGAAGATTTCAGTCGCACGCCTGCAAATTATATGGGGCACGACTCTCCCGCTCCATCCATTACTTCGTTCATTTTTAAAGGGGGGAAGAGGCTGTCCCTAAATTCACTATTTGGGAGGTGCGTGACCCATGTGGATCCGCCTCCTACACTTGTGATAATGGAAGCATAAACGTTGACGAGTAATCGTTTTGTTTGTCGTGGCCACAAGTGACAATTGAACAAATTCATTTACCGGAACTGTACACTTAACCAATCGAAAATGACGAAGCCATGCCAAGTTCGCTAATTTGTCCATGAATATCGTATTCAGTTCATCAATTTAACCTTGCCGTCTATACGTTTCACACTACTGTAAACACGACCCTATCGTAAACACTATGTAAATTCCTGAATATAGAATAAATAAACAAGTAATTTGCTCAGCCGAGCGTATTGATGTATAGTGAACTTTTCTGAGAATTCACATGTGCAATCAACTATACGTCAACCCACTTTGAATAGAATAGAACACAACATGTTTTCGAGATTTGGTGGAGTCAAAGCATGAGATGCTCCATGGGTAAACCTGCAGCAAAACTTGTCCAAGAGAAAACATGAACAGTCCTTGGCTATTTAATAACTTCAAATACTACAAAAACTCATTGGACCTTACTTTAAAAACTGGTCCTTGTAGTTACTAACGGATCCTCCATCATATGACGTCCAATAAAAGTCACATAACACCAGCAGCATGATTCATGAAATATGGTACATTTGATTAACCTCGCCGTTCCCGCCTAGTGAACCGGCTGAAACATCCACCCATTCAAAACGCCGTAACACCATTCAAGAGTCTATTAAATGCAAGCCGTTACATGCTTGCAGCTCACTGTAATATATTACTACAATACATTATACACCGTAACACTCTTCAACGAGTCTTACATGCGTGTTACAGTGAGCTCCGGGATGAAGTAGATTTTTTACTCTTGTTGCCAAGATTTTGGCTTATATTCAGCTTCGAGACTAGCGGAAATCTGTATTTTGCGCCGAATTTACAAAGTGCCAGCCTCAGATGAAAGTACCGCTATTCCCGAACTCTTAGGTGTCGCGACTTCGCACTTGTTCTCGTTGCTCAAAAAAGGCCGTCTCATTGTGGGCTTGTTGAAACGTGTTACAGTGTATAACGTACTGTAGTAATATATTACATTGAGCTGCAAGCATGTAACGGCTTGCATTTAACAGACTCTTGAATGGTGTTACGGCGTTTGGAACGGGTGAAACATCAGAGTAGAGTTCATGCAACGCTAGGACCTCGCTAAAAAGCAAGACTTCGCGAGATTACGTGATATATTGCCATGTATTTTAAATGAGATCAAGTGATGTTGGCTAGATTTTAGCGGGGTCCTTGCGTAAGTCCTAGCGCGTTACTGAATAACTCTGCCCTTGATACGCTAGCACCTCGCTAGAAAAGCGACACTTCGAAAGATTACGAGAAATATTACTGAATATTTTTAATGAAAACACGTGAGTTTGGCTGCTAGAGATTTTTCTAGACGCGAGATAGCTATACTGAACTCTGTCCTGATTTGTTCTTAATGGAATTTTCTGGATTGCAAACCAGTATGAGTCGAGTTCAATAACAGTAATACCTCGCTAGAAAAGAAAGATCTGCAAGATTCCGCTAGATACTGTCGTGTATTTCCAATAACAGCTCGTGATTTTTGCTAGATTTTTCTCGCCGCAAGGCAGCTATTGAACTTTACTCAGATGTTTTAACAGGTTGACCTTGGGTACTGGCAAAGTCAATCAAGGACAGCTTACGACTGACACGAGGTTAAAGTCAAACGCTTTTGTGTCATTTAATAATACATGTACGCCTGATGTTTTGGCAGTGTCATTTAATAATACATGTACACCTGATGTTTTGGCAGTGTCATTTAATAATACATGTACGCCTGATGTTTTGGCAGTGTAATAGTAGCTACACCACGGTGTGGCAATAACTTACGCAATTGTTTACTATTGGTGATATATTCTAAACTGAATTTAAAATATTTTCAGGAATAGTTACGCGGTGCGCAAGACAAAATGTCCGACTAACCATTCAATCAACTTTCATGAAACAGAACATTCTTTACGGGATAACGTTTGCATTTCGGGCAAGTAATCAATGTATTTCCCAACTAGATGGCAGCAATATTGCTTTCAACGTGAATATCGTCAGCTGAGCGCTAGCTAATTTGTTTTAACAATGAACTTTACACAAGTCCAAGCGTGCAAGTAAGAACTTACATGATCCGCAAATCTCTCGAAAGCATTTTAAAAAAAATACGTGATTAAGAAGACACATGGACCAATGGAAGATTTCAAAATCATTCAAAATATGTCGTTTTGTGTAATCAAAATATTGCTCGTGTGGTTGGCGTGTGATGCCCCAGTTATTCTTAGTTACATTTCTCAATTAATTTGTATATTCCTAGAACCTCACACAAAACCACTATTTTTTACACATTATAAGCGTTTATCAACATCGACGTCAGGCCACAATCAGTGTCGTACATCAATCGAGGTTCCTGACTGACTCGTCGATGATAGTCGCGTTGGCTGCAATTATGCAGATGGTTCGCTAAGTAATACACACAAACTCGTTTTTGATAAGATGGTTAAGATAATGACCACGTAGTGTTGATGCACATGACAAAATAAAACAAAAAATTGCAACAATCGGGAACAGAGCGTCTGGTGCTTCCAGGACGGCCATTGCAGTTTGTTTGCTGTTCGTGGTAATTTGAGTTGTATCTTCCACAATTTAAAAATGTGGAGGTAAGAGTGTTAGGTTATTCTCTGCCAATACTAGAAATAGATCTTGTACCAACAGAGTTGTGAAAGAGGCTCACCTGTTTTAGGGTAGGGGTCAGAGTTCATCTTGAGTTTACACTTGAGGCGGGCTTCACTTAACATCCAGTGTTGCTTATCGATGGAAAGGTCGACAATTTTCTACAAAGTATTCAATGATTAACTTTAAATTATGCGGTTCTGAGAGGGTATTGTCCCCAAAGAGTTCATTTGGTAAAAGAGAGACAAAACAGTTAAAACAGAAACGAGCGTTAATTATCGAAGGTCTCGATCATTGCACCCGGCAAGAAACAAAGGCAGCAGGCCACTGACGGAAAGCAGTTGAGTGGTGAAACTGAAGTCATACTGTTCACCAGGTATATTTACAATTTGTTCGTAAAGATTTTGAATTTCCGTTGGTGTCAAAAATTTTTTCTCTTGTTCCAAATTTCAAAAAAGCGGTCTGTCAACTGCACGTCACCTCGTCGATATTTCACTCACAAGGCAAAGCACATGTACGTCTCCTTATTTGGTACTGCAAGACATAAACGTAATGCAGTCCCCTTTGATGTAAAAAAACGACGACTACTCACTTGGGAAGTGCTTACTGAATAATTCTTTGAGCGCATGCGCGCAAATGTATTATTAGGAATTAGAATGTGAAAACTGTACTTAGTGGAATGAAAGAGTAAATACTTCGTCTGTGAGTTAAAAATAATGAATCTAACGATATTTTCTAGAAATTTTTGCAATATTCAAAGTAGAAAACTTTCATGTTAGCACCTCTGAGAAGAATATTCGCCACCATCTGATTAAAAGTATTTTTGTGAGTTTTTGCGTTCCAGCACGTTAGAACTAAAAACACAGCATGCTCAGGGCATGACTTTTTTTCGTTCGTGTACACAAAAGTGGGCCGCCTGTTTCCCCATAAATCCGCATACATAGATATGATAATTTATCCATCGATGACTTGATATTTCAATATAGCATGAAGTCAGTTGATGTGTTCATGAGATTCGCTTATTTTACGCCTACAGTCAGTTTATAGAGGATTTAAGTAAAGTTACATGTAGGCCTATAGCCGAGCTGTGTCATAATGTCGAAAGTCCACGAAGTTTGTAAAAGGAATTGGTTATACATTAGCTCCATCAGTCATTACGTGTAAACACACGGTATTTAGTAGTTTTAAAATAACCAGTTGAGACTGTGCGACTTTTATGTAGCTTCCTTGTAGCAGGCCACCGACTGTCTAAATATAACCGGAGTGTAAACTCTCGCGAGTCGTTAGGTTAGGTTAATTTAGGTTAATGTTAAGAAGAGCAAGGGCGTAGACGATTTTAATTACCAAAACGACAGTTAGGCAGGTGTCTAAGTCGATTGCCACGGTCTATTTTGGGATACATTCATGTTCCAAAGTTACGTTCCTACGATTTGATGAGTTCTGCCGAGGATAATTATACCAATTTGTTTCCGCAGCCTTGAAAACTGAAATTACCATAACGAAAATGCTGCAACACAATCCCACTAGACTAAATAACATTCGGACCAGCCTGATTGGATGGTCCACAGCTTTGTAAGCGACGGCCTTCGTATAATAGCTCCGTACATCCCAGTCGGCGTTTTTTAAGGTTCCGAGTCTTGAAAAGTGCATAGGCATGTCTGACCTTGGCTTATACTGGTGATAGTGGAAGGTAAATAAAGGCTCCCCATATTTTCCTTTCGGCAATAGCCATGCTCATACGCAAGACGTGTTTTAGAAAATAGAAACGTTGAGTTGTTTTTCTTTGAACTCAGCAGGCCTAGTCGTATTCTATCCATGTACAACGGTATTTATCTCATACGCGTTGAATCAGTCGATTGCAATACGGCCATGTGATTTACATGTAGTTCTCCATATTCCCCTCCCGGACTACTTCAACACAGCACTCTGACATGGAAAGTTCAAAATATCGGTCAATTTCGACTCGACGTAGTTAGCCGGTTGGTTCATCAAACTTTCCCAAAATAGTTTAAGTAATACAATTGAAGTACTATAAAAAAACACTAAACATGCAATCAGGTCACAAACGTAACATCTGGAACAAAACTGTTATATGACACTTTTGTCTCAGTTTTCAATTGCTAAATATTACATTGTCTGCAACCCAGACGCCGATTCCTCAGTAACTACAATATCAAATGTTGTTATTCAACTATTTTCAGGAAATTTTACAAGTTTAAAGCACAATCATCGTTGTTTTCATCTTTATTATCTCTTTTCAAGAAATAAATCGTTAAATTTAAAACGGTTTCTTTTACTAGAGAAAACTTGTAACCTAACGCGTAACTTTACAAAAATATGGGATGTCAACAGTCTGGGTGAAGTATTTAAAACTCTGCCAAAAAATGAAAGAAACTTAGGAATTCGAAGAGTATGGGATCAATTCAAAACGTACCTCGATTGGCGTAGATGAATAGATATCCCACTCGACATTTTTTCTGCGTATCGACCTCGACCTTTGGTCTCAGTCAAAATGCGGAATAATGTCTCGTGGGACATTACTTCATCTACGGCATTATCGGTACGTTTTGTGAATTTATTACACCATCAGTTTGAATGCAGTTCCATCCATTGAGAAAATAGTTATTGCAGCAACCAGTAACGCGTAGACAACTGGTGAACTTGTGCGTACGTTTCAAGAAGTATAATGATTAAAAATCATCCGAGATCTCAACATTGAAAAGACATTCGCCGTCTGATGCCACTCCAACTTTTATTGGGTTCTCTGAAAAAGGAGGAGTGAAACTGCCAAAACAAACGGGTTTGGCACTCGAACTTTCTAACTGGTGTAAAGCTCGCTTGAAAACTATTAACTCGGTTAAATTGGCCACTGCACTCCAAGGCAGATGGTATGTTATCTTACCTTACTGTAAATATTACCATTGTTAAGAGTTTCAAAAATGTCATAAAACATGCAGTATGCACGGAATGAATTCTTCACTGGTGTAGACAACGCAAGCGGATATGCTTGTACCAGAGATTATTGAAGTTTCATGAAATGTTCCCGTCGAGCAAAAATACATAATTACTTCGTCAAGTGAGGGGATATAACCCATTATTGAGAGTTTCATGAATATTTCTTTTACCTTTTCGAAATGAATTTTACAGGTATGACAGATTAATTTTCAAGGGGTGAACTAGGCAAAAATATTTATTCATAGATCAAATAAAATCACACTTTTTCAGGATGTTAGTCCAATTACTGAAAATCAATGGCCTTATTGTGGTAGTATCCAATAGCAGGTGTGGGAGTTCTGTGTTACTGGGAAGATAAACACTTAGTCTCTCGCTCAGGGCAAATGAATACAATGGAAATAACACAGGAGTTATCTGTGTGCGGACATCAGTTTTAATGCGGCAGAAGCTGTTCGCTTTCAATCAAATCAAAAAATGAAACCTGTTTCAACAATACAGGGATCCAACGTCCACGGATTTTGTACAGCAACAATTGTGTCAATACTCTGCATTACTACAAAATCATTTCTCTTTTCTGACAAACTCCGTTCTCTTAATTGTCTGACTGGTGTCAGTCATGATGCAGTAATTGGGAAAGTCACTCAAATTTTCATTGAGTCCGCCACAAAGTCACAATTCATAACGTCACATAGACTCGATACGGAGAAATAACAAGCAAATGAAGACTTAAATGACATCTCAATGGCAAGTTATATATTGTCACCGATCATCACGGCACCTGGTTGGCAACCAAGTTGATATCCGAGATATAAAAGCAGCTTTATGACTAATCCGAATGTTAAGTTCCAGACATTGCCGCAATATTCACGTACGGCTGTTTTCGTCACTAAATCGCTACTTTAAGAGAAATCTACATTTTATTACCAGGTCCCCATACAGAGCGCAATGTAAAAATTGGCTTGTCTAACAAGTTATTGCGCATGCCTACATGTACGCATACCCAATTCCAAACCGTGTAGTCTATTTCCAACATAAGAAATGTTCTACATCTCGTTCTACATGCATTGAGACTTTCGCGGGACCGAATTTCTCACTCAGGTATGCACTCTGGATCTCTTGACAGGAACGAAATGCACAATTTCTTTCATCGACAAGCAGTTTGAGATACTTATATCAAATAAACACTGAAAAATCAGGAACCCCAACTGGTAATCGAGCCGCAGGTCTCTAAATTGCCGGTCTAGCGCTCTTTGAGATGCTGTACATTATTGTACAGTGTATGTCCCCGACGCCCGTCAGTGGCAATTTTTACGCCGTGATAGTATTAAAGATTTTATTAAAAAAAGCACTGCGGATCTATCAAACCAATAACCACACACGCATGCAGAACGCTGTCCACCCAGTCAGTACAAGAAGACTCATCAACAAGTTCTAAGCACCACGGTGGAAATCGACGATAATTCGTGAGTCCACTCGAAAACCGTTCTGCAAAGAACCGTTCTTGAATCTGGATTGGCAAATTTAAGAGTAAGTGAATTAATAAATATCATACATAAAGTCCGGGTCATCAAAAGCAGAAATGAACTCTTGACATAGCTTATGATGCACGGTATTACACGATAATGTCATTGTTTTTCCGTCTGAAAGAAGATAACAGTGATCGGATCTAGGTACGTTAACACACAGTGGGGTGTTGGCTTACGAAAGAAATGTCAGTCCACCAACTATGGACCGCCGTCTAGCGACAGTGGAGAATTTCAGTTACGGCTTTATTGGAAAATGGCTATTAAAATCAGGTACACGTTTTCGGGTTTCTAATGGGGCTTGCTACCTTTCTTTAGAACACACGATTATGGGCCAATACAATGGGGACAGAAAGAGTGACGTCACAGTACTGAGATTTCGCCGTCTTGCCAGTTCTCTCATGCTAGGAAGTAACACAATTCACGTGGTTAACATGCAAATGGGTATTGTTAAAAATGTCGACAACTGTTTTAGGCCTTTATTTAAACTCATCGATCAAATGATCTGGTCAGAGAGTGCGTAGGCCTATTAACGTTATGTTTCATGAAAAGTGAGTCAAGACCAAAGATAAAAATTTATAAAAGACCGTTCTATGAATACAACGTCGGTTTTTGCATAAGGAGAGCATTCTAACTACCCTGCTGGTTCCCTACGTGTCTGCCCACCCAGCAGGCAGTATCACGCAGTGGCACGCGCTTTTGCATTGGTTGATGCAGCAGTTATTGGTTATCTTTACAACACCGTGAAAAAATGGCGGACCAAGATTTTTCGCCTTGTCATGCAAGTGGCGTCGCAGCAACTATTTCGTTTCTGCAGTGATGTTCAATAGCCGCGTGCGTGATGCACATACATGTAAAATAAACACATATCTGGCAGATTTAACCGGTGTGTTATTCATACTGTATGAATACACGACAGTATCGTAAACAAATGTCGTCGACAGTAGAAAGATGCACTCCGTATAGGCGCAGCTACAATTTCTAGGATTCACATTTCCTAAACGTAAATTTTAAGCATCGATTGGTCTTTACAACAGACCACATTTACACTTCAGTTCATCAGTCATGCACGTTTGTTTTCGTAAAGCACTGCCTGTTGAAAATTCGACAGGCCAATCAAAAACGCCGGTGCACAAAAATTTCCCGAGGAAAATTAAGTGCTACCTGCGTGCTCAGGACTACTGACCACCTAGCGGCACGCAGGGAACCAACGAGACTAACTACGCTTTTGCCACCTCTTGCTAAATCGCAAAACTACGTAAAAAGATGTGCGATGAAAAATTATACACAACATTTTGGATGCAGTTGGGACCTCGCTACGTGAGAAACCCCTGGCATAACTAAAGTATCACTTCAAATGCGCAATAACAAATAGGTCGCACTACAGGTGTCTCTACGGTGCTTCGCCGGTTCTCTCCAATCGAATGCAGACGCCTCATCATTTCGATATTGTTTGAGCCTTCAGATTGTGAAACATTGAGAAAAATATTGGCGAATCTTGTTCTTGGACAGTTTATAGTGATTGCAGTCTAACCGCGACCGATTTCGATCTTAATTTTGGTCTTAAGAAATTTCATGAAACGAGGCTAAGACAGATTGGTCTTAAGTATGCCTGACTTTGGTCAAAGTTAAAACAGAAACAGTTTCATGAAAAGTGACCCAGGGTATTCGAGAGACAGAGTTTTTTTCTTTAGAGCTTAGCACACTGATATTCGAGAGGCAGCGTTTGTTTCTTTAGAACTTAGCACGCTGATATTTGAGAGACAGTGCTTGTTTCTTTACAACTTAGCAGGCTGGTATTGAAGACAAATGTCTTACTTACCGCCGTTACGCCACTGACTCCAAAAATTACCACACAGATGAGCAACGTGCATGAAGTCGCCATGATGAAACGTAGTCCGAGACCAACCTCGTTCTTTAATCATTACCAATAGCAACCATTCTACAAGAAAAAGTAACCAATTCATTAATAAAACACCACAAGACAAAATGCAGGTTAATATGAAATTGACTTGTCTGAATAAGTTTGTGTACCTTGGTCAACCTTTAACAGTCTGTGTCCTTCACAGGTGTTTGAGGAGAGAACAATCGCCTTGCTACAAAACCGTTGGAATTTTAGATGATCCCATACACCGAAAAATCACCTACATGTATCACTGTTAGCAAAGGTCTCAGTTTGTCTGTTACCTCCAAACACGCAGCTGCTTCGAACAGTCGTACTTAAAGCTGCACTTTCTCCTATACGTACGGCTTAAAAGCGAAAATCATGAAAAGTTCGAATTTACTGTAATACGCTGGTCTCCAAAACTTTTCTTGACGTGACAGCATGTGTGTACCATCGACGTAAATTGATTGAGAGGTGCGAGGAATATGAACTCAGTTCAGTTTGGGAAAGATTGACCGAGCCTGTTAAAACCGATGACTTTTTTGACACTGGGTGTGCGAGGATGACTTCGCTGGTTCTACTAGTCATCCGTCTAAGATAACACTTTCGTGAAACTGGAAGTTGATTTGACCATGAGCACACGTGGTGCATTTATCGTATAGAGTAAATACTACATGAGCACGTGAGGGCAGGAACTGTTCATGGACTAAGTAGTCGCAGACTCATCGATTTGGTGAAAATGCACAGGCGAAGACTAGGCGTATAGTGTTATAGGCTGTCCAATTAATTACCATAAACATATCGCTCCGGTTATAAATTCATTAATGCAGTCCAAAGCCGACCACGAGTTCAGTACACTTGTGCTACCTAGAACTTGAATTGACTTTGTATTGACTTTCACGTGGGCTCAGCGGTTTTTTGATTTTACCAGTTTATAAAAAAGAATGTGATAAAAAGGAAGAATCGTACCAAATTCAGCCCTTGCATTTATTACGTAACCATCCATGTCCTGTGGTATCAATTTTGTTGACGCAACACCAGAAATTATGAAAGCTAAGAGTCTATTCTTCTCGTTATTTTGAAAAAAATGGTTTGACTTAAACTTAGTTTTATGAAGTTCTTACCTAACATGATGCAGAGAGAGTTTCTCGAAAGGTAAGCGTTTCAAAGAGTTTCTCGAAAGGTAAGAGCTTCATAGACAACAATGAGTACATACTAGAGCAGCAGATGGACAGTTCTATAACGTCAAGGCGTTGAACACAACCAAACAATAAATGGGAATCCGGCTCAGGAAGACTCCTCATGCCAGTCGAGCCATGTACCCACGGTGAGATTGGGGCATCCCCCAAGAAATTTTCAGAGCGTAGCCATATTAAAATGAATTCTGGCGAACTCCAATGATAAGCTGTTAAAGTTTTAGCGTTCAACTCGTATTTAAAGAAACCAAGAAATAATTATTTTCGACTGTCAATACTTTGAGAACCTCGATGAAATCCCTTGGTAAAACTTACAGATAATAAGTCTAAAAAGAGCGTGTGACAGTCTAATCCACACAGCTAATTTCGTACGAAAACTCCACGTTTCAGAAATTATGCTTCCCTATTAACGATCTTCAAATGAAACACTGTAGTCTCGGATTCTTTGGGCGAAAATATCGATAATTTCGACCCCATCGATACTATTCACAAACAGTGGTCATCATGAATTGCAACCTTTCATTGCTATTTCAATGAACATTCTGTGGTTTTAATAGCATTGCAAATGCATAGTGCTTGGGGGGGGGGCATGTCTTTATTCTATGACACTTTTACGTGGCACACTGAACTCAGGTTCTCTTTACATTTCATTTACCTCTATTTACGGTTCGCTGTCGATGCGGTTTCTCTATTGTTTGCCGTGTACTTTTGTTGGGTGTTGCGCTACCCCATCTCTCTCCCGTATTTCCATAACTTTTGCCCGAATCTTTGGAGGTACTGAAGATATCAGTTTTTTGGATTTCTGAGTTTCAAGTCTATGTTTTGATGACACCGTCAAACAGTATAATAAAAAATTCAGAAGATGCAACCATATACGTCAAAACGACTGAAGGACTGTGCGCTGACAATTAAAATTGAATTTTCAAACAAGAACTTAAGTCAACCATGAGGTAACTGGGTATGTTTGCTCTTCCTGACAAGCACGCCTAGACCAATAACAAGACTATTATGATAGATATTGGAAATCGAACCGCAAGGAGCAGGCTATTGTACTAACGACACAAACAACACATGCCTCAATGCCACTTGTACACGTATTTTCTTTAACATATAAGCAGCACCACGCCATACACAACATCTGTGACAGGTAAAGGAATAAAACATGTGCCTCTAGTAAACCCCATGACTCCGAATTGCAAGTTTCTTATTGCCACTGAAAAAGTCCCCGGACATTATCGTCGACGAAAGTGATTTTCTGAGATAAACCGTGGTGTGAAATAAACCCTGCAACTACCCAGCCACAGTCAAACGATCTGCTGGCAGAGCTAATCCTCGGCCACTGGATAATAATATTTAATCGCTGGCCTTGATTTTTGATTTCAACGAACATTTGACCGACGGACAACGGCGAAAAGTGACCATTTGTACTAAAATGACAAAAACATGGAATTTTGCTGTTTCATAGCTCTGGTCTACGTCACACCCTGCTATAACTTGACTTTTCTTGATTTTGTGCAACAGAACCCGCACGCTTCGTCTTATTGTGATCCCTAAATGAGGTGTTTTAATTGGCGTAATAATAGTATCGTGAGGGTGTATTCACTGTAAGTTTCTGTCCTATGTTTTATTGGTTTTCCGTTTGCTTGCGTAGGATAACCCAAGAAATTGAACTGAATTGTTGCTTGTTTTGGAGTGAATTAAACCCTGGCGTGACTTTGTTCTAAAACAGTGACTCCGGTTAAATAACAGAGCCTCGTGGATGGTTAACTCTGGCAACTTTCTATTGTTTTGAATTACCAAGCTGTTTTAAAGATATTCATACAAAGTCTTGCATGGTCTTGCCCCCATGCCTTCACCAACTTAACGCTGCTGTTCATGTGCTTTTGAATGATCTAGGTAGGAACATTTTTTATAAACAAATGCGCAATTCTTCACACTTTAGTTTATTGTATGCCAGTGGTTGACATTGTGTCAATATGCGCAAGGCTTGTCCTAAAGGTGATCTCATTCCTGGATTAGCGTAGCTCGGAAATTATTCGGAAGATAATTTAAAACTTGCACACTGTGCCGGGGCTCCTTTCCTTCACCACTGTGGACAGGGATAAAAAATACGAGTGTAAAGTTGTCTAACAGCTGAATCCAAACAACCGGATTTTCCAAAAACAGACCCATATAGTCCATGAGCTTATATCCGGAAAAGTTTCCAAATGTACACACATAGGAATATTTCGGAACGTAAATGAAAGATAGACTTCTAAGTTTGCATGGCTTCCCGAACCTTTTATTCGCGGCGAGCTTCAAGGCATTACGAGAGTTTATTCAATTTTCCTTAGGCTCTATTTACAAATTAAATTTTACGAACGGTACTATTTATGCCAAAAACTGTGTAAACTACGCATAATTGTCCTAGCCTCATGTCCTTGTCAATTTTCTGTTTCTATGGCCCCTGTTTACGAATGCACGCCCGAGTTTTTATTCGCGGTGAAGGTAACAAATACACTCAATTTCAGAAAACGAACTTTGGAGCTCTTGGTACTAGCTAATAAAGCAGGAAATGTAAATGCGCTATACTTACCCAACTTGACTAAAGCACTCTAAAAACAACTACTGTACGTGCATACTCGAGCACCAGACCACAGCAACAGATCGGCATTAGACTGTCATTTCCGAGTTCCCATTGATTTCTAAGCCGCGTCCCGAAATAGCGTGCTCACTGATCACTTAACTAATATGAAGATAAACCTTATGTTTTAACGCGAATAATAGTAAAATTGAACGCCACTATTCTGGTTACTGGTTGGATTGCTACGATTCATAGCCAAGGAGGGTAGTGTTTACCCATTGATTGTAGAGAGACGCGCTAATATTTGTTGTAAATGTTGACAAAGCTTCTAACGGTCAATAATTGCCATTGTACGCTAGCTATTCAGCTTTGCTGTCAATAAAACAGTACTAGCTCATCTGTAACTTTGAACAAACTTGGCCAAAGCAACTTAAATATATTGGCTATTGGAAAGACCATCAACCGCGTTTACAAACTGTCACTCTCACCAGTCCCGGGCTTTAGTGTGAACTCAGGCGACGATAATCTCCTAATGCTTCATAATTGTCCACAGAAGTATCTCATAATCTCGTGAAACTTTGTAAGAGGGGATTAAGAGGTAATTGCCTTACCGATTGGCACATTATAGAAATGTGAAGACAACTAACCTATATTTCTATACAGCAGTAGTACCTTCCTTCTCAACAGAACGTACGTAATTTACACAATGTCTGAATTTAAAAGGTCGTACTTGCTGTGATCCTATTATTGAAGGCAACATCACTTTAGTTGACAAGGAGATGTGGTGGTATGTAGAGTATAATCCCTGAGGCTACAGAATTAATTATTGTCAGTCGCTATAATAAATATCAAATTCGAACCTCTAATTCTGCGCCATTTACCCACAATGCTGCACACACGACACGCATTAAACCTTGTCACAATATTTTTGCCGCAATTGCGCTGCAGTTTTCACAAAATTATTGCCACGTTTGTTATTTTAAAGCAACCCACGCTTCACCATACACTGGTACAGTGTAGTTCCAATTCTCTTTTCCGCAGACGTTACGTATTGGAATTTGGAGGTTTTTAATCGAATCACCTTATTTTGATTGCCGCCCACAGATGGCGATCGTCTTATCGGGTTTGCCAGATTAGCGGATTAATCAGTGCTTGAATGTACATGTATGTATTATTACATCTCTAAAACCATTTCCAGGAATGTAAATGAAAAAAAAATGTAGTCACCGATGCTAGCTAAAACTTTGAGAAATCAAGCGTTTGTACATGTATGTCGCGGTACCCATGGGATTTTTTGGTAAAATCGATATGCGACAGGTGTTGGTATTTTTTAAATTGTTCAGGATTCTTAGGCTTGACGTCATTTGAACCTCCTGATCCCCATTTAACCAATGAACCTTTTACCTAATGCCATATTCAAGGGTGAGAAACAACATGACTGCCGGTCCTCCAAAACGGACCGACTCCCCCAAAACAGGACCTCCGGGGATCAAATGGGACCACCACACCAGAAAATGGGACTGACGCACCAAAAAAACATGACTGCCCCACCACAAAACAGGGCCGCCGGGGACTGAACATGACCGCCGGACAATATGTAGTTATCAATGCCTTTGAATGATACTGCGGGTTATGACGTAACGGTCAGCTAGCTGTGTAAAGCCTATCGCCAAAATAAAGCTTGGTAGCACAGCCCGGATATAGTTCTGCTCGTCACCTCGTCGTGAAACTTATATCAAAATGTAGAGCTAGCGACCGGAGCAGGCGCATGCAAAACAATACAGCGTTCTGTAGTTCAGTATTTTTTCCAGACGTGAGGGGTGCTGAACGTGCGATAACATCTGACTCTTTTGTTAACTGCCCAGCTCAGTCTTTTGTCCCGTATGATAACAAGCAGGCCAATTATCTCCCAGGCTTCAAAGGAAACGTATGGTGGTTGCACGCTATTACCGAACGCGTATGAACACAGTCAAACCCAGTGCGTTGGTAATCCGTTTGGACAGAATAGATTGTCTTAACTTCTGTTGAAGTTGGGCGATTTCGGTGATTCAAAAACGGAACATGATCAGCATTTGAGGAGGAATTCAGAAATGTTATTGGTTTAAGCTCAAATATGTTATAACTTAACTTTTATTTTTATCAGCACTGCCCAGTCAGGCTAGATACGATCTGATCGGAGATTAGAGCAATTATCGAACAAAAGAGCGCAGGCCCTCCAACCATGAATGCCAGAATGGAGTTAATCAGGCGTGTAAGACATTGGCTACGGGGGTAAATTTCCCAACTTGTTGTTGGGGCTATAGAATCGAACAAGTTGTAGCCAACAGGATGTCGCCGTCATGATCTAGGTGTCAACATAGACTATAGTACATCTATGGTGTCAATCAACACTTACCTTGCAGGTTGCAGTCGCTTGAGTGAAAAACAATCTGATGAACGTCATTTGTTTGCCTATTGTAACAGAAAACTCGGTCGCGCTCGTGACACGAGCAAGCGCCATTTCCTAAAATTTTGCGACATCTTTCGGAAGATGATGACTCAATTTCGCAACAACAAGATTTGTTTCGAAATTCGGTTTATTGGTATTTAAATACTAAAAACTTATGACGAAATAAAACCAGTTCCAATTTTTGTTGTGCCATGTACGCAGCCTCGTAGAAGAGAAGAGGAGCTCACTGAAGAATCGGTGAAAAAAGAACTAGCCGCCCTAAAAGAACGCATCTCACTTTTAGCAGCAGAATAACGACAGAACGAAATTTTTTCCCGGCGAGTGCCGATAAATAATTTAGTTTACTCAAGGAAGAGTGTCGTTATTAACACCAATTCGGTGAAGAATTTACATGTTCAGTGTTTTACCCACATCGGCGCCAAGCTGTATATTTAGTATACAGCTTGGCGCACAGAGGCTAGTTATGATGATGCTTCACCCGAGAACCAGAACGCCCTTTTTTTCTTGACTAAAACGTCAAATTGGAGAAAACGATTTTCATTTTGTTCTAAAACTTAAGAAGTGGTTAAAGTTATTATTATTAAGCTCAAAAGCATGCAACGTGGTTGGTTTGGGGTTAAAACTCTAAAGGGCCGCTGTTACAAGGCGAAGTGTCCTGTAGCCCACAAACGATTTCGTCTCTGGAAATTAATCGGCACAAGACCTGCATATGCATACGTAAATACGTAGCTCCATTGTAATCTGTGTAGGCCAGCCGGTAATAACTCTTAGCTTGCTTGTCACTGAGGTTTCAATCCCGGGCAGTAATGTTTTGTGGTGGGCCGGTCATGTTTTGAGGTGCGTCAGTCCCATTTTCTGGTGCGGTGGTCCTATTTGCTCCCCGGAGTCCTGTTTTGGGTGAGTCAGTCCGATTTAAGAGGACCGGCGATATTGTGACTTCAGAAAGAAAATCTCTTAATATTTAGTGAATGGGATAATTGCAGTCGATTATCCATCAATTCACAATTCATTATCCTGTTTAGTATTCGTAATCAATTCTTAGGCATTGTGTTTATTTATTCTGAGTCCTCACCGTAATTTCTGCTCTGTCGTCTTGAACAGGACATTAAAGGGAAAGGCAACCTTATTTCCTGTCATTTTTAGCAAAAATAAGGTTTGTTGATTATCCCAGACATATTTTTCACTGAATTACAGCTTTTCGAAATTTAATTAATTATCCGTCCTTTACTCCGGAAGTGACGTTTTGGGACGCAAAATTTTCGCCCCAATTTCTTTTCATATAAGTGTGACTGTGAGAGCTGTCGAGTCAGTTATTGTTATACCTCGGCTGTGACAAGTTCGGTCGTCGTTTGCTTTTGCTTACGAGTCAGTCAACATGCAACACTGTTGCTGCGTACCGGGATGTTCTCATTATCGCACAGAGCCTGTAAGCAACCCTGCTGCGATGTTGAGTAGAAGGAGTAAATACAGGCCCCGTTCGACACCCAGTGACGAGGACAGTTTGTTGTCCAATGAATAGATCGGCGAGCCAAATTATTGAGGATTTGTCTAAAATACTGGAGCTATTTAGAAGGTGCTAGGTGTGTGGCGAGGGAGTCACACGGCAAGCAGTTTGTGTGCTCAGGTCACCATCCAGTGGGAGTGTGTTGCGGGACATTCGGACAAGTGGAACAATTGTTCCTCTGTCCGTTAGACGATAATGACTACATCTCGTTACGCAGCAACAGTGTGGCATGTTGACTGACTCGTAAACAAAAGCAAACGACGACCAAACTTATCACAACAGAAGTAGAACAATAATCAGCTTTCATAGTAAGACTATATGAAAAAATGGCGCGAAATGCTTGCCTCCCAAAACGTCACTTCCGGAATAAAGGACGAGTAATTGTTGAAATTACAAAAAGCTATAATTAAATGAAAAGTATGTCTGGGATAATCAACGAACCTTATTTTTGCTAAAAATGACATGAAAAAAGGTTGCCTTCGCCTTTAAACCTAAGACAAATCTTTCACAAATCACATGAATACACGAGGCAAGTAAAAGTAAGTTACGAAATCATAACAGCGACGAATCATGTACAAGTCTCACCAAACCAATACTGGCTCAACTGCCATGGAGGGAAAATTGTGTTCACGCGGATTAGCCGCTGACAAACGGCGTCCGATAGAGGTCGCGGGAATTTTAATTATGATTACGCGTGACTGAAAATAACAAAATGTTAAAAATCATTTTAAATCATTGCTGATTTCTATATGCATACTGCATGTTAATAGTTGATGTCTATTAATAGTTAACCCTTATGCAGTATTGGTAATCGATTCCTCACTTTAAGGCTTAAGTCAATTCTTCCCAATATTTATTTCTTTGGAACCGAATCCTCGAATACCCGTGACTCTGTCGTACATGTAAATGTGTATTAAACGCTTCGTTCACCACGAATACCGGCCTCACAAATCTGATTTTTCCAACTCATAACAATTCATGGGGCTCGCGTTCGTAGTAAAAACGCGATAAGAAGTTGAACGAGATGAACATACATGAATGTGAAACTCCTGACACATCCATTTGGTACATATGTTACGCAAAATGAGGTTTTACGTTTTCATCCATACCTAATTAAATAAAAGTACGCTTATTTCGGAAAGGGACTATACCGTTTCCAAAACTTCTTCGAAACAGGTGGCAAGCTTGATTCTCGTTGTCTAGTGTTATCTCATTTTATGACAAGAAACCAATTTTACCAAGAGCATCCCAAAGCACTGGTTGCAATGCTCCATGATGACGAAGTCGTGACGTTTCACCAGATAACCATAGACGCTAATGAGTGCTAAATCAGAAATCTGAGGTTAACTTCTCGCACTACAATTACCCAAGACCACGTGGTTTCAATGCACAGGACTTCTACTACGCTGAACTCGTTACATCATATTCTGAATGGTGGAAAATCGTGATTTATTTTTCAATTAGTCCTTTCTCGCAATTACATCGGAAATCGAAGGATCGAAAGATGCATTCAAATCCTTGCAAATTCATGAAGCCAAGCAGCCTGTTGGGCAATGTTTGGGGATTCCCGCTCTTTCAAAAGGAGTTAATCGACGCACCTTAGTGAGTGTACTGGACACAAGTTATTACATTTGATAAATATACGCGAACACGCTGACTTACGGTTTCAAGGCAGGACTATCAGAACACATGCACAACTTGTACTTGATTACGCACTTTGCAGCCAGTGTGAGAGTTTAAAGTTAATCGAGACAAAAATAGAAATACAAAGAGCTTATAAAATCATCTGCCTAACGTCGACATCAGACAGACAGGAATTACTTTCGGAGCCATGGTACTATGGAAGCCAGCTAACACACCTGTTATTTGAGTTGTGTCTTATGTCATCATATGCTCCATCTCCACGTATTGTCTCCAACTTTGTCTTCAGAGAAGTCATTCTGTCCGCACTTCGGCTTTACTCCTCTCGTGGTTGCATCTGCGATAAACGGATATCATTACATTACTTCTAAAAGTACAACAAACTGAGCTGTGTTATGTGGATCCATTTCAATCAGCAGCTCCATCGATGTGATTTTAACAGATGGTGTCAAGGCCTTCTGACTGCAGTACGCGCCAGTACTAGTGGCGGCACATCCAGGGCAGCGTGTGAGGACGAATGCAGTGATTGCCCGTTTGATCGGCATATGCCAGATAAAACCCCTACTTAGAGTTGGTTGTACAAGATTACAACACACCAGTGTCGTGTATGGAGCGCTTTGCAACTTTGCTCACTCTGTGCTATTTCAAAATCGTGGTACTTGGTCTTACTCAAGTGTTTCCCGCTTGCTTGCATGATACGACTAATTCTGGATATTGGTGCAGTTTCATTCATAGACCCTTGGGCCTTTATACGCAGTTTATTTGCAATGGGTGGACAGAGGGGACGAAACACAGCGATATCTAAGACAGCACCAATGATATGAAAAAAAAAACAGTTCACATCAATTTTAATTGCTGTGAACTGTTTTGAACGGATCGACACTTTACCGTATAGTTAAACTGAGTTCCAGTTTTAGCACGTGGAAATGTAAATAGCAGTTTTTGATAGATAAGCAAAGGTAAAAAAAATGTCAGCAATGCGATAAAGAATTTTTAAATAACACCAACCATGACATTTAAGTTGTCTATGAACGGGCTGTATCATGAGCCAAACGGCACTAAATCACATCCGGTAACTACAGCTGTACTGATCAGACAGTTTACAGTAAAAAGGACACTGTCAATGCCTTCGGACGCACTTCAAATATCACTACAAACACATAAAATAGTCCTATTACTTTGTAAAACACTCGTGATCCACGTTATGCTTCATTGAACTCAACGATTGCAAATGCTTTGCTCTATTTTACACCCGACCTTTATGTACCGACAAGCTATTGACTTGACGGAACAATCGCGATGAAATTGCCATTACCCAAACAAACGACAAAAAACAATGTAAAACTGAAATACAAACGCTGACTTCGAATGACTACGCTGAGGCGAGAGCATTAAACTGTCATTCTAGGGTGCAACTATACGCAATACATGCAGTGCCGGGAGAAGGTAAAACAATTATTGCATTCAACTTAGTAAACCGCAACGGGAAAGAACAGAGCTAAGCACGTGTTAGATGAGTTGTTGGTGCAGAACATAGGCTGAACATGATCACGTTAAAGAGTTCCCACCATTCATTTTCTTACTTTTTCAGGTTTCAGTTAGCTAATATGAATCGAATACCATAAAATCTTGCTAAATAGGCACTTTTTATGCCAAATAGTGGCAACTTTTTTAATTTTGAAGAAAAATTACTTATTTCTAAGTTTCCCGCCAAATGATGCAATGGGTGGAAGACGGTTGGCCGCTTGACAATCATTTGCAATGTCGGAACACTGCAGGTCAGAAGACAA
>NMRA01000224.1:580756-604880 GCA_002633005.1 Phoronis australis | reverse complement strand
GGGGGGGGGGCGGGGGGCTATAGCCCCCGCTTTTTTCAGTGCTGTGCCACCCATGTGTAATGGTACAAAAGTACACTAAGTACAGTAGTCGGCGAATTTGTAAAACGAGGCACGTCTCTAGAACACCAATGCTTGCGTGACCTTTACACAACTTGCACGAACTGTAACCATACGAAACATTGTTTCATCAATAAGGTTCACTGGCTCCGTACTAAAGAACACGAAATTATCAAAACACATTCCACGCTTCTTCATCCGCTTTTTTAAAGAATGTTTGCGAAATAAATAGTCAGTGAAAACTACATGGCAATAAAGCAATCGATAAGCAACTGGCAGACTCTCATATGCGCCGGTGTGTCAGTGCCGGTTGACCATCAGGTGTGTTTTTTTATGAAAGGAGTTATACAATTCAACTAGCAAACTCTTTAAACTACAGATATATCCCCATAAACTCAGATACAAGTACATGTATATATAGATCATAACATGGCGAAGGCGTTATCCCCCGTAATCTACATGTAGAGCTCGAGTGGATTTTGGAGAATTCTACAGAATACCTTTAATCTAAAACCAAGCTGGACGGACGAAACGAAACTTGTTAATAAAGGCATAGAAGCGTCATCGTGAACACCTGCTCGCCTACACAAGTTTACATCAAGAGCGTGAAATGGAGTGTTTCCCAGAAAAAAAGCAAGTCCCACTGCTTTTAAGAAGCGCACATATACATGTATTGCTATGAGGCGAATTTTTCGAGCAAATAAACTTTCTGTCTATAAAACCCTCTGATTAGCATAGGGGTAGTCGCAAGTTTTCCAAACAAAATGTGGTGGGGCCCTGTGACCGCAATGCAAGGCCGACCGTGTTGTGTATCGAGCCATATACCCTAGCTTAGTCGATGATCCTACAAGCATAAAATCCACATACTGATATTTCCAGGCTGACATCTGAAACCAAAACGCATACGAATATTTGCGTTCACCCACTCAGCAATCAGATGAATTTACAAATGTTTCGCGATTCAACCAGGCGCCTGACTACACAGAACCAAAGTGAAGAATTCCTCTTAGATTGCACTCAAGTTATGCCTCGTGCGATCATGCCAAATTTTCCTCATTAGGAACGAGATTTTCCCCGTTTACGAACGCCCGGTAATGAAACCAGCTCTGTGAGCTGTACCCTCCGCGTACCGTGGTGTACGGTGTTGGTCTCATTTCGCAATGAATACGCAGCACTGGCGCAAACCTTATCCTTGTCTCGAACTCAGAGTCTATTAGCATTAGGAATTGGTATATCTCGAAACCGAGGCCATTTGGTAAAAATTTTGACCATACCATGCTCCCTCTATGATCTGCTTTGAAAGCGTAGTTCAAGATTGAAAAATTATCTCTGACACAAATGTTCATTCAATTCAGTGCGCCATTGTCATGCCAATTAGATGTTGTTTCTTTATGCACAACCTAAAGAGATATAATTTTTTGGTTATACTGGGAACCAAAACAAAGAGTTTTGCTCGAGTCAGTTGATTGTAGGTCAGTCAACTAAGACGATTGGTTCTCGATGACGACTTCCGTCTTACCGACGAATCAAATGTCAGTCTGTTGACCCGATGGAATCAGCCATTTTCAAGCCCAGAAATAAACTATTTCTCTGTGGAAAGAACAATTCAATATAAATTTTACAGCGGTTAGTGGCCCCCCATGGAAAGCAGTGACAACTGATGAGGCTACCCTAGTTGTAAATATTACAATGATAAATATAAATATATAAAGTAGTGTAAGTGGTCAAACTCAAGAGTTCACTTTTTGAACGAAACACGGGATTGTAGTCGCTTTTGTGTTGCAAACGTGTGTATATATGTTCAGGTGATACACACACCTGTTGACATGATCCTTGATTTACCAATAAAGAACCAAACGAAAGCGTTGTGCACCTGACTCTAGCGCTGATATCTGTCTCCGTATTTGTTCGAGACTAACCTTATATTATATGCTATTCCCGTGCTTACGTATACATGTAATACTGCTTATAGGATGGTTAGAGTCGATAAGAAGTTATTAGACCCCGAGCAGTTGCCTTTTTCAGAACAATAAGAAAATAAAAAACAAGCGGTCTTCTAGTGGATTCTTTACATCCTTATTAATAACGCAAAAGTATACTGCAAACACGGTAGTCAATCAATTCAGTTTCCAAATTAGGTAGCCTTGCCAAAGCTTCAACTACATGTATACGTAAGTGAGAAGACGACGATCGGCACGCATAAGTGTGGAGGCATCACAGCGCATGCCTGGACTTGGGTATTGTTTTGTTTGAAGTCGTGTGATGAGGACCCTTATGTTTACACACGTATGTCGAATGCATGAATTTAATCTGATGTTGCGCCATCCGAAAGCCACGAATACTTTATTCAATAAGCGTGTATCGGAGCTTACGTATACATGTATTTTCCAAACAATTGGAATAGTCGATTTCCAATTCGTTTTGTTGAAGTTTGCATTTCTCCTGGCTTGATAAAAAATAAAACACGAATCAATCATTTTTATTGGCATCAACGACTCAAGAAATCGATTGAGAATTTACTAGAGTTGGCCAACGATAAACTTGCGATTCTAAGATGGTGCATATTGTCATCGCCTACTACTTAAGTTTGCCAACGAAAACATAATCTTAAGTTATTATAAAGCCATTTTTATGAGAAAAAAGCCTTGAGCCTTTTTTTATTTTTTAGTCAAATGAACTGGGCGAATGAAGCCATGTTACGTAATCCCTCGTAATAGTGATGACTACAATCAGGGAATTGACAGTATAATGCCAAGTCTCACAAGTGACCTATATATGATTAGAGCTTGCGACCACGAGACTAGCCGCGAGAGTTTGCACTGAGATTTTCCGACTGCCTGCTCAACTGAGTAGATCGAGAATTTTAGTCATCAAATCAAGATTAATTTCACTTCTTCATTTTCATTTTGTTATAATTGTTCATAAAGCGCTGACTCTTGAAGAACGATTCCATGCAACCAGCGATTTCTCGGCAAAATTAGTCAACAAAGCCCGACAATTACACTGGCCATTCTTTATAAGCACCCACCTGTGGCGCTGGGTGCATACCGGGAATGGTTTGGCCAAATTTTGAAAACCTATCCCTTGCCACGAGTTATTCATAAAAACAACTTTGGGTGTTAAGAGAGAATGTCACCCAAAAACAAGATCGAGTAGTTCCACTCGATAACGCCAAGCACAGCTCTTTTACCTGACACCTGGCGGCAGACGGAGGGGTTGAAATTAACCAATGACATCAGAGGTTTGAATGCAGTCTGTTCAGTAGTTCACAACACGCTTACTGGTGTCAGTTAATCGTTTGAATTCATCGTTTTACACCAATAAATCATCAAGTGTAAAAACCTTACAAATATATCGAGTTATTGAACAAAAGTGTTATTTTTTCGCCATTATGGATTTTTAGATAGTTGAAAGTACCGCAGCCTACAAAGTTCAGTAGGCCAATTTACCATAGTCGGTCGCGGGAGTTTGGGGTCTGTTCGGTGATAAATTCAAATTATTTGTCCGTGAAATACAGACAGGAGAACATAGCTATGTGTTGTAATTTTAGACTTGCGATTTTTTCAGTTCTAAACACACAAAACGCTTGTTTTCCCGGCCAGTTGCTCGGAATAACCTGATCATGCCCATCGCGGCCAGACTGAAGACATCACGAACACAAACCAACCAAAGTTGGAAACTAACTTTCCAGTCACGAAAAGACTAAGCTAGTGTGCCAAAGAAAAAATGTGCACGTGATTATTTTGGTGAATTAGCAGCAAAACTGCATATCTACTTACTAGCTCGTCGGGGGCCGCGAAGTCAGATTACCCTTCCAACGAACCGTCGAGGCAAAAGTTGTTCAGTAACAATGATTCGAATAATGTATATGAATATCTAAACAGGGATTCCCCCAACATCTGATCATAAGATATAAAATCGAGTTCTTGTTTTACAACAGCTTTCTGTCACTAGCATGTGCTCACACGGCCTCGGTGCCCGGTCAATTAGTTCCTTGCATCTAAAGCCGGTAACGCAGTGATTTATTCATTGCTGGCTTCTCAAAACATTGGCACTCACGAACCGTCCAAGGCATTAAAAATTGCATCTAATGAGACAGATTTCGTTTCAGTTTTATATACAGGTAAGCATTGGTTAGGGTGAGAATAATTCATTTTGAAACAGAACGCAGAATAATAAACGTCAACGTGACAACTCGCAATCCCAACTTAGGCGAGTACTCATCCGACAGAGACTCCACAGGTCGATCGTTAGGTTTCAAAGGCTATCAGTTCGAACAAGAATACACTGATCAAGAAATTATTGAGAACGTGCACAGACAACGGAACGTATGGATAGTTCCGAAAACCGTTTGAATGACTGCGGAGCCAAGTGCATGCGTTTGCTGCCACGAAATTCTGCAAGTGAAACGCCTTCTTGGAGAAGTGCAAATGTGTCTCACGGACCATCCTGATTTTGCACCGCATCTAAACAGAGGTGTGCTTACAACGTTTTTAGGACTGAGAAAAAGAACTGGCGAAAACGTCCTACACCCAGAGAACTAAACACCGAGAAGCCTGACGAATGAGCCAGTCATCAAACAGGTTATATAAAACGTTATGTTCTCACGCCTTGAATTAAATGTAATTACTTATGTTTTCGTGGCCAACTACAATTCTCCATAATGAAAAACTGGTCAAAAACCGATCAGACGAAATGCAGGCCACTGACAGACACGAAGAAGTTTCACGGCCTCATACTTGGTATTAACGGCGTACTTTTCATTCTTCACTACCGCGAGCCACTTTCGAAGCATTATGTGCTATCGAGAAAATCGAAAAAACTGTATCCCGCTTTCCTCGCAGCTTCATATTTCGCACAAGCGGGAACGATACACCACGCCATAGCGGCACTCACTCTACTAAAGAACCACTGACGTCGCTGCGTCGTTTCTCACCTTCCTCACAGGTTAACGCGACACCTCTCGGTGAGGTAAGATCGACCGTATACGAGGTGATGTGGATATAGACCGATTAAGACGCTAAGAAAGACTAATTAAATCGGGTGGAATTCTCATTTAAAATCATTATAACAGAAGAAGTTACATGTAGTCTAAATGAAAAGTTTAGGCCCTAAAAAGAGGTGTGTTTACGTAACTGTTGTAACTGTTCTCATATTTATACCACAATATTAGCCTCGAATGGCAGATACAACCGTGTAATAACCAATAAAGTTATCTCACTAGTGAGATAACATTTTGGCGGGAAACCTAGGCCGGATTCGAACCCGGGCCTCAATAGTTGCGAGTCGCCGACTTTACCACTATACCACCCAACGGCTTACGTCATCGAACGTGAAAATAAAATACTTAAATGAGCACGCGCAACAATCGTATGTTTAGCAAAGGGCATTGCACCGACATTTATACGCTATGAAAAATAAGACGCATAATTTCCATAAAAACGATATTTTAATTCAGTGAAATTTTTCTCTCGTGTTCTCTCACTTGTAAATCACCGATCTCCATTTTGAATGCAGGTGTAGTGTTGTCGGGATCCTTTGACTTGAGCATTATAGTCAGTTATTAGTGGTAACCTACTTTAGCAGACGATATATTCCCGGTCGAAGCTTAGCGTGATAAAATGTGTAGTAAGCTATAATAGTTGCCAAACCTTAAATTTATAGATTCACTTTATTTCTATTTTGTTTTATTTTTCAATTGGTTTTGAGTAAAAACATTATTTGACAAAAATATCTCGGCCTTTCTTAAAAGGTCACGACCTCCGACCCCAGGCATCTGACATAGAAAGTAGTTACAAAGCCGAGGCGAGTCGAGAAAGGTAGATAGATTCATTGCAATGTTTCTCGTTCAGGATGTGGTATAAATAGATTGAACGCCCCTCGGGCGATAATTCTCCAAAATCCACTCGGTCTCTAGATAACGGGGGATAACGACTTTGCCATGTAATAATCTATATTTATTTACGTTTGTTAAGTTTTTATGTTACTAGAAAAATCATAAACTGACGTTATTGTGTGTCGTGGGAATAACCTTCCAAGCGATGTACAATTGTACGACTTAATTGTCAACAAGCCCTGTTGTATTACTTTCGAAAACTTACCTATAATTTCTTAGCTATGTGTGTGTATGTGTGTGTGCGTGTGTATGTGTGCGTGTGTGTGTGTGCGCGTGCGTGTCATAACTGTTGTAAACTGTTTCTGTAATTATTCAATTGTGCAATGTTTGCTTGTTGCCCAGATGCCGTTTTCGTTAATTCGATTCCTGAGAAGTAGGCCTACTCTTATCCGTAGTATTTGCCTAGCCATATTTTCCCACTCGACCAAAAAGAAAAAAAATGAATTTTTGTGATTTTTGCGGCACCCACAATTTCCCATTTAACTACAAAAAAACATCAA
Source organism: Phoronis australis (assembly GCA_002633005.1). Classification (NCBI taxonomy): domain Eukaryota; kingdom Metazoa; phylum Phoronida; family Phoronidae; genus Phoronis; species Phoronis australis. The sequence continues at coordinate 598,427 of NMRA01000224.1, read as the reverse complement.
AACGCTTTCGTGCATATTTAGGTGTTTTTTTCTCATATTCAACAAAGACACCGTCGGTACGCTTTTGTTTGTTGCAGCGAACAGTTCACCCTTACGTTTACGTTTTGATGTTCAGATGTTCCACTTTTTATCCTGAAGTAACGCCTTTCAATAAAAGGGCTTCGTTTCTCCATTTTTGAATGTTGACCGTGACAACTACGCAACAGATGTTCAAAATAACAACGTCTCTTTTTATAAATATTTTACAGATTCCACTTTCTTTATTAACAATGCAATCGTAAAAATGCGTTCCAATGTCTCTTATTTTCGGTAACATACACTACATGTATCATGATCACTAACTTTTACTTTCTGAAGATGAAGTTTATTTTTAAACTTGTATGGAAAGTTCCACTCTGAAACCAGTGTGATGAGCTATCCACAGATAGAGATGTCTCCCCATTTTTATCTATCAGAGAGCCTTTATCTGTAAATTTTGGATAGATAGTTGGAGTAGTTTATCGCATTTTTCGTAATTGTCATTGCATCCTGACTTTTACTGAAGAATGTAATTGTTTGAAACGGCACCAATAGTGCAATCAGTTATAATATAAAAATATGTATGACTTGGGATGAATGCCTGACTAAATTATCCACAGTAAATGTGAGAGATCCATATTCTAAAACCTTTGTCTTTATAGAGTAGAAATCTTTTGAACCAAAGAAGTTATTTCCCGAATGGCTTAACTAGTTATTTACATAACATCGCTAGTTCATTTCAAATTTCATGTTACTAATACACCCCGTTATTTATCGCATTTTGGTAACACTCTTGGATTTTAAACAGCTATGCAAAATGATAATTACTTGTAAATAAAATTATTCATTTTTTGCTTCTGATACAAACATCGAGAACTGACAAAGTGCTTTCTAATGATATGGTTTTCACGCAATTCGTTGGAAAAACGGCGCAGTTGCGAAAAATGTTAATGACAGTAAATTCCATATTACACACATCGGAACAAACGAATGCAAACAGTTTTCACGCATGCGCGGCGCAACCTCAACGGCCGTGAGATGGAGTTGGCATTCCAGGGCTAGACTTCTATGGTTTAAACAAAGCCGTCGGCGTCTTGGGCTGATGAAATAAGGTTAGGTTACTGTGCGTTGGCAAGGGCGGTGCAACATTAAAAAAGTGGGGCCTATAGCCCCCCAGCCACCTATGGTGTGACAGCCATGGTTGGCGATGCTGCTAGGTCTAACAACATCTGCTTGAGTGAACGATTTACTGAATGCCCAGTGCACATTGTGGAGACGATAATTTCTTAGAAGAATTTCAACCTGCGTGAGTGGTGCAAAGATTGCCGTCAATATGAAAACGACCTCAACACAAAAAGTACATGCAACGAGCATGTGCCGATATTAGGTCAAATAAAAAATTAGTTATCACATTTTATGACCCAGGGCTCTTCAGTAACGATTATTCACAACTTACACTGTGTTGAAGATGATATGATGTTTCTCACGCTCTATTAATAGTCCATATCTGACAGGGTACGGCAGATAAAGTGCAACTTGACCCCGATAAAGAGAACCTCAAAACCTACTCTCCCACGTGATTCCTATTGAGAATTGTGACAGATCTCAAAGGTGCGTGTGCAAAATGATAACAACCAATGCCGCATAACCTAGGCAATTGAGAGGATGTTGGAGCAATTGAGATTCAGGTCACTCCACCCTGTGGGATTAAAGATGATCTAGAAATCTGCCTCAATTTCATCAGTGTGGAGACTGCTTGTGTAAAAACAATAAAAAGTCTTTTGTGGCAAAAATGAATGATCATGACTTAACTTATTAACATCGTTCCATGTATCTTCATGTACATTGTATGCTTCTACCTTGTACATACATGTACATGAATCTATCTGTAGGCCTAGTTAGTGCTGTAGTGGTAAAGTTAGAGGTACATGGGCGGCGCAGCACTGAAAAAAGTGGGGGCTAAAGCCCCCTCAGCCCCCTAGAGTGCACCGCCTATAGACCTCGTGCGGCGTAGCACTGGAAAAATCCGTGGAGCGATAGCCGCCCCCCGCCCCCTATGGTGCGCCGCCCATGAAGTATGCGCCCAAATCTCACCGCCTTGAGCACTGAACATGACTTACGGTTGCGTAGGCGCTACGTTCAAATGCCAAAAGGTGGTTGACTGCCCCTAAATGCGCCTACGTCCCACTGACTACAGCACTGTCTGTACTTCGCAAAAGTTAAATTGATATCAGTTTATGGGGCTGTCAACGGATTTATTTTGTTGTACCACCGTTTGGTTTGTTGGTACAGTGGAAATTGCTTTGCGGATTATACAGCGACACTCGATTATCGCTTTATTTACACACAATGCTGCAACCGCCAAGGTCTCAATTTTTGTGCAGCTGGTTTTCGCGCCATCGGAAGACCACGTGTTCTGTGGGGTTGTATTCTTTATAAGGTTTTCTCGGCGGGACTACTCTAGTCGTCTTTCCAATCCCAACGAAAGAGTACTGCTGCAATGTGGGCTACATCTCCCGGCCGACGACAGAACTTTGGACCAACAGATATCCGTGGCTGTGTGATGTTGAGTTCCCCGACGACATGTAAAATCAGATATAGCAAGTGCGTCGGGTTAACCGCACAGACTATAGCTTCTCAATTCCGGCGTTTTGAAAAGAATGACATCGGGGAATATTTTTACGGCTACACACCTCCACGATTACCGACATGACGTGAGGATGTGTAGCTGACATTCCAAAGCGAGGCCAATCGTGCTACCCTCGCAGTGGCGGATCTAGGATATCACAAGGGGGGGGCAACATTTTGTCCGGCTGTAAGTATTTGCGCAAACCACGATTGTAGATGCGCATAGCACCGAATGGGGGGAGGTCGGGAGGGGGGTTTGCCCCCCTCCCGCCAAGGAAATTGTTCTGTTTTTTCCTCTAAAAATCGAGCATTTTCCTTGATTTCTGATGTATTATCCAAGAAAAAAAGGCAAAAAAAAAAATAAAGAAAACAAAAAAAAAAAACAAAACACGGAGAACATGTCATACAGGAAAAACTGCGAGTTCCACAGACTCGAACTCACGATCTTGGTGATGGGACACGCGTGCTTAACCACTACACCACCACGATTTGACTAATAAGCTTACACTAAGAGACCTAGTTGTTTCTGGTCCACAGCGTTTGCGCGCGAAACCTACTTCTTTTTGTAATGCTTATTACACGTTTTATATTTTGTGCAATCGGTTCTTAACAAATTTGTTGTATTTAAAATAGTCTTCAAATGCCCAAAAGACCAAATCCGTTTTTCGTGTTGGCAATAATCACGGGATTGCTTTGGAAATCGTTAAGGTTTGACAAAGAGAGAATTAATGAGTTTCTGAGTGATGCACTTAGGCTTCGATTAAAATTCACATCTTACCAGCAGCTTCTGTTTTTTCATTGTCACTCAGGTTCCATTTTCTTTAAAACATGAAGTAAATTTCCTTCATTGCACAGTGGAGCAGACGACGGAAACGGAGTCGTAGTGCGCAGCGCTTCCGCCGGTCGCCTGGGATATCGCGGGAGAGCCTACACTTAGCCATAGTTCCGTTACGAATGCGCCGTGTTCCGGATTTGACACTTGAAATTGGATTTGGGCCCCCCCAAAACACTAAAACTGCGCACTTTAAATCTTTTTTTCATCCGCATAATTTTAATTACCGGGGCAAATTAATAAACTCAACATTTCCCTACGCTCTTGCTAGCTGTTTTATTTTTTTGCGGCAGCCAAGGGGGGGGGGGGGGCGGGCCCCCTGGCCCCCCCTAAATCCACCTATGCCTCGGGACAAAAGACTAGTTCAGTTTCATCGCTGTGTTATTCGGGATGGCCTTACATTTAGAAACATGAATTGACAAAAGGACAGTATTTGACATATAGAACAGAAGGTAGCATATGGAGCTCTACTGTTTGATGTCTTTGCAACAAACAGGCTGTTGTGTAAGTCGAGTTGGTGGAGCACCATACTACTCTTCTGGGACCAAACCGACCCAATTAGGCGGTGGACCGAGTATTGTAGGGCTTCTAGAAAATACATTCTCTGAGTACTGAATGGGGCAATTTTATTTTGGTGTTTTTTAATTCATTTACTAGTGTGTTTGCAAAATCTGAAAAGTTCCCGCATATAACGTTGTACATTTTTGAGTAATTATTGTTTGACGTTACATAATAGTGAGCCAAGACCTTAGTGAATTAATGTTTGTAAAAATAACACTCTTCTATCTTTTTTATTAAAAAAAAGGAATCATTTCTCATCAATATCATTGCATTTAACAATAGTAAACTCACATTAAATGTTTCACTTTTGTAGAAAAGTTGCAAACAGTGAAATTTAAAAATGTGAAGTGACACCTAGCGGTAGAAATATGAACTAAATATGGATGTTACTAGGAGATTACTCTAGTCTGACAACTAGAATAACACACTTAAGAGTATTCAAAATATGTGTTTCAGTGACTTCTCCATTGACTAATGGGATAAATTACAATTTGTTTGCATAATCTATGAGAAATACGTTAAATAACAAACAACATATTTGAATGATTTCTGTGAATGTGCACACTGGCTGTATGAAAATACAAGGTTATTCTAACCAATGAGCTATATATATAGAGAGAGCCGACACGACCATACTCACAAGGCAGACAGCGCGTGGCACACGGTCCGCCATATTGATGATGAACGATATGTAAACAAAAGCCCGGTGGCCTTATGGAAGCCGCGGAATTTTCTGAATAAAATTTAAAATTTTATATACTAAGGAGGTTCTAAAATATTGGTAACATAAAGCAATGTCAACCTGTGACCCACTCATTGTTTAAACGGTCATATAAGCCAATGCAAAGACAAAATTCCTAATGCTTTGACTGAAATTCTCTCGGAGTGCAGCTAGGGCCTGGGAGATTTTGCCGGCTCAGTCGAAAAAACAATCACTGAAATGTATAAAGACTAGAAAATGGTATTATACAGTGATTAACCTTTTTCACTGCTATAATTGTATAGTACCTATTTTTGAGTTCCGGTTGTTTATAAACCGACAAGACGAGCTGTCAAGTGGGCCGCTCTCTGGCTAGCCATTACATCACTGGATACCCAAAGTTTTTAGAATGGGTCTAATAATTCCTTGACCCGACACCACTTGATATTTTCTAACAAAAACATTTGAGGCATGCGTTCGTGTGAAACACTTGAACACAAAGTACAACAAATTCATAGAAACCCTTGGAAGTCGACGAGCAATATGCGTGCATGTAAAGTCGTGTCATTGTATGCAACAATGGAGCTGCACATGTTTGTGTACACGTGCGTTTTCGGAATTGAGGGCATTAGTCAGTTTGAATAAAATTTGGAAGCAAAAGTTTGCAAAACGAAAGAGTTATAATAACTGATATGTTAACATTGAGTATTTCAATGAAAAAAAGAAGAATGCACGACACCAAAAACACCCTGAACTGGTTGGTAAGGCACGCAAATATAGTGTATACATCGGTTACCCGCGTGTGCACCACTGCTTGGGCGGCTGAAGCCGGAGGTCGACGTATGCATTTGCACAGACCCAATTTCCCGAAAGGTGATTGGAATTGTCTAGTTCACGTTATACCAAGGACTAATAATTGCATTAATATGCAGGTGTTTTTTTCAAAAAATAAAACGCTTGTAAGGGGTGCTGAGGTGTCTCAAGGAAAATTACTTCTGAATAAATGATACGGTACTTTTCTTTAACTATCTAGTATTACCAGGAAGAGATAACCACTTCCTGGTATTTCTTGTCCTAGTACCTAAATCATCTTAGCGTGGCGAACTGGTAATTTGTACAGTTTGAAACGACATGGTCTAACAGTTCAAAATGTGTTATAGACAGTGCTGTAAAACAACTTGGCACGCCGTGGAACTAGAGTTTTAAAAAGGCGTTCGCATTATTAATTTTCACCGATATTAATTTTTACCCCACTCAATATCCCTTTTATGCGACCATGATGTGGGGAATCGCCGTTTTTCTTCTGTCAATAACAAGCACACTTCCATATTATTGGACACCCAGAACGAGAAGGACAAGGAAAATGTTCACAAAGAAACAGCATATTAAGATACTGTAAACATTTCAAACAATAAAGTTTTGATTTATTTCAAAACATATTTATCTCAAAATATCACCATCACGCAGTAAAATCACACCGTGACAGTAAAAGGGAAATGTCTAGTAGCAGGTACAAATTTACTGTGCCGTACTGGTACATGCACTCTACTTCAGCAAAAATCAGATTTCAACCAATTCTAAGTCAATTCCTCAATTCAGTTGAATCCGACATTCGCTGGCACATAATTTTGATACCAGTAGATTTATATTGACAACAACCCGCCACGAATTAAATAAAATGACAAAACTCATTGGTCGTAAACTCTACTTGCCCTGTCCTACATACCCTCTGTAAGCATCAGAAGACCATAAACAGGACAGAATACAAAAAATGACGGTTTTCCTCGAATAAGACAGTTGTAGATTTTAAAAGCTCGCCTGACTACAAAACATTTGTCCCATCTCTTGAAATTACAGAAACAACCCATCTACTGTCTCAATATAAAATTGTGGGGTGTAGCAGTCTTGGGGTATCCCTTCCTTCGATCCTGTTCTATTCTTAGTAACCTGGCTATATTAATAAATCTTCAAATTGGTGTCCACTCTGTAAAAATACACAACTATTAATGTTGTAGTCACTTCTTAATTTGGTGTTTCAGATTTTTAAAGTCTAGTTGATTTTCTTTGGAAATCTTAGGCAACGCCTGTGTCACTTTAAGCAGTTTCAGCTTTTACTACTACTGCTGGTGTCTTGAAACGTTGTTATGCATTCCTATGCCTTTTCAGTTTTTGTTCTGACACTTAGTCTTCAATAGCAGGACATGTATAAACCCGTGGGACATGAGTTGTTTTCTTGCACAAACGTTCGTGACACCTCCTGTTGTTTTCCATCTATACCGATCCACAGTGTTGCACAGCCCATCAGCTTTTGCCAGGATGCTTCTATAAGCTTTTTCAAGTTCTGGTTATCACAATTTAGTGCTGTGTTTCATAAACCTTGAATTATACTGTACAGGCATTTCACTCCACAGGAGCTGCCATATTTAAGTTACTGAACACAATACAATATGGCTCTCTGATTGGTCAATTTATTAGCAAAGCCCCACCACGTGGTGGAAATGTGCATTATATTTCTTGCAACAAAAACAGCCCCTTTTTAAAAAATGTGCAAGTGTAGACGTGGAATCTTTTTGGAATTTGAATTACAAGTATATTAGATAGTCACCTGGGAAAAAATAGGTTGCCCCCTAAAAGTACTCACAAGAATGAATGCTATGAGTTTCGTTCCACCGCCTAAACTGAAAGATAACTTACTTGTAATGAGACTATCTGAAGCACTGCAAGAATGTTGCAACATTTTCCACTGTAACATGGTTTCTATCACCTCCACTTAGAATTCACGGTGTCACGCAACTTATTTTTAGAATCCCGCTATTCCAACCAGGACCCGGGTTTTACTCGAAATCGAGCTCGCAAATATTTTTGACATTTTCTACTCTACTTTTGTGCAAACTTCAGATAAGTGTCTATTATTCTATGCGCAAGTAGATAACGGATGACGTGGATAACTTTCTAATCCTAATTTGCTCTTGAAAACCCCAGCATAAGAGCTAAGGTTTCAAGTTTTAACTCAAAGTTACGAGTTATCACTCGAAATACGGAGTTTGTAGCACAAATATAGGGGTCACAAAGTGCAAACCTGGAATGTAAGCACAAATCATAATGTGCTTGGACGCAGACGAGTAGTCACTAAGACGTAATTTCGAGTTCCATATCGAGTAATAACATTAGACGACGGACCCATGACTAATTTTCGGAACCAATTACCTGCTGGTATTTTAATACCAGCAGGTAATTGATTATAATCAGACAACTTGATATACACACTGCACCTGTATTGTGTTGCGTCGTGTCATTGACGCATAAAGTTATCATTGGTTGCTTAAGGTTATGCAGGACTCTAGAAAAATGCCCAACTTTTAGTTATCTTCGGAATATCATACTGCATCTCAGAAACGACTGCTTGGGTTCATACATGTATGGCAATATTCAGGTATTATGATGTATTCACGGTTTTCAAAACGCCGCTATGAGTTGTTCTTACAAATTTCCACTTTTGTACGAAATAGGACCTTTATAATTTTAATAAAAAATCTTTCAAATCGCATAAAACGGAAACGAAAAGGTATAATTTAGAAAACTGTTAAAGTATGTGTGGCATGTAACCTTAAACATTTTTATCAAATAAAATCTGATGACGTTTTTTCAGATACACTGGCATCACTTACTCGATGTTTTGCGTACTGCGAAAAGCACAAACATGTAATTCTAAACCAAAATCGAATTCATAAGAATCAAATATTTGGAATTTGAACATCAGAATATATATAAACAGTGTTGTGGGTTATGTACATTGTAGACCTCAAGCATAGTGGTAAAAATAGTACGTGCAAAATTAGAACAAACAGCTTAAATTAATCGATGGGAAATATAGAATTACGAAATGAACTGACGGTGAAAAATGAAGATGTTCTAGGAAACTGTCCACACATGTACGTATCTGCCTACTCTTTTTAAGAATTGACAACACTTGGATGAATAGCAGTGGTCACGACTCAAGACAAATTTGATAATGCCTTTTATAACAAAGGCAACACTGGCCAAACGTTGTGCAGCGAGAAATAATATATTTGAAACCGTCTAAGGCTTTGAATTAAAAAAACTCCGAAATTCACCCACAATCAAACAGCCGACAGGTTCTCGAAATCAGATCAAATTCGCGCTACATCGTAAGCGGTGGTCCTCAGCATACATGTAAATCCATGTACGACTGACTAAATGACTGCAACACTTCATTAAGTTGGAAACATTTTATATAACTTTAGAATACTGCAATCATTGGGGATATCAAAACATTCCGGGATCGATACTATTGACATTAAACGGTTCCACTTCGGCCATTATCAGGATTTCGAGTTTCAAAGTACAATTTTGAATTGTATCAGATGCGCTGACGATTTCACTACAGACAGAATATTGAAAAGTGCTCGTGGCAGATACACCGTTTAACGCTCAATACAAGGCAAGCGTTGTCTGAGATCGATCCCGGGGCCTCTCCACGATAATTTGCAACGCTGATGTGCTGCTAGAAATCAGGATACCACAAAAAGACACACGCACCATACAGGATTGTAACCATTGAACGCACACTATTGTTGACTATTTCCCTAAACATAATTCACAGTAGTAGTTTAAAACCAGGCAAATTAATTATGCATTGCATTAAAAATTAATTAACCACTCTCTGTACTGTAACATGAAAATCTTCAGAAAATTTTCGATACAAAGGCAGAGTGTTTTGTAAATGTATCCGTTTGAAAAAAAGTTAAGCTGAAAAGACAACATTTCGTGAGGTATTTGGTCGTGAATAAACATAAAAGGTCACGTATGCACCCTCGAGGTTGGTACCCCCCGGGAACACAGCTTAATGTCCGCAGCCATCAAATCATCAAATGTCTTTTTACTCTATTAATTTATGTTGTACAGTAAGAGGTTGCTTACGGCATATAGTGACCACAATAACCTTTGAACAAACTGTTGGATCAATTCGTCTATCTTATCCAAACCACGGCGGATAATGAGACATGTCAAAGATTCTACCTCATGTCAGTTTCAACCAGATGACCGATGAACATTGACTGCAGCGCACTCTGGCGACGAAGTTGATGTTTTGAAAGGTTCTAACAAATAGGGGCACAAAAACATATTCTGATGATGTCAATGACCAGCTATCTCACTCTGGCAATACCCTGTAATCATTGTATTAACTGTAAATTTAAAGGAAGGGGAGAGAAATACCAGTCATTAACATCATACAAATAACAACAGGAGAACAAAAAGGCGATACATAAATATTTGAGTGAGGCGAGTCTTGTCATAACTATACGCAATCGATATACATTTACTTAAGGTTAGGGTTTGTAATTTCCTAAAAAAATCCAATGCTAACGAATGCTGTTTTACCCATATACGAAAATATTGATATTTGAACGTCTAGGGATGTGCATGGACCGGTGTATGCGCGCCTCTAATGTCCCATTGGAATCTACGTTGAGTATCGTGATACCACTTCAATCAACAAGTACTCTGGCACAATAAAACATATTGCTGTCATGACGATGTGTGTCATTTACAGCGTCACATTATACACACGGTGGTTCTGTTAAAAACGCATACTTCGTGATTCTCTTTCATTCCTTCATTTAGATTACATAATTCTAACTACACATACGCATTGACTATAGTAAAAATTAATTTCTTGAGAACAGCAAAAACGGAGGGAGCGTTTCTTATACCGGGAATTGTCTTCCTCGATACAATTGAGTGGGGCCCTCACCGCTGGTGACAGGAAGCAGAACCCTTACCACGGGGGCACAACTCTAAACTTGACCTTGATCATCAAAAATTCGCAACCTACCTACTAGGACCATTCAGTGTAGTGACTACATTTAGTCGCTAGAGGCACTGCCCGTATCCAGGAAGACTTGACACTTTTATAGTTTGGCACCAGTGGGCTCATTTTACTCAGAGATGTGCTTCTTACTTGTACTTGGTTTCATTCAGATTTGAATTATTCATATGACACGTTGTTGTAGACATAGTGCAGAAGATTATGACTTGCCTTTCATAGACGTAAAATGAAAACTGTTTATTTTCAATCATTTGCACTAAAAATTGTGGGTATATTTCATGTTCCGTGGTAAGAGTTTTTACGTTGTTAAAGTTATTGTGGTGCGTAGTAAGGGATTTGTGGACAGTGGTGGGGTTAAACTGTCGTGCTAAGGGTCCCCTTGACAGTGTTTTGCGTCCCGTGGCAATTGTTCGATTTTCCCCCACTTTTTCAGGGTATTGCGGCTGCTTGCACGCTCATTTGTCCAGTGTTATTTCTCTATCAGCTTCAGCCATGTTTGGAAAAATGCTAAAGAGATTTGTTTCATGTGACATTGTAAATTACAACCCCGAACATAAGATACTTGAGCGATACTTCATATCTACTGATATCTCGATGAAATTCAATTGAAAAGTGCCTGAAGTCATAAGTTAGATGCCGATGCCACACATAGTGCAACTACCTGACGGCTGTCTTTTCTTTTACGTTGACCTGCTTAAGTGGAATTCATTCGTTATGTAAGGGATATAGTTTCATGAAAATTTACATGTTTTCTTTCTTGTATACATGTAAACAGAATCTAAACGGAGAATCACGACCATTGGAGTGTTTTGGATAGAGACCCTGTTTGGGCTTGACCGAATCACCTGAAATTCAAATAAGGCGCACTTTGAGAACAGTTCCCTCACGGTGAGTGGTCTAAACGAAGGAAAAAAAAAACGTTAAAGAAGTTTGTAGTGGCATTAAAATATTTGTAATTCATCGGTGTTTACATTGTGTAGTTCTTAAAGCAGGCAACTGCTACTTGTTTACATAGGCTCGTCGAGTAAACTCGGACACGATATCTAAATAACTTCCAGATATGACATATTTCAGTGTTATTACAATATTTAAAGTGATATGTTCAAGGTGCAGGAAGCTATTAGAAAATATGCTCACGTTTTAACCGGGCCATTCTCGGTGACATAAAATTTTAACCATATGTTCGCACTCTGAGACAATATAAAACGAGTACATGAATTTATATTAATTTCCAGCAGATTTTTCCCGTCTGCTTATTTTTGAGTTTCGAGAGATTCTAACCATTCACAGTCTAGCAATCGAAACGGTCACCGACAAAAATATTAAGAAATAAAATTTTTTTCAAAATAGGGCCACTTATTGCTTAGATTTACTTATCAATGTCTTTAGTTTTATCCTGATTCATAAACTGTAAATGAACACTAACAGCTTGATGTGAAATGAAACAATATCCAGGAGCCTCAATGATGATAAATCGTTTCCTATCACTGTTCACGTCCGTAATTTTTTCTTCATGCATTGTATTTAGTATAATGAATCGTTTCCTCAACAATGTACGTTATGGTCGACGCGAGAATTCTCTAAAAATGTTTATTTACGCGTACATCCTTGGCGTTGTTCCTGAACAACGTTGTTGAGGCGGCAATTACAGGCGTCCTGTTGTTTACAACTCTGCCCTGACTGTGTTTTTGAACAAAGATTATAGGCGACGTAACAACGTCCACTTTGCGTATTTACTCTACACTGGCAAATCAAATCAAGCTGCTGCCGAACTTACGAAACTCTCGCCTTTACATTTTCCTTCATTAATCTACTGCGATTGTTCAATCAGATTTGACAAAGTTACATGTATTGACCTAATAACGTGTCTCTAAGACTTCGGAGACCAGCGCTGCATGAAAACTTCAAAGTAACTAGTACAAATTAAGTTAGCGTCAGTGAGTATTCTCGTTAAAGCTGTCCTCCAACTCAATCCAGTCCCTAGAGTCATCGTGTATAAACCTTAGATATTCGCAATTAAATCATATAAATAGGGATTATACCTCAAAACTTTAAGTGAAACAACGATGCTACACGGTGGCGCTGCAGGAGACTTTAAACTAAACAAAACATATTTTTTATGAACATACGGTTCATTGTGCTACAGTGTTTTGATTAAAATTTCCAATGAGCAATACCTACATGTATTGAAGAACCAGGGAACTGCATGCCTAAAACAATTCTGAAAAGAAACATCTAGTGCAAGATACAAGCCTCACACATAACCAACATCGAAGTCAACAAAGAAACAAAACTTCATTTGGATGTCAAAACGTTTAAAAACTGAGAACGAAACTCGGGAAATAACATTTTCAAACTGTTCCAACAGTTAGATGGTGTGTGGTACTCACATAACTATGGTTTCTAAATGGTTCCATACCTGAGCTTACAGTGTTAGCACGGCTGATTTACATGTTAGATAAATTTATACCCAGTAGTTCACATCTCTGCCGTTAATTTGACCTACATATTTTGACATCTGATTAAATGAACTTTGATAACCATACGAATTTTGACCAGCAAATAATCTGTTCTTTTCTCACCTTGGATGATGTATTGACATAACAGATCAGTTGAATATATAAATAAACGTCAGGTACACAAATAGATCTCGTTATCTCGTGAACACATTGACTTCAGTTATCCTTTTGTAATCGACATATTAATTTCTGCAAATAAATTCAGCAAGAATTCACACACTTTAGCATGGGCGGCGCAGCAATGAAATAAGTGGGGGACCATAGTCCCCCAGTCCCTTATGGTGCGCGCCGCCCGTGTTTAGTGTCGGGTTGCTTTGCATTGGTATTTTCCAAAGAGTATAAAGAGTATAAAACTCAAAGTCAAACATTGACTCAGAGAATGAACGTCAGTGTTTAGCTTGTGATAATACAAGCAAGCGAACAAATTTAAATTTCAGTTTAAAAAATCAGGTACCTTTCAGACATTGGATTTATAAAAAAATTGGACTGGTTTACCCAACGTTCACCCGATCCCTTAAATTTAAAAGGTTTTGTCAGTCTGAATATTCTGTCTCTCGGTTCATCCTATGTCAATGATTGCTTTGGGGTGAAAACTGCCAGCGTCATCATGTTTTCTCTCGTCACTAGCCAGCTGCACTTGGAGTAGTCGTAAATGGCGGATCTACACATCTCTTTAGAATCAATTCTATAACATTTTCGTGCAAAGTTTTTCATTTTCGGGCTTTGTAGCCCTTCACACACCCTAACAAGGTGACACAAAACACCATTTCATTATTTGGACCTAACAAACATTTCTTTCTGAAACGGTGGTTGGGACACCCAACTTTCGACGTTGTAGATCAACCAGTGGGCGTAGCTTGGGTTTTGTAACCCTTCCCACACCCTAACAACGTGACACAAAACACCGACATTTCATTATTTGGACCTAACAGACGTTTCCTTCTGAAACGGTGGTTGGGACACTCAATTTTCGACGTTACAGATCAACCAGTGTGCGTAGCTTCAGGTATTAACACGTGGGCCTAAATACACACATTTACTTCCTTCACCAGAGTTAGCTTCAACTTTATGTTATACATGTTGCTGCTGTTAGATATCAACAATTTACTTATTGTGTTTTCATGTAAGCTTGTTAGTTTCAGTTGGTCTCTCTTAATGGCAAACCTTTAACCGTGTAGAGTGTGCACAACAACGGGATTATCAGTCGCATGACTATTATATTGGGACATTGTTTTTCAGAGCGTAGCGCAAGGAGAAAAAAGTTGCCTTTTGAAGCAAGACGAGGCAATACTTCAAATACACGTTTCCCATGTTTGAACTGCATTTCAAAGTGAACTGCACATATTCGATATTTTGGCGTGTCCAGGTGCAATTTGTGTCTATCTCAGATTAAAATCGCAGTTGGGGACACACATTTGAACATCACAGCGTGCATGTACAAATCAAATAATGATAATGATAATGAAAATGGTAATGATAATGATGATAATAATAAGAACGGCAACGAAAACAACAATACTACTACAGTGTGCTACTACTACAGATGATGATGATGACGATGATGACGATGATGACGACAATGATGATGAAGATGATGATGACAATGATGATGAATATGATGGTGACAATGATGATGATGATGATGATGATGATGAAGATGACAATGATGATGAAGATGATGCTAATGGCGAGGATGATGACGATGATGATGATGATAATGAAGATGACGATGATGATGATGATGATAATGACGATGATGTTGATGATAATAATAATGATAATGATAATAGTAGTAGTAATAGTGACAGTGACAGTGATACTGATAACAACATGCTCCATGAGGATACTCTTTGTAAAACTTACGAATGTGCGTTCATGACATTCATGTATCGTTAAGTGTTTAATTAATGAACTCGCCCTGAAACAATTAGCAACTTCAATTTAGATTTGCCTTCGGGTTAAACCGGTGGTCACCAACGTAGCCGGATATAACAACATACATGTAAAATAATAGTCAATTGCGTCAGCAAACGAAGTCGCCTGCACAGAAGACGCTGATGTGGGTGTTCGACAAAGTAATAAACGTCTGTTATGCAAGCCCGTTATCATGTTTAATTGGTTCTCTAGTCAATTAAGCACTCGACAGTTGTCGCTTTTACATGTAGACTGAAGCCGTAGATATGTAAATACGACAGTTAAGAGAGTGCTTTCATTGAATGGTTCACAAGAAGACACTGATTGCTGTTGAACTGTTTATAGCTCATAGTCAAGGGACATGTCCTCACCATGCACGGCTAAAGAGGTACACTACAAAACAAGTGCATACATCGACGTGGCAGAACGGAAAAAAGAGAGATTATAGATCTGCCGACTCTTTCAAGCTTCTGCGACACATGTTGGGTTGTGGATCCTGACGCAACCGGCGGAAAATTTTTAACCAAATATCAGCTCCTACGTATGTGATAGATTGAATCTTAGTCCAGTGCTTCTGTTAAAGGAAGGATACTCAAATCTTTCAAAAATAAGTTTCTTTACCTGACGTTCAAATCATTTTGTACTTGTCTCGAATATTAAAAGATGCACTACATCCAGAGGTATGACCCAAGTCTTCCCAGTGGGTGAACACAGCCGAGTCATAGGTGTCACCAGGCCTAGCTGAGTCGTCCATTTTGAGATAACCGTGCTTTAAGAGATGTTTAATGTGGCCTAGATATGTTTCCGGACACTCCAAGGTACATTGAAACAAAATCTTGTGCACCCTAAAGGCACAGTCAAAACAAAGAACTTCAAATGAAATTTATGGTATTCAGTGTCGTAACTGCGATTTTCATGTTATTAAGATACACAAACGCCAAAAGATGTAGCAGAAGTTAGAAAAGTCCGCCTGAGGAAACATTGGTTACTGAAATCTCCCAATTACCGTAAGGCTATTTAAGATTTATAACTTTCTTGCATTTAGTGCAAACTGAGTTCATTAACGGTGACTTGATCACCGATAGTAGACAAGACGAAGAAGCGTTTTTAGGAAAGGTTCTAAGACTCTATCAAGCCATAGACTATAGTATATGGACCGCCAACTCCGTATGCTTTCAATGAACGAAATCTCAGGTCAGCTGTTTCGCACAAGCCGTTAGGTCATTATTCACTAGGTTCACCAGGACAAATTATCTGGTGTTAATGCAAAAACGTTAGCTTCCATAGCGTGCGGAGACCCCATAATCGGCTGTGGGAGAAAAACCTTTCAAAACATAGTGATTCACGAACTCCTGTCCTTACAAGGGTGTGCGAATTAACCAGATTGGGCATCTTCGCTGGCCGTAATCAGGCGGTTACTATCTCAGCAGAATGCGCACATTTCGTCGGGATTTGGATCACCGAAGGTTGTTTTTATTCTTTGATGTTAAATTTTTATAAGCGGACAAATGATTTTTAAAGTTCCGCCTTAAGTCCTAACATTTCCAAAATTAAGACTTTCAAACCAAAGTTTATGACGAAAACAAAATTCTTCAACCAGTTTTGTAAAATCCTATGCCACCTCTAGAGTACATAATGAACCAATCCTACTCCTAATGTAACAAAAGGGTCCAGTGCATAAAGGATAATAAATATGGTCCTTCTGAAATATTACCGTATTCGCCCTAAGCTGCCAGGGCGCTTAGAAAAATTCGCTTCAGGAAGGGGGTGGGCGCTTATTATAGCCAAAAAGTGGTTGAAACCGGGTGTCCGAAAAAGTTGAAATCGTAAGCTAGAATTCATCAAATTTACGCTCTGTTACGCATCTGTAACCTATGGCAGTTTCTAAAAAATTGCAGTACATTGCTATCAAACTTTGTTGTTAACTTACGAGCACTTTTTAGACAATCCCACTGCCAAAAATTGCCGTGAATCAGGTTTCAAAATCTTCAGCTCGGTTTAACTATATATTTATAAACCATAAAAATGGTTCCAAGTGATCAGTGCAATGGGCCCACATGCGCTACCTGCGCACGTCTGGTAAAACGTGTATCAGACCGCCTGCAATTACTTTTATGCAGCTCCTGATTTAAACACGGGTTTCGTTTTTTAAATTTTGGTCCGGTATAAATACCGAAACACTTCTATCTTACAAATGTGACAATCCCTAGTATCAAGAAAATTTGAGCACCCGGCAAAAGATACTAATGATGAAATTCCGGTGATGTTAATCACCCACTTTGTTTATTTACTTCACCTACACAATATGAAATAGTTGGTAAAATTAAGCCCATTCGAGTAAGCAACATGTGGGTCCCTATGCCAGCACAATATATGGTAGAACCCAACAAGCTCAAGTTGCGGTCAAATCACAATGGGCACAAATAAGGGAATTTACTGTATCAACAGCTTGGGCAACTACATACAAAGTGTTGCTACAGTGCACACGTGCACGATCCTTGATCTATCATTTTACCGCCGTAAGTGCATTAACCAATCAGATCACCATGAGCGCAAAATTTTCGAAAACAGCTCGATTCTTTGGGAGTCCTGTTACTGCTCTATTTATTTTCAAAACTTTACATAGCCGGATTTGGGGGGGGGGGGGG
>NMRA01000224.1:558668-580667 GCA_002633005.1 Phoronis australis | reverse complement strand
AGGCATTACGGCGTTTTCCCGTTGCTCCCAACTTGTTCGACTCTATAGCCCAACAACAAGTTGGGAGTTTACCCCTGTAGCCAATATCTTACACGACTGATTAACTGCATTCTGGCATTTAGGGTTGGAGGGCCAGCTCTCTTTTGTTCGATGATTGCTCTAGCCTCCAATAAGATCGTATCTACCCTGACTGGGCTGTGCTGCTAAAAATAAAAGTTAAGTTATAACACATTTGAACATAAACTAATAGAATTTCTGAATTCTTCGTCAAATGGTTATCATTTTTAGTTTTTGAATCGCCAAAATCGCCCAACTGCAACCGAAGTTACGACAATCTATTCCTTCCGAGTACACTCTGAGTTTGACTGTGTTCACACGGGGTCTGTAATAAGCCTGGTAGATAATTGGTCTGCTTGTTGTCATAACAGACAAAACAGTGTGCTTAGCGTTTAACAAAGTAGCTAGATGTTATCACACGCTCAGAGCCCCCTACGTCTGGAAAAGTCACTGAACGGGAAAACGGTGTCATGTTCCCGTTTCTTTTTTAGTCCATCAATAGATTTTCTGAACAGAAGGTACACATCCTCAGCCCCCACGCAACAATCGGGCCACTTGTGCACATACAATCGCGCTTTTCCCAGTTTCCCGAGGATGTTGCCCACCTTATGGTATCCTAGATCCGCCACTGGTTTATTGTGTTACCATAGACATATTAATATTATAGACCGGGCGCACGCGCTACTGCAGCTGACAACTTGACGCCATTCTGGAGAGTGCTACTAGTCACGTGACACGGCTAACTGCCGTGTAAACGAACGGGGTAAATTTTTCTTGCGATATCTAAAAAATAAATAATTCGTGTCACTCAATGCATATACATTATATCCAGGAGACGTGCCGCTCACTCGGGACGTACTTCCGTGGTGCCCCAATAAGCCTTTTCATAGAATGTCGAACAATGACCCCGGGTAACTTTGGAAAATTAAAATATGACCTGTGTGACTTTTAATTGGGTCTAAATTTAATGTGAACTACTGTGAAAAATGACTTCATTGGGGTCATATAAATAAATGACAGGTAGGGTGTTTTCCCGTTCAGTACAGAGGTTGTGGGCGTGTGATAACATCTAGTTCCTTTGTTAAATGCCGAGCATAGTCTTTTGCCTGGTAGGACAACATGCAGACAAATTACCAGGCTTATAACCGATCACATGTGAGCACAGGCAAACCAAGTACGTTGGTACGTTCGGACAGAATAGACTGTCTTAACTTGGATTGTAGTTGGGGGATTTTGGTGATTCAAAAACTATAAGCTTGATCAGTCTTTGATGGGCAATTCATAAATGTCATTGGTTTATGTTCAAATATTTTATAACTTAACTTATTTTTAACAGCACAGCCTTGTGAGGATATAAGATACGATCTTATCGGAGATTAGAGCAATTATCGAACAAAAGAGAGCTGACCCTCCAACCCTAATTGCCAGAATGGACTTCATCAGTCGTCAGTGTAAGATATTGGGTATAGCGGTCATCCGCCCATCTTGTGATACAAAATTTAACAAGTTAGACTGAACGGGAGAACGCCGTAATGTAAAAAGCAAAAAACACTCAATTCCTTTCTTGTGCATCGCTCGGAATTGCCAACGTACAAATATTCTTCTCTCACGCACGGTATTCTCCTCTCACGGATCTGAAGAGCCCCCGATCAGGCACTTGTTGGCGTTTTGTAGTATCCCCACACCGTGTAATAGTGTGCTCACAAAGAGATCAGCCCCGCTCCCACACATTATTTCGAACCGTTCCTGTCCATCCCCGCCCTTAATCCTATACGTACTGCGCGACCCTCAGCCGAGAAATTTAAAATAAATTCTCTCACGCACGCTGTCTGCTTATGCCAACCCGCAGTTGCGGGGGAACCCGACGGTTAAATAATGACGGGACAGGTTTTCACGGACGTGGGGTCATTTTTTCATGGCCTGAAAATTCTTCACATTAAGTTTAAACCCTGTGAATAAACTAACCGGGCTCGGTTGGTTGTATTTCTATTCGGTTTCGAGTGGGAAATTCTGTATTTTGGGTAAAGGTTGGATGCGTAATTCAGTCGTACAGGTTTGATATTTTGGTACTGTGCACTTTACTTTTAACGTAAGTTTCGTCACAAAACAGAGAGCTCGTAAGCAAGCACTGTAAATCTAAAAAATTGTAATGTCAACTTCGAAATAAGTACAGATTTTGCAGGGATTTGTTTGTTTTGATACAACAGAAAACATCCGATTTTGGAATACATAGTAAGAAATGAGTTTTTAAAGCAGTATATATTTCAAAGAGGATACACTATTCATTTACATGTACTGATTTTGATGCCCCGGCTGGCGAGTAGGTTCGAGGATGTTATTTTTCAGTACAAAAAATATACAAATGATTGCCATTAATACTAATTATTTACAGCATCATCATTGGATAACAGCATATGGTGGTCAATAATTATATTTTTAATTGATCTTATATGGTCACAATCACCAAGACTGATGTGAAAACAACGTACATGTATATAGTCTCTCCGCTTAAACTATGTTGGCAGAACATAAAAACCTAGTTGCAGCACCACTAAACTCCATGATCGAACCAAAAAACTCATGACCCAAAGGCAGGACCAAAAATAACTCTTTGGCTGCAGGCATAACACTGCGAGCCCCCGCATTTCCTGGCTGATGCCGTAGGGCTCCCAGTGTTTCCCGCCATTTTTGTCTTGTGTAGCACTCTCCAATATGGCGTCATATTGACACCCCTTTCTTAGAAAATGGATCAAAAGTTAGAAACAAAGGACACAAGTTTCCATCAGTTGTAACATGGATTTTCGACATTGATGTTGGGGAGGATTATCAGTCTGGCGACAGCAACACGAAATCGTACGAATGCGATGATTTTCGAAATTTGATTCGCTTTTGTTGTATGTCTTTTTCCCCTACGGTTCAATATTACTTCAGATTCCAGGAACAAGAACTGAAAGAGGCAGGGTTCGTGATAACGTTGGTGAACGGTAACATCTATTTAAGGTGTAACAACTGTCATCGATATTGTCATTTTCCCTGTTTTCATCCAACCTTCCCTGATAAAAACTTGAATGAAGAGTACCTTCAGTACTTGAGGGAGCACGGTATACTCTGTGATTTATGTTGAATTATTCAGCGGTTCTTTTAAGAACCATTTTACGCTGTACCTAAAGGCTGAGTCTCATGCACAGTACAACTAACGGCACTTTGAAGTGCCATTTAACACTTCCAAGAAGAACTGCTTACTGTTGTTGAATTATAAACATAGAAAGGTTAGACCAGTGAAACTTGCAGAGGTGCATTTTTTATCCGAACAAAATTACTTTTTTTCTTAAACAAAAACGTTATATAAGTAACTTTTGCATTCACAGGTACTCCTTAGAATTTGAGCACAAATATGTTTTCGTAGTTTTCTCAGTATGTGAACCATGAATCAAAAACTGTCCGATAATCATGCTGCTATTGTGCAAGACGACATAATCTGTCGGCACCGAAGTTTAAATTTTGTAAATAATTAGCAGTGGCATTGCCAAAAGTACTCACGATACCAACAGTTCTACTATTGGAAAACTTTGAACATTGTTTCAATCCCGAATTTACTTTTTCGTTGTACTGGACAGTAAAGTAGATGCGAGAATTTCCCGTCAAAATACACTAACCGGAAACTGCAACAGATAATTTAGGAGAGTGGCGCCTCCTCTTGGATACCACGGAAGAAAACGTCGGAGTTGCGAATCTGTTGTCTATAGTCTATGGTCAAGCGAATGAACACATGTATGCTTGTTTGAACAGACATGTTTTAATACAGCATTTTTGTCGGGTGTTGGCAGGGGCGGATCCACGATTTCGAGTTAAGGGAGCCACAGCAGTGTATTAGCCAGGATTTTGCCCGTCAGACAATCGCAGCCCCCAACTGCCACATGGAATCTGGGAGAATTTTAGGGGGGCCATGGCCCAATTGGCCCCCCTCTAAATCCGCCACTGGTTAGTAATTTTCACTCTCCCAATGAGCTAAATACATGGAGGTGACACGATTGTACTCGCAAGCCAGACAGCGCGTGACACGCTATGTAAACAAAAGCACGGTGGCCTTATGGAAGCCGGGGAATTTTCAGAATAAAATTTGAAATTTTAAATACTAACGAGGTTTTAACATATTGGTAACACAGCAGCCCATAGTCAATCGGCGGTGCACCACAGGGGGGCTGGGGGTTATAGCCGCGCATGCACCTGCTGCAGTATGAGCCGTGAGACATGCATTTAAGTGTACTCTCTCCGCTTCATTTTAGTTAAAAACATCATAACACGGGTTTTAATGCAAGTTCAAACTTAATTGAAATTAATATGACTTTTAGTTTAATTTTAACTTTTGGTGGTGCACTACCACCTAAAATGGTCGCCATAGCGAGTGACAGTTGACACAGTCGTGCGTCATAGGTACTCACTAAACTGCCGCCACATGCAATGAAGTTTCCACCAGAACCTAACCCACTTAAAAAGTAGTTAATAGTAAAATAAGGCAGAGACAAACAGGAGTGCTTATATTTTAACGATGTCTTTCGACTGACGAATCTCAACCCGAGTTCTAATGTGCCGAATTAAAAGGAAAACGTATCTTTAAATAGACATTAATCGGTTTCCGGGCTGAACTAAACACGCATTTATAGTATTATTGTAGGATAGGATAAGTTTCCTGAAGCTATTAGCTGTGACCACGAGACTGATTCATGAAAGAAACTCAAGACACAAGACAGACGGTCCCACTTCACAAAAGGTTTAACCAATTAATTATAAGCGCATCACAGTCCACAAATAAGTTAGATATATTGTCTCAATAATGAACAATTATTTGAATTCCCCGAGACTTCGTAGTAAGATATATGTTGTTTTTATAAATAGTTGCGTGGATCGTAATACTAAGTGTCTGACTTAAAGATACTCAATACTTTGCATTCACTTGTTTAGAGCAGAATATATTTCGTCAGTCAAACATATCACTAAATCCCAAGTATTTTAAAATCTTCATCTCTATTTGTGTTTGCATTACTTTACAATTAATTTTATTTTTTTTTAATGGGGCATGTTTTCTCAGGTGCCTCATTTCATATGTCGGGAGTGTATCGAGTATCCATTATGTATGTGTCTGCTGTCACTCACTACGTCGGCCATCTTAGGTGGTGGTGCACCGATAAAAACAAAAATTAATAAAAACATCACGGAGAAGTCAGTTTAAAATTTTTTGGAGATGTGTTGGATGAGCAGTATTTAAGCTGAAAGATGCTATGTCTCATTAAAACCGTGAATAATTAAATTTGAAGCAAGTGCTACTTAGTGACTTCCTGGAGAACTGTGTGTACAAGTATTGTCAGGAAAATTCGACGACTGATGCAATTAAAACAAGTGTGAACATATAAAAATTCCTAGTAATTCCAAATATTATGCCATCGTTATTTGGTAATGAAAAAAGCAAATAATAAAAAGTCGCCGTGTTTCATTTCGGTAACGGCAATGCCCATTTACGTAAAAATAGTCTCACAAAACGAGACATTCGCGAAATTGCAATTTTAACTGTTTCTCGGTTGTTTTCCAGCACACTGGAGGACCTGGGATTGTCTGTTAATTGGTACTTCATTTGCATATTCACATTTTGATGAGACTATGCATCTTTATGTTTTGACTAAAATAATTAGCGTTGAAGTCCATTATAATGAAGTTTTCAACTGAGTTGAATTGTGCAGAGTATCATTTAAGTCTCAAGTCCTTTTTCACGACACATGTCCCACAACTAGAAAATAACAGAATCCGATGTGGTTATGCGATTTTAGTGCAGAAATGTCAATTCTTGCCGTTGTCTGCGAGACATTTGTTGAAATCAAGGTCGGCGACTTTACCAGTAAAATACACTTAAAATAATCTGACATTTATCGAGTGGGATTTAATGTCATCAGACGCGTATTAGACCGTGACTGCGACCTAGGAATTCGAGTTTCGATTCTTTACCGAGGCTGATTTCGAAAATTCTTTAAAATTGCTTTTCTTGCCGATGATACTCCTTGAATGTGATCACCTGGCACTGAACGAAATGAATTTGTACTTAACGTGTGTGAGTGGCACCTGTTGTTATCCCAGGTAGACCCTCATTTATGGACAACATAGCTACTTGCTTTTAATTAATGGCGAGTTTAATCAGCTTCTGGATTCTTATACCACATTTCGTCTTGACACCACAGGAGTGTAGTAATGTTTTAGTATTTCGACGTGTAGTCGAAATGCCATAAAGGATACTTGTTCAAAAAATCCCAGGTCGTCTCTGTGTTTAATACATGCGACCGTGATTTCCTTCTGAGATCAAAATAATGTGCCCGCTGAGGAACTCGGTGATATTTCTGTTCTTCAGGAACAAAATATACATTTAACGTTTATTTGAATATCAAATAGTCTTGTTCTACAATGCTGAAACGAGAACAATACGCGTTACTGAGTCTTATATAATGGAACCAAGGAAAGAATTACAGTCAATACTCTTCGGAAACATCAAGAAGAACGAGAGGACAACCAATCAGAGCTGTAGTGGGGCGTAGGCGCATGTAGGCACAGCAACCCACCTTTTCGCATTTGAACGTAGCGCCTACGCACCGTAATTATATTGAGTGCTCAATGTGATACGGTGGGCTTTGGGCGCCTACTTACCTCTAATATTACCACTACAGAACTGCAACCAATGCACCGTTACAAGAAGTTGAGTCGCCTGCGTATCTCAGGTCCATTAATAAATCCCTTGTGTATGTAGAGTTTGGCAAAAAGGAACGAGGAAAAATGGACAATGAGTCTCTTCTACACCAAAAATTCAGGTTCTTATTATTGTAAAACAAGAACATTTCTACAAATTCCAGAACCAGTTAGTTAAAAGTACACGGGAATTTCTTGTTACACGTAAATGATATACTAACTTGGGCTCAGACCTTGCAAAATAATTCGAGAATATGCGTGAGATCCGTAGCAATAAAGAACAATAAAATAAAATGAAAACAAAAATCACAACCTTCTAGTAACCATTCCTCATAACAGTGTAGACCTGGGTCATCGGTGAAACCATTGGCTTGTATAACACTAGTACATGTAAAAGTGTGCGTTTGGGAAGGTTGAGCTCAACTTTTGACACACAAACTGAAATTAATAAAGGATGACTTAATAAGTATCTATAAAGCCATATGGCACTGTGTTATTCTACGAAATATACATATCAAATATTATCATTTTATTACCATACAATGTAAAGTACATGTGTTACGATTCTAAAAAATCATGAAAATTAAGTGTTTGGGTTAAATAGCAATTTTGCGAGTTCTGTAAATTACTGGTGCCCATGTTGCAAGCTACAGTGTATAATACTAAATCATTGTCCGGTTGGGACAATGTTTTCCGGGGAGTCATCCGCCCTTCGAAACTAAAACACAAACAGTAACGTCTTAAATAAAATCCCCGGTGGTCACAGCACGGTGTTTGGGGAACGGGAGTCAGAAGCCTACGATATCTTCTACCGTTCCTTGACTCTTAATTTTTGCACACTTGCACAAAATGCACAAACAATGTACAGTGCACGTAGTCGAAGCAGACATTGACAATGCCGACAGGTAGTGCTATGGCAGTCCGGCTGGTGACATCAACCACTCGGTTTTTTACCTAATTCCCTTGGATTCGTCAAACATAGAATAAAAGCGAGGCACCTACTTACCTCTATCAACCAGCGATTACACCATTTGACTAATCTTCATAGTTCATTCTAACATTATGGAACATGATCGAGTTGATGCGTTGCTTCCACAGCGGTTGACACGAACTCAAACTTGTTGATTGTGACGCCCTCATCACTTGAGCGAATGTTCATCCCTTTTGCATGCGGTACTTGTCTCTATAACTATGAAATAAGGTCCTGGCGATGTCCACGCCAGTATCCTTCTACTGGTGAATTATTTCTCAATAAAACGAAAAAGAATGACGTTTCAGAACACAGAAGCCGTTTAAGAAAATAAACACTGTCGCTTAAAAGCATTTGAAAGTTTTTCATTGCTTGTTTCGTCTATCATGAATTGATTGGTCTTTAATTTCATTTAATTTAATGGCAAAAATGCACCGTGTCTACAGTCACAGATTTCGTAGTACCTCGTTTGAAGCGTTATATCGCCGATACCTCATCGTCACAGGATGAAATGATATTCGCAGTTACATGTATTCCTCATTTAGAACACCAAGCCGGCTGCTACGGCGACAGAAAATGGGTACCGAAGGGCCTCGATGTCGCCTCTTGTACAGCATATTAGCGTGCATGACGCTAGTCATCGTGCCGTGGTCGTGGTAAAGTCGTTGTAAATGCAGCACGATTTCGCTGCGTCTTCGCCTCGCGTGCGCTGCACGAGCACTGCGTTCGTCAAGATATTACGAAGCTTGTCCCGTGATCTTCGCGAACTTATCACGTTTTGACTGCGTTCCAAGCTAGACCGGCGAAATTTGGCGTTTGTTTTGAACAAGCTCCAAGCAAATGGAGCAAGTTGGTGATGGTTGGTTACTGCGGTACTCCACAGCCTGTGACGTAAGGCGACGCACTTTGGGACCATTTTCAGTGGCGGCAATAGTGCAACAAGGGCCCCCCCGAAATAATTATGATACTTTGGGTTTGCAACATGTGCTACGCTAATGATGCTTCAGTAAATGTCGTACTGGTGTGCATACGAAGATAATTATTTACCTCACGGTGGCCTACATCAAGTGAAAAGTCTCAGTTGACGTTTTTTATACCTCACTTAATGCTGGTATACAGAGTAACTGGTTTGTTAACAGAAATTCAATAAGCCAGTTTGAAAGAGTTAACACCCATAATTTAGACGCGGGTTAGGTTTCTAGCACAGGAGGTATTTTTCCACTAACATTTGACATTACGTTCTCAAATATCAGAATGAGCCCGAGTACCATAACCCAGCCTTCAAATATCTCTAACAAGGTTGTGTCAAACATAGCGCAAATTTTTGAAACCAAAACGCTGTTTTGTTTACGTCAATTAGTAGATCCACTTAGTAAAACCTACACGTTTTTGTTAGGCACTTGCCAACTCGGTAGGTGAAATCACGAGGAAACATTTGCGATGTTTAAGGTACTTTATTGATGCATGCATTCTACATCGCCTTGCATGCTCAGCGACTGCTCTCACCATATCTCTTACACAATGATTAACGATTACTTGTTACTCACACACACATTGTGAATGACATCACGAGTTTAAAAAAATGAATTAAAAATTTCAGTTTCGAAACCGGGGGTCCAAGTAAAACGATAGGCTTCTCAAGAGATTCCTATAATGAAATTTAGTGTGGTCAACTTTTCGCCCAGAGGCCTATAGAAATCAAGTCGTTTAATTCCCTGTGTTTTCTGTTTGCAACCCTTTTCTAAAGATGGTTCGGATCGCTCACTTGGTTCCGCCGAAGGTTAACAGGTTTACAAGACAAATTCATACAGATTCTACGAGGTAGTGATGCTATTTTTAAGTCAGCTGAAGTGAACATTATTGTAATATATAAACAAATGCGCCATGCTCAGTCGAGGCTGGGAACGAATTGTGCGAGATAAGTTACGAGGTGAAAAAATATCTGTAACTAGGAGAGCGTCAAAACGGTAGTCGTATGCTTTAATTAGTCCAAATAAATTACGGTGTTCTGACAAACTGTTTTGCAATCAATGTAAATGTTGACATATTTCACTGAGTCTCAACGTGTACGTGAAATCGTGTAACCTGGTTGGCTTGTCGGTTCGTGAGACCTCGGTATCCCAGTTCAAAGAATACTACTGTAGATGTACACGGCCACAGGCTCAAACAACGGGCATTGATTAAATCAAGAAATGAATCACTTAACAAAATTGGCAATTTCATACGTTTGTTTTTCACACCAATCGCTGGAATGCGTACACGTTTAGCATCTTACCAATCATCTGTTCTCGAGCAACAAAATTACTGATTTGTAGTTAGCCAAGCCTTTTTAATAGGACACACGCGATGAACCACTGTAATTTTATTTTAATGAACTCTACGACATAACGATGAAATGTCGCCTGTTCGTACCGTTATTCATGTCGCCTGTTCGTACCGTTATTCATGTCTCCTGTTCGTACCGTACGTTATTCATGAACATTTCGCTGCACAAAATATACATGTAACATCTGATGGTTTTGCGTGTTCAAGTTACAGAGCCGGTGAAACTAACACTGAGATGAAGCACAAAGTATAGCACGCTATGTGTCACAGCCGCGTCTCTTGTGTTGGGCGTTTTATCCTCAGCGTAAAAACTAGTGTGATCACAATGCATATAACACAACAAATAGCTCTGTTGAATAACTACGGAAAACTGCACACTGTAACAATATCACATATCACTTCGACATTGTCAAGACCCTGCAAGCGCGCCCAGACTTCAGCGTAAATTTGAAAACCTGCCACACACATTCCATCCTTCAAGTCAAGCACGCACTCTTACCTAAACTCTCAACCACCAAACTCCGCCATTATCCAGCACTCACTCAACTGCTGGAGACTATATGTCAGTAATCCAGTCCTTAAATATTTACAATTATCGCCAATAATTCCCTTCTATAACGCACAGAAACCTTTGCCATGTTTTAACTCTTGAATGTGAAGTTGTCGCCCGACAACCTGAGTAAATAAAGATGATTGCACTACAAGGCCATGATAGAGTACCGTAAATCCTTGATACGCATCATAAACACGTGCTTGTTGTATTTCAGGAGGACTTCCACAGGACGTATAGCGTCTATATCAGCTTCCTGTTGGGTGGAGTGTTCATATAGTCAGTGAAGTTTGCATTCACCCCAAACAATCATTTCTGTGTTAAGTGAGAATAATATCAGATGACGAAATATGAGTGTTTCTCACTCGAACACAGAGGTCAGTCATCCGTAGAAAGTTACATGTCCTTAATAAGAAGTGCTACGAGCACTACCGGCAACAACTCAGCGTGAATCAACGAGTTCACAATTACTCAGCATGTGGTGGAAATGCCTTAACAGAAAAGTATATTTTAGCAACAACACTAAAGAAAAAATCAGAGATCGAGTGTTCAAATTCCATTCCACTCAGAAAAAAGCGTCCTTAAAAACCCTGAGTGTATATGAATATAAATGAACTATCCGTTACTCGTAGCAGCTAGTGGGAAACGCCGAGGGGAAATAGCTACACCTAAAAATAGGCCTAGTGTTCATCGAAAGAGACAGAAATAATTCTTAATTGAAGAGACCGTGTTCAAAGCTTCAAGCTTCTGTCACTCAGATTTTAGTAGGCAAGATGTGCGGCTGCGGTACTCTTTTAAAATGAAAACTAAGAATGCATATAAAAATATTGTATAGTACACAAAGTATATAGATGTATTTACAAAAGTTTCATCATAAATGTACATACCGAGGTACAAAACCAGTTAGCTGTATAAAGAGTATCGTCAACATACACTGTAGCCGTGTGTAGAGCTCCGTTAAACACCAAAATTTCACACAACTCGAGTGCTCAGCTCGTCACCTCGTCGTGAACCTAAAAGCTAACAACCTGCAAGGGTGCATGCAGAATCTGGGAATGAACCGACATTCCCCTTGCCCGTTACAGCCGTTCATAGAAGTAAAAAAAATCTAATAAACGTTATTTTTCGTAATTCTCCGCCTTTTCAACAAAGGAAAATCTGTCGTCGTTTTGAAAACAGTGCATACTCGTGACACGCGAACGTACGCGCCATTCCCTAAAACTTTGCGATATCTCTCGAGAGTTTATTCTGAAATTTGGTTTTCTGGTATTAGAATAGTAAAAACTTGTAACAAAATGAAGTCACTTCCGATTTTTATGACAGGTAGGCAACCTCACAGTTGATGGGAGAACATGGAACTTGGCCAATAGGTGACGCAATGGCGCCCAAAGAGGGCATAGCAATTTTCGCAGCAGAATATTTGAAAAACGTCAATTTTCCCACACCCGGGTAAATAATTAAGTTTACTCAAGGAAGAGTTAAAAAAATTAATGAGGCATCATTAATTTTGGCGGCGACAGGCCTGATGCATTATATACGTGACAGAAGCCGGAGGAAGTGAAATGGGGCTATTCGGAGAATTCTCCACGAGGTGTCGCTGCTTTACTAGTGGTGATTGAATTGCGCATGCGTCGCTGTCTGCATGTAAACAGCTGGTAAAAAGACGGAAATGTTACCAAAAACGTCGTCGCGATAACCCTTATTATTGCTATTTTTCCTGGTGCAAGTCTTCGACAGGTGGTCACAAATTCCCAAAAGTCCCAAGGTTACTACATTCGAGGAGATTTGCGGTCAAAAAGGTCAACCAACTGACAAAAAGTGTGTGGATGCCGAAGCCCCGTGTTTGCCCTTCGCATTTCCATTGACCATTGGGAGACTACATGCTGTAACGTTATTTGGTAAGTTTTTAGCAACCAGTTTCTATCGACATCGTTCGGTGATGTTATTCCCACCAGCTACCCCACTGAATAATTTATTGATTGGAACTAAGTGTCTCTTTTCGGAAACTCACCCGGGATTCGGATGCTGGGTAGGCTAGCAGCACATATTCACATATTGTCCTGGGTGGGAATGCGCCCAACATAAGAGGTGTATGGTACGTGACACTCAGAAGTCAAGGGTGTCTTTTTCACAGCAGTTTCTCTTCAAAGGTATGCTATGTCCAATAAAAATCTCTAGATGAGTGAGTTTCCTTATTTTATAGCGGCCCCCACCCCCAGGGCTATCAGATTAGTTGCGGAATTAACATGAATAAGCTGTTCAATAAATGTCGTAACATTGCGAGGCTGACTTGTGTAGCAGTCAGATATAGCTCCTCTTCATACACAGACAATCCACAGGCACATTGTCTTATGGTCTCTTAGTACTGCGATTCACATTTCTCCATTGCCACTGACTTACATTGTGCCATGCAGCAGTGCTGGTGTGTGGAAATGCTGTGGGAAGAGAAAGGAGTAACAAAGCTTGTCTATGTTGCAGCTTGAAGTGGCCTTAAAATGTCACTGAACCTGGAACAAATATTGAAATACGAATAATTAAGTACTCCTGGTTTGGTAAAAAATGCTACCCCTGTTTTTAAAAAATATGATACGGTGACTGCTCTAAAATTTCACACAAAGTTTAATAATTACTATTTTCAGAAAGCAAGGGTGTATATAATAAGTATTTTATAAAACTGCGTCTTTATTTTCCATTCGTAGCCAAAACAATTCTTTAAACGCATCACTTGTCTGCAAAATATGCAAGTTTTTTGAGACAATTTCAAAAATTTGCTACCCATTTTCAAGCCTTTTTATTCTTGATACTTTCAGCAATTTTGAACTCTGTTTACATAACCATGGGTCTGTCAAGCATACTTCTAGTTTAAGGCTGAGGGAACCGTATCTCAAACTTTTTATTTTTCTTCTAATAAAAAGATATGAAGACTTGGGTCATTTAAAAATGATGGATA
Source organism: Phoronis australis (assembly GCA_002633005.1). Lineage (NCBI taxonomy): Eukaryota > Metazoa > Phoronida > Phoronidae > Phoronis > Phoronis australis. The sequence continues at coordinate 567,089 of NMRA01000224.1, read as the reverse complement.
ATCTTTCTCTTTTTTAAGAGTAATTACAAATCGTAAGGCACCATCAAAAATGCAATTTTCACAAAACAGGGCAGTCATTTGAATTTATAAACGACTTGCGACATTTTAGCAGGGGCGGATCCAAGACTTTGAGTTAGGGGGGGGGGAGCAGGGCAGAGTATTAACCAGGATTTTGCCCGTCAGGCATTCGCAACCCTGTACCACCAAATGGAATCTGGGAGAATTTTAGGGGGGGGGGGGCATAGTCCACTTGGCCACTGTTCAGGGCATGAGTTAAGACTATTCAGGCACTGAGAATTCAGAAAATGTAATATATTTTTATGGGTTTATACATGTAATTGATAGCAAAACAGTTTCATGAAATAAACTTGAAGGAGCTTCATGAAGGTTAAGAATTACCTCACCATGCTCTTTCCCTCAGACATGTAGTACCTGTTATTTCCACACATTCAGTTGCACCAAATATTACAACCCCAACCCCCTATGCCAATCCCCTGCTAAGGACCTGAATAAGTAAATTAAGAAAATGACTTACATAACTTTCTTTAAGAATAGCTGTTCCTTTTCAAAGGCTTTGTTCGTTGTCTCCAATATAGAAAGTAGGCTTTGGCAACAGATCTGCACTGGATGGGAAGATCTTGCTGGTTACCTGCAGTCAAATTCTTAAAACCAATTTTTGTCCATTCAGAGACGGTGCAGAAGCGATGCATATCTCCTCTGCACGGTACAAGCCCTCAAACCTAAAAAAAACAAAGGTCACGTGAAAACAGACATGATCGATTCCAATTCAACGGGTAATAGATTACCGGAAGACATAGGATAGGAAGTAAACAAAAAGTCTAATGGATATTTGTCACGTACCTTTTGCCATTGGGCTTGGGTTGTAATCTTAACTAACCAATATTGACAGCATAAACATTCAACATTGATTGATGTAAATGTCACTGATAAACCTGTTGGAAATCATTCCAAACAATAATACTGCTTTAATGTACGAATATCCCGAGTGCTACGTCAAGTATCGTAACACACATCAAAAAAAAAAGATTAACCCGACTGGTGACTGCCGCGAAGTCGACATCGGCGAGTTCCTGAGTTAACAGGCATCTGTAGAGTAAACATGGAGTAATCGTTAATATAATCACAAACCTTACCTTTGTATAAGGGCGTGCTTAATTCTTCTCATAGAAGCACCCTTTTCACGCAATGTCAGATTCAGTTGGCACGGCTGCAAGCCATTTCACCATGTGTCTAAAGGGCTGACGAAATCGAGGCTGCTTATCTATCACCAAGTACTAGTGCACGGGCGCCCTCTAGTTACTGTAAATTTTCCGAATAGCCCCATAAATCTGACGGAGTGACGTCACCAAGGCCAGTACGAAGCCAGTCACCCCGGCGTCCAGTGGGTCAGATGCCTTCCTCCTTACTAGGGCAAACAATTAAAGGGCTGTACACGTTAACCCGTGTTCTCGGTGTCAAAGAAGCGATTTTCGATTTAGGCCACTCGCCGCCCTAAATTGATTTCAACTTGGTCTTTACTCAGATGAGAAGCGGGTTTCCAACTGGCAGTTCGTTTCTTGTTAATTAAGTTGTGGGCAGAGCATAAACTGTTACGCCGAAACAACACAACTTGGGCAGATGTTCCAAATGCCTGAAATCATCTCACATTTGATAAACGAAAAATGAGTGTCTTATTTCATACTGGCGAGTGGTCTAAACCAAGGTGAAGATAGGCGGATCTATAGCCGCATTAGGGAGAATTCAGGCAAAGCATCAGTTAATTGGGAGGGCAGAACATCCAATGAAAACATATTGGTGTCGACGGGGGGGGGGGGGGNGGATCGACCGGGTGTGGTTAAATTCCCTGTGACTCTATTCAAAGCTATATCATATGCCCCAAGAACAGCCAGGTGGGTATGACAACATCCATCAGCACCAGTCAAAATTCTCACTATCTTTTTGGAGGACTGCGCATTCTTAACAAATTATTTAACGACACCTGTACCATTTCTCACTGACATTTTTTTGCCACGCCTGCAGTGCCGGTATCCAGTATTCAGCGAAGCTAGCTCTGATTTGCTTGATTCGGATTTTATTCTAAAAATTTACTTTTTTGTGAAAAAAGAAATCATTGGTAACGGTGTGGCAACATATCATTTACAACGCATACTCAAACAGTTAACGGGTTCAGTCAACACCGGAAAAAAACATCACTCTTGTCGAAGCGAAAACACGAGTTATGAATGAGACCACTTAACATTGCACTGGTCTCAATGTGTACCCGTACCAAAGTTCCATCTGTGACTTCAGTGCGTTCAAAACTGTCAAGACATTATTGATTAGAACTGAAGTCAACAAGGAAGGCCTACTTCCGCAAAATCACCACATAAGCTCATTGAATGCTGTTGGCTGTTTAGGAAGTGGTTCGCTTCTCGGGCACTAAATGGTGCCACGGTACTGATAATTGGTCCTTGGTGTCTTAGGTGTGTAAACAGAGTGTCATCTATCTTTACTTGTATTTAATATTTTTTAAATTAAGCAATATCCTTCGACTGACGAAACACATTTGTATTGAAAATTTTTGAGAACATTATCTTGCAGCTTGTGTATTTGTATTGCATGTACATACCCAATTGTAACCGAATCAAGCTCCTTATTGGCGGAAACGGAGATGACGATTAGATTATGTCCGAATTTTCACATATGCCTCAAAATTATCTAAGAATAAAACATTCTGTCTTTATCTCCATTGTTATCAGCCACCAGCAGTGTAGGCCTACACCTTTGCTGACCCATTAAATCAGACACTTAAACATACATGTAGCGTCGCGGACGATGTTGTAAAAACTTGCATTCACATTCAATATTTCACCACAGTAGTTGAATATACGTCACCTGTCACGATTTTTTGCTTTTAAAATACATTTTTTCTATCCAAAAATAGCGGCATGGTGACGTAAATCGAACACTATCAACTCCATTTTATTTGTTTTCATTCCACTCCATACTTCCCCGCACGTTCACGTTGAGTTCAGTGAAACCTGTTTGCGGGAGTGTTGTTATGTTGGACTTTTTATTAAAGGGACAATAAACCCACGTATTTTGTCAAAGCAACTTTTGATTTTGACAATTTACTGTTATAAAACATGTTTCATCTTGGATTCTTATAGGCTTAAGACGAATTGATAGGTAGATTTAAGGCTTCCTAGTAGACCCATTTTGTCTTTTCTTGTCATGGCGGCTTGTTTTTAGCAATATGACGTTACTGAAATTCCAGAGGAATGTTTTGTAATTACCGATTTAAATTCAAACAAGGAGTAGGGTCACGACGACGATGCTTTGGAAGAAGAAAATATCATCTTGAGAAAAATTGTGTTATCTACACCAGTTATAGAAACTCGAAATATTGTTCGGCCCAGGTTGCACATGTTATTGCGAAAGCTAGGCGAAAGTGAGCAACTATGATTGCTTTTTTGGGAAATTATACAACGAGTCTCAAAACAGACACTCAAGATGCATGCAAATTAGGTATACTGTCAACCGACACTTTAATGTTAACAATTGTGTGTTCTTACCTGTGATTGAGCAATTCAGCAAAGTGGAGCCTTGACCATTTGTGGTTGCAGGCATACATGCATACAAAGTGTGATTAACATTGGTTCCACTTATAAAACATTAACACAAATGATAGTTGCATGACAGTGTTACAAACACGGTGAAAGTGATTACCATACGTAACGTAATGCCTGTTCTATAACACTGCATAATGCGACCATGGACTACTGAAAAACAACCTTTCCGCATTTGCAATAACTACTGTTATTATAAAATTTGAGAAAGTGTGAAGTTAGAAAGTGATGCTTTGAAGTCCACAATTCTCTAAAGTATATTGAACGTTCAGCCCATCGTGCTGACCGTTGCTCTGGTGACGTGATTTTACTCCTTTTTTGAAAAAAATTGTGAAGTAATGCTGGAGACTGTCTCACGAAAAGTGAGTGGATACTTAACTCAGAAATATGGCTATTTCATAAAGATAACGTAAACTAAATTTCACGGCAGCCTAAAAACGTAATTTGCGGTCTCTGCCAGATCAGTGCTTGTTTCTGTGATTATTTCTATAAGTTATTTCAAGATCGTGATGTGCTTGTAATTACTTGATGGAAGGTTTGTACAACTGCCATGTGGGTCACAAATTCCATATGTAAGTATGTATGTATGTATGTATGTATGTATGTATGTATGTATGTATGTATGTGTGTGTGTATGTATGTATGTATGTATGAATGTACATGTACATATGCAAATGTATATGAACAGTATACGTATGTGTATATGTATATAGAATACTGTGATCAAAAGCTGGAGCTGAAGATGGACAAGTGTTGAACAATAGTTTATGAGATGTATGTGACGATGGAAAATTATTCTAATCCAGGCACTGAGACATTACACTTGGGTTGAGTTGCATAAGTTGGATAAGTTTGATTGTTGTTTGACGTCAGGGGTATATTGTTCAACAATAACAATGTGACGCGTGATAATGCGACTTCATTGTTGCCAAGTACGGCGTATAACTTTTATGCAACTGGGCCCAGATCTTTATCAATTATTCGAGTTTCAATCAGATGCCCTACAACTTTCAAAACGGAAGCAAGGAAAAACCACGAACCATGAATAAGTAATGACTACGACACCAGCATATTATTCCTTTGAAGTTCTCTCAGTGGTAAAGTATGTGCGAAGTGATCCGAAGGTGTCACATTGACTGTAGTCCATCGCTGAGTTCACAAAAACCCACCAGCAGGGTAGATTCGGCAAATCCTTACATAAAAAAGTGGCCTTTGTGTAGACGTGATGTAAACATGTTTTCGCCCACGTTTTAATCAATCGACTTCCGTGTCACGAATCTCGATTTAATAACTCACAGTTATCATCACAGTCGTTGTATAACATGTATTTATGTATTGATGCAGCCCATAAACCAACGTCTTAAGTTTTGAAAATCAATTCATCACTTACTGTCATTAGTACGAAGTCATTAGCAAATGCACACCACTGCCCGCAGCAAGTGAGTACTAGCTACAACGATCAGTATAAACCAGCATCTGAAAGGTACATGTTACTTAAATGGGCTTTTATTTCACTCGTGACCATAGAAAACAGATTGAAGAGACTCGTGCAGAATAGCTTTTCAGGGAAAAAGCAGACATTTTCCTTAGAAAATTATGCCGTCACCACCATCTTACGACACGTTAGACCTGCTAGTTGGATTGTAATTTACATGTACACAGTAACGCCATTGCAACTTTAAATTAATGGTGGCAGTGATAAAGACAACGTACATGTAAACAGCAGTTTCATACAAAAATAGTGGCACAAGGCAACATAAATTAACATAATTAAGTGCATTCATTCACCAGTAAAAGGGTAAGTCATACACGTTGAATGTACTTCATCCACAAGGCTAGAGACAGATTTTGATTAAATCTTTGACATCCATATTTGTGTGTGGCTATATAATGGTGGGTGTCCGTGTATCTGTGTTAAATTAATGCACTGCTTTATTGGTTCGCATCGGATGGTTTCCAGAAACTGTTCTTGCCAAGGCCACGAGGAATCCTTGAGTTTTGTGAGAGAGATGGACGACAGTAGCTGCTACCAAACACTTCCCCGTAATTTAATGCACAAATACTCAAATCTCCTGTTTTTTAGGAATATTGGTCAGCACAATCGCAAGAATTCCAATGTTTCCAAACCACGCAGTCATTGGGAAATATGTTATACAACCGCACCTTCCTACTGGCGGACGCATTATTGACAAATACCAGATTTTCCGACGTTAATGAGGTTATAGATGTTTCCATGGGCGAAATCGTATTCAAGGAATAACGAAAAAACGAATCAGGGATGTTCAACAAACTTTCAGAACATTAAGGCAATTACGCGTAACGTAATCTTTTGACTTCAGGTAAAATCGGCTTGCGACAGGCTGATATTTTTACAGATGTTTAAAATTCATCGACAATCTTCACTCTTCATAAAACACGTCTTTAAATAACAGGTACATGACGAATATAGCCATGAATGTCTAACATTAGTGCACCAATATCATGAATATAGCCATGAATGTCCGACATTAGTGCATCAATATCATGAATATAGCCATGAATATCTGACATTAGTGCATCAATATCATGAATATAGCTGTGAATGTCTGACATTAGTGCATCAATATCATGAATATAGCCATGAATGTCTGACATTAGAGCATCAGTACCAGAGGTTTATTCTCTTGACCTGTTAGATATTTCTGTTGATGCTCAATTAGGAACATCGGTATGGAACTTCTGTGGTTGGTTTCGAACCAACTTGGATATTAATTCTAAAGTAAATTTAACGCTGCACCTTCCGCTATTGAAGAGGCATGAAACACAAAAACTCGTCAAAACATAACTTAATAATCAATTCGTGACGAAAGTACTATCTCGCAACGTCTACAACAGAACTATTCATATTCCCTTTCATGCGAATATCTGTCAATGTGGACCTTTTGCTGACAAAACATCGGGAGGACTAAAAAAAAAAACGGGTTACCACCTTCAGAACCGTGCGTCAGCGTCTTTTTCCGTGCGTCTGCGTCTTTTTAGTGGACTTTTGTCTCGTTTTCTGGGACTTTTTGTTTCTCTGGGGCGGACCTTTTTGCCCACTTCGTCAAGTGAGGGGGGGGGCTCGTTCGAGCCCCCCGAGCTCCTCCTGGGTGCACGCATGCCTCTGAGGAAATTTCCACGAAAATTAAACAATCAAGATTTTTTAAATACGCGCCAACGAAAAACTGTGTAGTCACCACATAGTTGCTAACTTTCCTCCCACTTATGGCAAATGCACGCATGCGCTCATAGTCATTCGACAAACTGACAATTAAGAAGGATATAACGGCATGTTTGATCGCACTCCCATCCCGAGTTCAATACCACAGTATGAGGCAAGTCAGTGAAGCAAGAGATTATCCAAAGAGAATTTCAAGTGCAGTTTGGAATATATTCGAATACTTTAACAACACCTTTGTAAATAATTTTAAACGTCAATTGGCTCTTAGCCGGGACGCCGGTTGAAGTCGCCATTGTTTTGGTTACACAAAATTTCAAGGGTCACATTTTCCATATAACAAAAATGTGCTACGTCTATGTCTTGCCATATCAAATCATGAGACGTGCTTTTCCTAGTGGGAGAAAAACAAAGTGACGAGCAGTTGACGGAAAGTTTCTTGACGTTTGAAACTTAAAGAAAAATGCTTGACATCAACAGAAATTCAAAATGTTTACAAGCAAACCGTGGAAATGTTTGGTGAACACGTTGAATTCTGCTTCAGTGTCTATTTTTTGCGTTCCAGGCCTTTTTAAGATGTCAGTGTTGAATTTTTAACGGATGCGCTGTGTTCCAAACCATTACCACGCTCGCCCGCCCTCAATTTGTTCCCTAAAAACCGGCAACTCATGCAACCAGGGATTTTAGAATGCGCAATTTCAAGGCTGACTAACCCAAATAAACCCTTAAGCGTGTTTGTGAGTTGCTGGTGGTTTTCCATGTTATCGCTGGTAACGAAAATAGGACCGTATATCCAGATAAAGCAGTGACGAATCTAGGATATCACAAGGGGGGGGGGCAACATTTTGTCTGTAAACATTTGCTCAAAACACGATTCTAGATGCGCAGAGCACCAGGAGGTTTTTCTGTTTTTTCCTCTAAAAATCAAGCAATTTCCTTGATTCCCGAAGTATTAACCAAGAAAAAAGGAGAAAGTGTGAAACAGGAAAAACTGCAAGTACCACAGACTCGAACTCACGACCTGGAGGATTGAGGGCGCGTGCTTTACCACAGCACCACCACGATTTATCTCCGAAGTTGTTACTAAGAGACCTACTTGTTTAGGGTCCACAGCGTTTGCGCGCGAAACTCCTTCATTTTGTAATGATTATTACATGTTTTATATTTTGTACAATCAGTTCGTAACAAATTTGGTGCACTTAAAATAGTCTTCAATTGCCCAAAAGACCAAATCCGTTTTTCGTGTTGGCAAAAATGACGCGATTGCTTTGGAAATCGTTTTAAGTTAAGGTTTGACCACAGGCGCTTGGGTTTATCGCAAATGACGTCACTCAATAATATATAATATTATAAGAAAACATAAAGGTTGGACACTCGAAATGCGTTTCCAGTGGCCGAGTGTGTGTTGTGCTTCAATCAAAAAAGTGCGTGATGTCAAGATGAGAAACAAGATACGGCAGTTTATGCAATAACATTCTAAGTTAAGGGCTAAAATGAGCCGTCAGTGGAATAAAGTTACAAATAATCATTAAAATACTAACTTTAACATTCTCAATTAGTTGAGTTTTGGATTAGAGTTATTGAATTTGAAATATA
>NMRA01000224.1:528280-558503 GCA_002633005.1 Phoronis australis | reverse complement strand
CCCCCCCCCCCCAAGCACTAAAACTGCACACAATTAAATCTTTTTTCAGCCGCATAATTTTAATTACCGGGGTTAATTAATAAACTCTACATTTCCCTACGCTCTTGCTTTTTTGCGGCAGCCAAGGGGGGGGGGGCTGTCCCCCTAAATCCGCCTATGTAAAGACTATTATAAGAGCGTTTTTAGACAGCTTAAGACGGTGAAATGCAGGTTTAAATTTTTGTGCTCTTTAGGACTATCTCTTTAATTATAATCTCCCAACTGATTTATTTCACTCAAATGCCATAGATACCGATCAATCGTGCATTTTGTCAAAAAGTGATTATGTCCACATGACTCACACTTGATCATACGGCCACATGACAAGCTATTGATCTTCAAGTCGTCTGATCGTATTGATTTCCTTTTGAAATGGCAAAATTACACACGTGACAAACACTGCATTACGTCTTCTAGTGTCAGGAACTTGTGTAAGCAAATACTCCTTAATCTGGTGTTAAATTTAAAATATTCAAAGAAATCTCGAGGATGTGGTAAAAGCTCCTTTCAATCTAAATAGTTTGGCAACAGCCCTCTTGCACGCAGAATTTACTGAATACGCGACAGTAATTCCAGTTAGCAGCTTTAGGGCATATTCTTTCGAACTCGTCCTAATACATGTATTTGCCGATCCCATAGAGATCAAGAGCAGAACTCCAAAAGAACTTACAACAATGTAGTGACGGGCATGACTCATCTTCAGGCAAAGATGATGTGATTTAGATGTACCCCGAACCAAACGTTATTGACCAGTAGCGTCTTCATTCCACTCGAGGCCTAGCGAATATTCACGACGTTCAGTTAGATCCATTCTATAATTCACACAATGAACAAGTGAAACGTTGCCAACGCAACGACACACGTGGCAGAAAATGATCCTTCAGTTTTAGCGTTTAAAGTACATGAACTACATTGTGCACATTAAATTTATTTAGTGACTTAAAACAAAACAGAAATATTCAAAATATTTTAGAAAACCATGTAGGCACCTAATAAATAAACACTTGGGAATTTCATATTATGTAGTAATACATTCATAGTAAACAATAAACGAAGTTGTGCTTAGAGTGAAATTAAATGTTGTTAACTTTTTACTGTGGTTGCATAGTACTTTCCATACTCTCTTTACAAAAGTGACTGAAAGAGAGTATAAAATCTAGTTACTAAGGTATGAAACCCAACCTAAAAACTCAAAGTACATGACATTCCTATGTTAACTTTTGTTTTATTTATCACACGCATTGCCTAACCTGTGACAGGATATCGTAGTCTGGTGGCTGTCGATTAGAAACTGAGTTCAGTATAGCGGTGAAAAGGACGGCCAATAATTTTATTGAAAACTAAATCGGCCATCAAACCATTTTGATACTCTTAGCAGTACCGTGTTGTAAACATGGATGAATGCCGTGTTTTGCTGAAACTTATTCAAGTTCTTACTCATTTTCATTTAGAGTGAAATGATTTGGAGTAGGTGTTTATAAAAGAAACGCAACGACATTTGTGGAAACCAAAAATATGTTCTGACGACATTTTGTAATGAGCACGCTGCAACGCCTTCAATCCCACGGGTAGCCAACGTCTTCACCGAATTGTAAAACCTTGCCTCTGTGTTTGATGTCCAACGACACAGCCATGTCGACAATATGTTTGGCTCCTGAAAAATCCCAATGGTTGAAAGGTCAGTGGCCTGCCCCATTGGTTTAAGTTACCTGCTTGTTTTGGGGTGGAATATTTTGCTTTGGTTCTTAAAATGTTGAGTTTACAATTCTAGACAAACTTGATGACATCGTGCACCGACTGAAGATGATTGCTTAATTCATAGGGAGAGTAACCGCCGCTAACTTCATTAACTCCAGTTTAGTGAAGTTTGTAAACTTCGCCGCGATACTTTCAAGTCAGCTGTTACACCATGTTCCAGTCCACAAAACATCTACGAGCACCAGTTGTGCGTTTGGATTCGTCATGAGTAACAAGGACTCGTGAAGAGCAGAATCGGTAAAAATTACAGACGATGCATACTGTATAATATATTTCACCTTTGGATTGAAACCTTTGGTGCATGAAAGTGTTAAGCAGAAGAGAACAGAATTTGGCAGCTTATGGTCAAGTACGCTCACGACAATTCACTGATCGTGTAAACATATATGCGTTAATTACGGCTGAAAGTGTTCATAATTTTAACTTATTTTGTGATAAAGTATACACACATACATGCATGCGTGACCCTTAACATCAAACAACGGGTCCATCACAATAAACAAGAGAACACTGATTGTTCGAATTCTTAATTTTCCCTTCCATATCTCCAGCACAATTTCAATTGAACCTGTACAGCGTATTACAAGACACCTAACCGCGAACTAGTTACATATACAGTACATGTATATCGGTAAAAAGGCTTTGAGTCAGGTGGTAGAGGAACTCACTGCGCCAATGATAATAGGATACCAAACGGAGTTGCAACCTATTAACGCATGTTAATAGCTACAGTATTTTCCATCCAATTCTGTGATACAAAATAATACTCTATAATCACCAACAATTCTAAAAAGTTTGAAGGAAAATTTGAAAACTTCTCTCAAATTCTGCTAAACGGGAAAGCTTGTCCTTAAGCGAATAATAATGCAAGTTTGGTGGAGAAGGCTGACCACCCACCAAGAACAATATTCAATCTGCGACATTCGGAGTGTCAGTTTTTCGTTGATTCCTGTTTTCAGCGTTCAAAAGACCGAACGAGACTTGGTGGAAATCATCAAAACACGGTTTAGTATCCTTTTAAGTGAAAACTTTGAACACAAACAGTCAGGGGGACCTAAAACATGTTGCCCACCTTGCCGTACCTTCGAAGACGGTGTTACTTCTTTTCTAAGTCAAAGAAGACCGAAGAAAACTCCCATTTCCTGCCATCTGAGACCCCAGGACACTTACCTAGGTCAACAGGGTCAGTGTCTAGTGCATAATGGGTCATATCAGTGCTGAGTTTGCCAGGACTCACCTAAAATTATATGAAGAATAATTAAGTTGGATGCGAACAACAAATATAATATTTTCAAGCCTGAAGACATGGAACCATTTAGGACGAAAGTTGGACACCACGGTGATCATCAGCTATAGATAAGTACAACTCTTGCAATTTAGCAACACTCATTCACGACTGCAGAGCTCGTCCAGAAATTGTTTTGTGATATTGACAGCTCATTTTGTATTGAGCTAAGCGGAAGGTCTCGACTTCAGTATCGACGCTAATTTGTACACATTCGTCCTGCGCGGTATATGAGAAAATTGAACATGAAACATGTGTAATCGTCCAGGCTATCACGAGAGCTAGTAATTTCTCCTGGCCGAACGAAGTAGCGTATGGCAAATAAAGTACAAGGCAGATGTTGAGATACTTAGAATAGTGTTTTGTGAACAATTTATCGTCGTATTTAATTTGCTTCAAACATCACATCAAGTGGTGCCCTCTATAGTCTCGCGTATTGTAGTCTAGACAGTTGGAATCACCGACAGCTCGTTGTCTACATGTAACCTTAAGGAGAATGCCACCAAAAACAACGTATTTAGTATCAATTTAGACCGAGTAGATCCACTCGATAACACAGAGTTCAGTTCTTTTACCTTACGCCAGACGTCATGGGTTCTAACACGGTCTGCTAAGCTTACTAGTGTTAGCTTATCGCTTGAATTCACCGTTTTACACCAATAAAACATCAAAATTCAATTTAAAACCCTTACAAGTACATCGAGTTTTTAAAAAAATGAGATGCTTTATATCGCTGTAGCGGATTTATAGAAACTTTGAGCGTACCGTACAGCCTACAAATCTCGGTAGGCCAACTTACCGAGGTCAGTTGCGGGATGTATGGAGACTCTCTGGTGATAAATTAGAATTATTCTTCCGTGAAATACAGACAAGAGAGCATAGCCGTGTGTTGTAATTTTAGACTTGCGATTTTTTCTGTTCAAAACGCAAAACGCTGGTTATAACCCAGTGGCGAACCCGATCAGGCACGTCGCGGCCGGACTGGACTGGAAACGTTGCGAACATACATGTAAAGCAGCAAGGTTAGTCGGCTGCGAAAGTTGAAAACTAAACTTCCAGTCACGAAAAGACTAGGCTAAGGAACCAAAGAAATAATGTGCACGTGAATGTTTTGGTGAACTTACCTCGAAATTGCAAAGCTACTTACTCGTCGAGGGGGGAAGCCAAGTTCCCCTTCCAAAGAACGTTACAGTGAAAAGGTGGCGGACAAGTCATTGTTATTAGGTTAAATTTATACACACGCACGCACACACACACACACACACACACACACACACACACACACAGACACACACACACACACGCACACACACACACGTGTATATATCTAATATATTGACAGTTACATATATACAATCAGCAATTTACCAGTATGTGTTTAATTAGATTAAGTAAATATATAGACGCTGAGGTTGGCCAATAGTAAAATATATCCAATAAACACAGAAAAATCAGAACCCCCAACTGGCAATCTAGAGACCTGTGGTTCGATTCCCAGTTCGGGTTTCTGATTTTTCTGTGTTTATTTGATATAATGACTTTTTATAGCTTTCAGAAAAGAAATGTTTAGCTAGGGCAATTTGCGATACATTACAGTGTGATATTTGAATATGGCCGTATATATCCGCAATGCTGCAACATCCTTCAAGCAGTTCTCGAGCTTTGTTCTTGCGCCATTGGAAATGTTCATGTTATTCACCGGTGCCTTGTTTTTTCTGGACTGCATTAATTGCATTCTACCTTCCAATGCCAGCAAAGTTTTACAGCTGTGCTGGGCTGACGACATCAAAGTGTCAAAGTGGATAAACTTGAAAAGTATCAGTGGATGCGATATTTTCCTATTTGATTCCTAGAATCAGCCAGAATTTCTAAAATTAGATCAATGTAACAGCGCGTTTTCCTACCTCCACGACAAAGTAGATTTCTATCCGGGAAAGTTCTATTATTTCCACTAAATTCCCATGGGAATAAAAAGGATGAAAAAGCCAGCACGAAAGAGCTTAGCTTGAGTGTGGTGAAATCAGTGCTTACTATTCATGACCAAGTGGCGAATTTGTAATGTTTATTATCAACACAGGTAGCTATTACGACAAGCCTTGTCGAGACATCGCAGTGTGCATAGAATTCAATCACGAAACAATGTCAAAGAAAATTAACATTAAAAGTTATATAAAAGGGTTTTCTAATGGTTTTAAAGACGTGCTACAAACCTACTGCAGTACTAGCGAAGTAGATAGATGAGGGCAAATTTAAAATTAAGTTCTTTCTGTAGACGCGGCTGGCCGTTAATGTCAATGAATTTTGAAAACAACCAGCATATACTAAAACCCACTTCGATGTTTCTGAAACAAATTATTGACACGACAACAGTTACAGGGATAATTGTGAAGGATAAAATACGACGCTGTATTAAATGTACGTGGTATTGCGGAAGGTACTAGATTGTTTGCTGTCAATTTTCGTTATGCCACCGTAACTTAGTTGTAGTATTTTGCACAATTTGCTACTTAGTTACCTATAACAAGTTGATGGCAATCGGCCAACTACAATTTGTAGTACTTTGCACAATTTGCTGCTAATTGTCCTTACCAACTCCGTGGTAATCGGACAACTACTGACTAATTTGTGGTAATTTGCACAATCTAGAGTCGTTTCAATTATTTGTAGCTTTGCTTAGGCATACACCCGTGCCCAATTGTAGGCAATTAGTCAACAGTTAGTTTGGGCCGTGACCAAAAACATCCTTCAGTCATATTAGCGTAGCAAGTTTTTAAAGACGCTAAATCTTTGTTTTTACCGATTTTGACTGGAGTTGACACTAGGCAGGATTTGATAAATATTCAAGGTTTGATTACGGTTAGAGAATGCAAGCATACGCGGCTTTCGGATACCCTGCATGCAGATGATACAACATAATTCTACAAGATACGAATTCTGTTAAAAATTATCTAAGATTTTAAAAACATACAGGGTTACTGTCAGGCCAACTGCTAAATATTAAAAAGTGCGGTTATACTGTACCTAGACCGGCAGAGAGAGTGTCCTGATCCGACTTGCTACTTCAAGTGGACTGGCAAACCAGTTAAGAACAATGTGGGAATATTTTTCAGACACAACAACAAGAAATTATTTTCTACTTACATAATGACATGACAATCGAAAACAAAATAATGACGAACAACAAAAATATTTTGATTGACGATACGAATTTCTCTTTCAGTAGTTGAGGCAAACATAAATGTTGTGAAGAACTTTTTTGGAATTTGAAAACAAATTCCTGACCCTGGAGGTATTTAAAGATATAAGCTTTCAAATTTCTGCTACGGAAAAGTGTAATTAAGGTGAAGATTGGGCCTTTCAGGTCAAAGTGCGTAAACTCTTTCTCTATAAATAAATCAAGTTTTATGATTTGTACAATTATTCAATTGTTTCGTCTCCCCACATGGAATAATGCTTTGCTGGTATTCCCCACGCAACAAAGTTAAATTTACGTTCTTAGACGCAAACACTTGTTACCTCCTTATGTTAGAGAGTTCAAATATTTGTACATTGTTTATACAAAAAATGTTGTAAACAAGACGCGACTGAATGTTGAGGACACACTTGCGTCTTATGGAGCTGTTGTATTCTTTGAATTTGTCTGTGGAATGAAACTCCGTGAGAATTTTGTGGCACGAAATTAAGAGAATCTTAGTCTAATTGCGCAACTCGCTTTAACCTTAAAAAGGAAATTAAACTTTGTTTTGAGGATTTCTGACAATCCGCGTTCTGTCACCTGCTAATGCATCATTGGCGCCAGTCTTGAATGATAAAAGCAGGAATTGACTAAAAACTTATACTCCTTCAGCCGATTTCATAAAGGTGGTTTAACAAAACCAGGTTTAAGACTGGTCTTCCTAAACCTGGTCTAATTTTAGACCTAACTTGCATTTCACCAATATGGTTTAAGAGTCTGAAAGCCCGGTTTTGCTAGACCAGGGAGTTGGTTCAGTAGAACCAGGGCCCGGTCTCCAATCTTTTTACTCGAAATGGAACTCGAAATTAGGTTTGGCATTTTCTACTCTACTTTTGGGCGAAATCAAGATAAGTGTCTATTATTCTATGCTCGAGTACACAACAACTTACGTAGATAATTTATTGCCCTTAGTTCACAGTTTGTAAACCCAATATTAAAGCAATAAGTTCGAGTTTGAACTCGAAAGTTCGAGATTTTACTCGAGTTTGTAGCACGAATATAAGGGTCTTCAAGGGCAAACTTGAACTAGAAACTCCTATGCATAAACTATAATGTATTCGAGCACAGTCTGATAACCAATTATCTTAAGTTCGCACAAAAGGAGCAGAAAAATTGCCAAAAATAGTTTCGAGTTCGTTTCGAGTACAAAGATTAGAGACCGGGCCCTGGTTTAAAGTATGAAAAGCACCCCACTGTGTCGAGCTGGGTGAACCCAACAAAGAAACTATTGAAGTGATTCAATGAAACCTTGATCACGTGGGTTTAGAATGGCATACACCAGTAGAATCAGTGCAGACATTTACGACAAAGGTCTAAAAGCTTTTCTCATGAGGAAAAATGTAATTTGTGTGCCCAACGCACACACATTAAAGAACATGCTCACGATTAGATGTAACATGATAAATGCCCAAATTTATTTCCGTGTCATTTTAGTTTTTATTTTTCGCGGCCAAAGGGGGGGGGGTAAGACCCCTTCCCGGCAACATTGAATCGGAGAACAGTGGAGGTGGAACTCAGTCAGAAGAATCAGAGGATGCTGTCTTAAGTCAAATCCGTAGGGCTTGCGACGATGAGATCTGCTCGACCAGTCGTATTCTGAGGAATCCGCAGGACACACTCCAGCACGTACTGGTCTACGCATAGGCGGATCCAGGGGGTCAAGGGGTCCGGAGCCCCCTTTTTCCCTTGATTTTAATGATATCAAATCTATAATTTTCAAATTGTTGACTTGGTCCCCCTTTCAAAAAGTCCTTGACCGTCCCCTCTCTTTTAAAAAATCCTGGATCCGCCAATGCTACGTTTGATCTCGTGTCGTAGAATAATGAAAATAGTCCATTTTCGCTCTAAAACTGCGTCGCAATTGCACACCGCGGCATCGTTCAGTTGTACTTACATGTATACCATGCAAGTCTGAAATATTTAACAGTTAAACCTGGGTCTGACCAAGTCTAAAGTTAAACATGGTTTAAGATCTTAATACAGGTCAAAAGAATATAAACCTTGTTGGTGAAATGAAAACTGACTTAGACCAGGTCTAAACTGGAGTTAAACCAGGTTTTACAAACCACTGGTCTAAAAGTTAAACCCCCTTTATGAAATGCAGATTATCATTAAACCTGGTCTAAGTCCAGTTTAAACCTGGTTTAACTTAAACCACCTTTATGAAATCGGCTGTTTATTTCTCAGATTGGGTATTACGGTTCTTGGTGGGTGGGCTTTCTCCATCGTTGCTTTGCAACTTGTAAAAGCGCAAGTCACGCAGGCCCGCTTTGCAGACTTCGAAAGAAGTTCTCAAGTTTTCCCCCAAACTTTTTAGGGTTGTCGAGGGTTATAGAGCATTATTTAGTTTCAGGGAATTGAATGGGAATGTCATTTTTAATATCTGTTGTTATGACAAAGCCTGGTTTGTCATCTTTTAAATTAAAGTATTTTTATTCGATGTCATATTTCAGGTGTAATTTTGAGGCTACTAAGTCGATATAAAGTATTTTATGTATAATTAGTCTATAGACCAGACGATCGCTAGTTATACAAAGTTCGAGTATCACCCGTATCATGATGGCATGCTAATAAATACATGAATACCACACCATCAAAGTGTTTTTTTGTGAAACCCTTATTACTTATCTGCAACCAACATGACTTGACAATTTAGATGATATTCGTGTGCGTGGGTGTGTGTGTGGCAAACAAAAAACATGATCAATTGTTATTCAGTAAATTAGTTTGACCCACCTGTGGAAAATTTCTGGCTACCAACTTGTTTATTGAAAAGTTGTTTATGGCAGTTTGTTACTACCTTCTGGACCCTTACCATGACACGGGTACACGACCTCATGATAGTTCAAAATAACAACCACTGACCTGATTAGACAAAATCGTGTGGTTTTTGTCAAACACATTTCTTTATGTACATATTGTGTAACAAATTTATTTTGAATTAGCCAATGAAGGTAGAGAGATCAGCTTCCGTGTACTCATGAATTGCACCGGGATACCATACCATTTGAGATTCTTCAATCTTGCCAGGTCAAAGGTCAATTTACAAGAAGTCCATTGGCATTTGTGCACTGCGGTGCTGGGACACTACCGTCACATGTTGCATTATGAGGAACTGTAGCCAGCATGGTGCATTGTAGGTAGTAAGATACTACCGACTCGTGTTGCATTACGAAGAACTGTGTCCCGCAGCATTTTTAAGTGCAAAAGAACTGTCACATTATGAACAATTGGCTTCAGAAGTGGCTTACAGCATCGTAGTTTAGAAATCCGGAATAAGATCTTGGGCAAGCTGATAGGACCTTTGATGGTAATTGCGATCTAGTTAACACTAACCCTATACAGAGGGCGCCAGCGTTATTGTTAGCGAAATAATTTAGCAGCAAATCTCGCTGAGCTAATTAGGGGTTGTTACGTAATAAATGAGAGATCAGAATTAATCACGGTTTTCATCCAACAGCAAACAGAAAGCATAGTTGCCCTTTAGAGAAAGACGCGTAGTCTAATTCTGCACAAGTTAGTAAACCCTGAAAACCGGTTGTCAATCGCATTGCGCACAACAAGAATACAGTCAGAAAAGCCCAACTTACTATTCCAACACTGATGTTCCTGTTAGACTCCTCGTTCAATCGACTTTGAACAATCCTCCCCAGCAATATCACCGCAAGTTTTGCAATACCGTAACCATGGGTCGGCATGTTGGACGTGGGGTCAACAGTGCCGACAGGCCAATTCGAACTGTCTAAGCCCTTCTCTGTTACATCTCTGCAAAATATTTTCCATAACAAATAATGGCGCTCATGTTTCTCTTATTTTATTGATTAATTTGTCACCTACGTCTTACACCCCGTCCCGCGTTGACATCTCTCACGACTATATTTTTTCAAATCACACCGATTAATATGCCGATATTATAATCAGTGACGGATTTAGGGGGGGGGGGGGGNGGGGGGGGGCAAGGGGGCCATGTCCCCCACCCTAAAATTCTCCCAGATTTGGCAGTTCAGGGATGCGAATGTCTGGCGGGAAAATCATGGCTAATACTTTGACCTAGCCCACCCAAACTCAAAATCCTGGATCCGCCCCTGATAATACCCACTTGACAGAAATAATATGCCAGGTACACTTTGACGTCATACTAATGTGACATATGTTACGACAGAAAAGATATGCTCTTGTTTAGAACTCTTTAGGTCGCCATTTGTAGACAACTGAACAGACATCCTTCAGATTTTAGATCATATATTTTCAATACTTCCGCAGCCTACAGTGTTCTTGCATGAATAATCGGCGTTACTTGCCTTTGGTACAAGTCCAGCAGATTGTTGAGTTCATGGACTGTCTTAAGGTGTTTGAACTGTTGTCTGGTTTCACTTGAACACGAATCGTAAAAGTAATAAGCAGCGCCACTCGTGACCAGTATCATGCTGAAAAACATAAAATGAAGACTAGGTGATGTTTGTAATATTTAACGGCTGGGTTTCATTTTGAACCCAAAACGCAATCTCACTGACATGCTTCCAGAAATTAATCAACGCGAACTAAAATGTGTTCAATGATAGCACACTAAGTATGCAAACCTAGAGAGCTGTTTATAACAAGAAAGTCAGAAGCGAAATAGGTTATGCAAAAGTTAAGCATACGCGCATTCAGCCTTCAATATGGGGAGCTCGAATTCCTGACGACGTGGACGTTTTGCTGACAAAAAATCGGGTGGACTAAAAAGGGGTATCACCTTCAGAACTGTGAAATGTCTGCTCCATTTTAGTGGACTTTTGTTTCGTTTTCTCGGACGTTTTGTTTCTCTGAGGCGTACCTTTTTGCCCACTTCGCATGTTAAGAATAGCCCCTGGAACACACGAGACCACGGTTCCGAGTTGGGCATGCGTAGCGCCTGCATGAGAGTGGTCAATAACTAGGTAAAGCTTTGTAAGCACGACATTCGGTTCAGTAAGCCAGTTCACGCATCAATGCTATAGTTTCATCAGAACTCTTCACTTTCCGCAGGTGAACGGCCCACAACAATCGCCCTCTAGATTCAGCTGGACACCTTGGCGAAAGCCTAGCCATGAGAAGGGTACACGGAAGCGAAAGAGACGTTAGTTTTTTAAGTTTTCCAAGAGATTGAGATTTGTAAATAATGCATATTTTCCCTCAATTAAAGACCAGCGTAAATTATTTAATTGATAGCACTACCTTTAACATTCTGCGAGACATTTTTCTTATTTAAACTCATCCTACATTGTATGGCAAATAACATGCTCAAATATGAAATTTTTCATCGTCTTTTTTGGTTTTTAAAAGGGAATTGTATTTCATTCCGAATATATTTTGCATAGTTTTCTATGAGTTGTTTAATAATTCCACAAATAAATCAACAGCAAAAAGTGAAGTTATATTTACTAACGAAAATAAAAAACACCCACTTGAAGCGCTGCTTCTCGTGACGTATTCGGTGGGGGTAAATTCAGTGTCCTATTTTAGGGCGCAGTTAAGTGGCATTCTTCAAATTGTCGGAATAAGAAAATTTAGTGTGAAATGTCGGGTCACCAGGCATACCTATTTGAGACAAAGCAACACGCAGTGATACCTAGTCGTAGTGATACCCAGTCGTCATCATCGTCAGGAAATATGCCCGTGCAACCAACCCGTATCAACAATTTACACTGGTGTGACCCTGGGCTTTGCGAAATCTAGCCAGGTACATGTAGCTAGCTGCCAGCCAATACTCAGCTCTGTAAACTTCTTAAGGGTTGCTTAGTTACCGACTATAGCAGTATGAAGACTCTTGTACCACTCTGTGTTGAGCTCTGTGTGACCCAAAAATTTCACTGCACACAGCCCGTTGCCTACCTGGGTAGTTATGCTCGTCACCTCGTGGTGAAACTTGTACGTCAGCAAATGGAGCTAACGACGGGCGGGAGTGTATGCAAGATTCAATTGACACTCACCTTGTTCGTTGCAGCCGTTTAGGTAGAAAACAATCAAATAAACGTCATTTTAATAGCATTGTAACAAAGAAAAGTCTGTCGTCCGTTTTCAAAGCGCCATTTTCTAAAAAATGTGACGTCTTTCGAGAGATGATGACAGCTTCGCAGCAGCAAGCAGCAAGGTTTGTTCGATTTGTTGGTAGTAAAATAGTAAAAATTTGAAACAAGTTGCGATAATTTGTTGTGATATGCACGCCACCTTGTTCCGGCATCGAATAATCNGGGGGGGGGGGGGGGTGGACCTGGTCAAAGTCGGGTGACGTATTAGTAATCGCCATAAGCCCACTCAAAAGAACGCATCATAACTTTAGAAGCAGCCGATTAACGGCAGAACGCTATTTTTTCCAGCACCGGTAAATATGCTAGTTTACTCAAGGAAGAGGGTAAATTTAATGATATTAATTTGGAGTAAGATTTTACTTGTCCATTTTTACCCACAGGCACTCGAATTTCTCCATGACTCGTTACCAAATAAAAGAAACGTACTTGTACGCCTGTCGAAGATAAAATTTCGAGTTTGAGCAACCAACCCCTATAAAAAAGTCAAGAAATTTATCCCTATTTTAAATGATTGGGGTTTCTAAAAAATCCTTTCATTTCTGTGTAGTGTGTTTCTCCTTATACAATGTAGCTCATTTTAACACTTAACCTACAATTCAGTTGCAATAACGGGCGTATTTTGTGTTCGATCTTGACATTATGTGCTCTTCTTTGTTGAAGCACAACGAAAGCTCGGATTTTGGCGGAGATTTCCGATGTTTTACCGCAAGTCTTTAGTCGCGGTAAATCACCCATCGGCAATTGCCGGATTTTGCAGTAGGCCAGCGCTTCTAGCCAGCACCACTGGTACTTCAATTATGAACAACGTTGTTTTTCATAACCAGAGTTTAACTACATTCAAACTGATGCTAAATTATGTGTAGGGCACTCAAATAACATTCGTGAGCGCGCTAAAACAGAGCTTCGGAATTGCTTCGGGAGACTCCGACAAAACCCGGATGCTCGAAAGGCGTCTGCCATGAATGTTTTACGAAGAGTTCAAACAACCAGGAGTCACACAAAAAGGCACTGTGGCAAACACTAAAAAATAAGAGCGTCTGATACAATGATAAAATACGATGTAAGCTCTTCGCAAAGACACAGCCCTATGTGATAGGCAATCGAGGCCCCACCAGTCAACACTGACATATCAGCCAATCAGCGATCGCTGTCAGGATTTCAGTCTTTTGACAATAAGTGTGAATCAGCTTTTGTGTGGCGCGCATCTCGGTCAACTGTGAGTTACATTTGTATGTTAGAGCCGGTTAACTGCTGCATTATTTTTCTACAGTCCCGTTTTAATGTAACTGTTTTCTCTAGCTTTAAAAAATATGTTTCGCTTCATATGAAAATTGTGTGGTTGTCTGGACACAGACACGTTCAGCTTATTCACCAATAGAGCTTCCTTTCCACAGGTGGGGCTGGTGAAAGAATTTTTGATTATAATGGTACTACAGGTTTCATTGGAATGATGTAAAACGTTTTGTTTATGTTTCTGGTCAGTTTATGGTATGAATACGAGGCTAACCTTGCAAATTACCGTACTTTTAAGGCCATCATTGCCGTTTTGAAATGGTCTCCAATTCATAGCCTTCGTAGTTGACAGAAAAAACATGGGTATGTGACAATTCAGAAAATATTGGAAAATGCATACATGCAACCTTTTGACGCTTAAGTTGTTCTTTTTCGAAACATTTTGGTTTTTGCTAAATACCCTTCCGATCACTCACGCTGTGACACATAATTTTACGTTAGACTGCATACTGACTTCTAAGCTCTAATTTCACCACGGGGGTGAAAAAGTTAAACCTACATTTCGAACGGTGGTGTACCCCATGGAAAACAGTGTGAACTGATGGGGCTACCCTCATTGTAAATATTACATTAATAAATAATAAATAAATAAGTTTAACATAGCTTATGTAGCCTAACGTCGCCTTTGGCGTATTGATATCGCGTTTGGCGCCGTGAGGCCAGACGTACTGAGGAGGCCATCAGTCAGCGGAGTTCACATTTACACGTAGGCAGCTGGAATTCTGCAGATGGCTGGACGTTGCGTGGGTTAGTTCTGTTTACGCTACCTTCGGTAAGCCCGTCAATAGAATTATAAAATTCGAGCAATCAAACTTCGAAGCCTGTCTATCATGTAGTTTGATCTGGAGTCGCATTAACAATGGATTCACGAGAAAAAAGCACTGGTCAAAATAAACTGATATACTACGAACTAAATCTTGTGATTTTCTAGATATTTGGCTTACGAACTAAATTAAAGTTCTCGTAAAAACTTGGATAAGCAGGGGCGGATCCAGGATTTTGAGTTGGGGGGGGGGTGCAGGGCAGAGCATTAGGCAGGATTTTGCCCGTCAGACAATCGCACCCCCGAACTGCCTAATGGAATCTGGGAGAATTTTAGGGGGGCATGGACCCCTTGGCCCCCCTCTAAATCCGCCAGTGATAAGGAACACCTTTTCTCGAAATAATGCGATTCAAATACCCAATCTACATGTAAATGTGCCAGGTTTCGGATCTCTGCTATGTACCATTGATAAACGGTTTTAATATCTATACGAATTGCGGTACAAGGCACAGAGACGCTCAACAACGTACGAGATTGATATCTGGGTTGCGTTCAATAACGAAAGGCGACATCTCGCGACATTCCGCAAGAGTTCGTGATTTTGGAGAGTCAGTTTTCGACCTCGATCCCGTAAGCTTAGCCTTCTGCATAAATCTACGTACGTTGAATTTGGCCGCATTATTGGAATGAAGCTACGAATCAGTCGCAGTGTCCCGTAGTAATTCGTGTTTATGTTCATTTCTACCTCCTTGTGAAGCGGGGTAATCTGGAACAAACGAATAAGCATAAACATTAGTAGTAAAAACACTAGTTAGCCCTGCTTGACGACCTCGGATTCGCTCCGTAACGCAAGATAAGACGGTAGCGATGCTCACAGCCCTAGTGGATTTTAGATTTTAGTGCCATGTAGTTACATGTACATGGTGATAAACACCAATTAAAGTAAGAAAAGGCATTACGAAACGCAGCATTGAACAGATCCCACAAGTCCTTGAACAAGCAAACAGAGAAGATCCTGTGATGCATTCTTTTTACAAACAAAGCAGCCACGCACTTGAGGTATACATGCACTGGTGCACGTTCTTTTGTTTCAAGTTCACTGTTTGGTTTAATTTATTCTGCTTGGCTGACCGCTGCCCACTGCCGCTGCAGATATCCCAGCCGTAATGAGGGTAATAGCACGTAAGGTGGTGAAAAATTATCTACCTCATTAATTACAGCTAAAATACCACTAAACAAAAGCATGAATTTTTCAGTAAATGCTAAAACCTTATAGTAGTCGATTTTTGAAGTCTGATGTTTACCCCTTCGCCGCTAATACCAGCGTTGCTGACAATAATGTCGACGCCACCGTAGGTTGTCTTAAAGTAATCAGCCGCTCTCTGTACACTCTCATCAGAGTCTACGTCTATTTGGTGGAATTGAACTTGGAAACCTTGTTCCGTCAGCTTAGACACAGCCTCCGCACCCTTCATTGCACCTCGAGCTTCAACACAAACAAGAGCAAAATCAAAATACAATACAACGGTTGCAATATTTTGGCATGCCTTTGCGAGCTTCGCGTTTCAGTAACACTATTTTGCGCGCTGTACGACCAGCTCAACGCTTGAATTTGAATCTTTTGCGAGCAATACAGATCCGACGTGATATGTAGAGCTAAAATATATTGAAATAAATTCATTGCTACATCTCAGAAGCGTTTGACCCGTTTCAAACCTGCATCAGTAGCATTTATTAGACGGCTGATGCAGGTTTGAAGCGGGTCAAATGCTAACTATTACCTGGAAGTGATATTAAGCGACTAACGGATTAGTTTAATTTTGAGCCTATGTACCGAGTGAAGGCTTGAAGTGCTACATCCGTGAATGTGTTTCCTCGGCTTTCAGGCGACTTATTCTACAATTAAAATTGCATTATTTTTAGACGCTGATCAAGAAGGAAACTTGTAATTTCGAACCACCACGCCCGGAAATTGAGAGGACAAACCTACACTGTAATTAGTAGGGGACGCCAACGTGTTAATCTGAATCCTCCTTCAAGCGTGTTCTATCAACGATTTCCGGATTCAAGCTTTTACTGTACAGCGATGACTGCAGTACACCCATATGAATAATTAGAGCATCGCACTACGTACAATCAAGTGCACTGGAAGGTTCAGGTTAGTTCAGTGACGTGACACTGCCAGGCAAAACCCAGTGAGAATTGTTCAACGCCTCCTTTTGAACTGCTCTAGTGTCTCCATGCGCATACATAATAACGTGGTCCCGTGGAAGGACTCCTCAATAAGCTCCACACAGAGCAATAACGCTGAATTTCAACGCTTTCAAGCGACATTCTTGATGAGAAAAGTAATTTTCCACTATTTCCGAAATAGTAACTGAACGCTTTGGCGCAGAGCCAAATCCCGCATGTTTAGTAACAAAGCTTTGAACTGTATTCAAATGGTAAAGAAGCTGACTTGATTTCAACGAATGTCTGGGAAACAACTGCAAGAATTATCGGTTTGTAATAAAATCACAAACACGCAACGTATTTTGTTGTTTTGTTCAAAGTTGGAAATGAAAGGAAAACTAGTAATCCATCAATACTCCCCGAAATGCGTTTTTTTCAGACGTAAAACCGGCAATGTCTTGTAAAAACGAAGTAATTGCAAATATTCACCTGTTAAGTATATCTTCCATCCCTTTCTCACCTCACACAATTGTTTGACAACTTCGTAGCCAATTCCTCTATTAGCTCCAGTGACCTGAATTATTGAGCAAATGTTAGTTTTAAATTAGGTCAAACACGTTCATGTGTACATGTGTTACCTACAGCAGTAAGCGCATTCACTGCGTTTTTCAGCGGTTAAACAGCTCCCAACTACAGTTACGCAATGCCCTTTAATTGGCAGACTACATTGTATAAACTCTCTTGTACATTTACGTGGTGCATACATGCACACATACATACATACACATATCTACATACACACTGCACATGCATTATGTACAATGCGTGTGTGTTTTGTGTGTGCGTGCGCGTGCGTGTGTCGTGAGGGCGTGTGAATGAATGTATATATGTATTTATGTATAAAAACAAGGGCGTAATTTCTGGAGGGGAGTGACTGACACATGGTCGATTTAGATGGGCAAAGAGAGAAAAAATTGGGTAAAGAGGTTCCTTCCGAGTCAAATAATTATTCAAAATTTGAAATTATTGTAAAAGTGGATTTCTGTGTGCGCAATGTCTTTTTGTGATAACGGCGGATTTTGTATAGCGTTATTACATGTTTTGTTCACTTATTACAAACTTTTCAAGATTTTTCGCGGCTTCAAATTGAAGAAGTATCGTTTGTTTCGAGAAGACGGTCGGCAGGTTCACGGCCATTATCATGGTAACGTTTCGGTTTACACTCGTGTCGCCCTCACAAGCTTCTGCATGGTACTAATTATATGGGGTCAGATCAAATCGTTTCAGCAGTTGCACACTGATGTTCACGAAACAGGGTTGTTAACAAGGCAGAGTGGGGGTAATGTATCATTTAAAAGGACACTTAACCCTATTTTGATGTTTTTAACCAATCTTCGTTCTGTCACTTACTAATGCATCATTGGTGTCATTCTTGAAAGATAAAAGCAGAAACCAACCAGGTACGCATACCCCTATCATGGGCGGCGCAGCACTGAAAAAATGGGGGTCATAGCCCCCAGCCCCCTGTGGTGCACCGCCCATAGACTGTGGGCGTCGCAGGACTGAAAAAAGTGGGTGGGGAGGGGGGTTATAGCCTCCCCCGTCCCCTACAGTGCGCCGCCCATGCCTATCTTACAACTTGGAGATATTGGTCCTTGTTAGGTGGTCTTTTCCGTGTAATTCGCTAAAAGCTTAGGTCGAGCTTGCCCGTTTATCAGACTTTGAAAGGGGTTTTCAAATTTTCCTCTAAACTTTTGAAGGTTGTCAAGGGTTACATAGCAAAATATTTCATTTTAGAGAAGTCATTTTTAGTACCGTTAATAGGCCGAAACCCGGTTTGGCATCCTTTTTGTCAAACAAGTTTTAAATCAACGAAAAACTGGGTTGCAATTTTTAAGTACACGCTCGATTGATCTCGTCATAGAGGTACATGGTAGTCAATAACATATTTTGCACTTAGAACAAACTTTAGTTAGAGCAACTTCACTTATAAACAAAGCGTTGAAACTACATTTCATCATTGTCGTCCAGTTCATGCGCGTGCTCCTGAACAAAATACATCATACATAATTTTTCTGGCCAAAGTACGATTAGAAAACGGACAATCGCCGCACACTATGAAAAAGTTCATGTTAACTCAACGTTTCGTCATCCATGTGATAGGAAAGGTAATCGACACTTGTTGTCCTACTGTAAATATCCTGATGCTGTCTTATAAATAGACGAAACGTAGAGTTAACAGGAACTTTTTTGATTTGTGCAGCGATTGTCCGTTTTCTAATTGAACAAAATTAAAATCTTACTCACAAGACAACAGAAAGAAACATTAATATCCCAATTGCCCTCACCATGTTATATAAACAAAACTGTTTCGTAGCCCACTCAACAGCTGAATATCAGGCAGTTGATGTTAGCAGCCCAGTTTACCAAGTCATATTACACTCCGCAGACAAAACTTAAAAGACAAAAGAACAAAGGACTTGATCTAAAGTTTGATTCACGAAACCTGTTACTGATCAGCACTAAGGTCCTCGACATAGACTTAAACATGCTTTGCAATGCTCAACGATGGGCGACACATCAATAAACGACTTTGTTCTACTGGCAACGTAAAACTCTTGGGAGATACAATTTACCATAACCAATATTTTTGCCGGCAGAGAAAAGAGATTGAATGGAAATAAAGATCGAGGCAATAATTTTTGCAATAACATCAGCTCCCTGGAGACTTGGGCCAAACATTTCTCCCTCTGTTGTGAAGTTAGGGAACAATCATGGAGAGCGACAACTCGTAAAAATTAAATTCCTTTTAAACCGATCTTGGCGAAACTATTTCTCGGGGATGGTCATGTGAGAGTTATTAACTTTGAATACTGCAAGAAATTTTAGAACAAAAATTAGATTCACAAGTTTTGAAACTGATACGAAATACAAACTCCTTCATCCCAATACAGTTTTCAAATTCAACGCCCCCTAACACTATACACGTGTGCATGCATTCAAAGAAATCGTACTGGCTACCGCTTGAAATCGCCGTTTTGCTTAAATTAAAGGTCAAAGGTCACATTTTCCGCATAAGAGAAAAGCGGTACGTCTGTGTGTTCAAATAAGGAGCATTGGGTTTTCTTTGTGGGAGAAAAATAGACGACGTGACGAGCAGTTGACAGATATTTTTTGAAAATAACTATTGCTCGAATCGGTTGCGTTTTCGTAAATTGAGCCCGCACTGCTGTATTCATAAATTGCGACAGATAAAGTTCGCGACACCATTTACGGTTAATAGTGAAACATGCCAAACCGACAAAAACCGTCTACAGTAACGGTATCATTCACAACCAATGAAATACGTCTAAATACACTTTCTCCTCTAGTCCTCTAACAAGGGCCCGGTCTCCAATCTTTGTATGCGAAACGAACTCGAAATTATTTTTGCAATTTCTCTGCTCCTTTTGTGCGAACTCAAGATAAGTGGTTATCAGACTGTGCTCGAATACATTATAGTTTATGCATATGAGTTTCTAATCCAAGTTTGCACTTGATGACCTTTATATTTGTGCTACAATCTCGAGTAAAACCTCGGAATTTCGAGTTCAAAGTAACTCGAACTTTTAACCTTAATGCTGTGTTTATCAACTCTAAACTAGGACTAATAAATTGTCCACGTAAGTCATTATTTACTCGAGCATAGAATAATAGACACTGAAATCGCACAAAAGTAGAGTACAAAATGCAAACATAATTTCGAATTCTATTTCGAGTAAAAAGATTAGAGCCCTGGGCAAGGTTTCAAAGCGAAATTCCGGTCAAATTAGGTTCGACAGTCGCTCAAACTGAAACTCCTTAGTTTTGCTCCTTTACCGTTTCTAGTCTTCACCATACAATCAGAGAAAAGTGACTAAATCAAAGAACCTTCTTACCAAAGCGACTCTGGAAACCTTATCTACTTTGTGCTCTGTTGCATCGAATCTCGGCTGAACCCAGACATTGCAGCCGAGCGCTATGAGCAATCCGAAGAATATTGCGGCGAAAGCAAATGCGATGTTCGATCTGGAACAGCTTTCTCTTTCGGTAAACATGGCACGTGAAAGCTTCAGTCGAACACACGTGTCGTGTACTGGGAGCACTGTATCTCCTCGCCTGTTGAACGTTTTATACGGGTGAATAAATCATGCAACGAGCTTTGGGCAAACGATTTACACGTCTATATTATTATACCACAATGTTAGTGTCAAATGGCAGATATAACCGTGTAATAACCCATAAAGTTATCTCACTAGTGAGATAACGATTTGGCGGGAAACCGAGGACGGAGTCGAACCCGGGACCTTGAGTTTGCTGGTCGCCGACCTTAACCACTACACCACGCAGCGGCTGACGTCATCAAGAGTGAAAATAGAATACTTAAATGAGCACGCGCAATAATCGCACGTTCAACAAACCGCATTGTACTGTACTTATACGCTACGAAAAATAAGACACATAATTTCCATAAAAATGATATCTTAATTCAGTGAAATTTTTCTCTCATGTCCACTTACTTGTAAATCACCGATCTCCAGTTTGAATGCGGGTATCGTGTCGTCAGGATCTTTGGCTTGAGAATTATATTCAGTTACCAGTGGTAACCTACTTTAGCAGACGATAATTTCCCGGTCGAAGCTTAGCGTGAAAAAAACGTGTTTTAAGCTATAATAGTTGGTAAACCTTAATTTATAAATTCAGTTTATTTCTATTATATTTAAGTTTTCAATTGGTTTTGAGTAAAATCATTATTTGACAAAAATAGCCCGGCTTTTCTTAAAAGGTCACGACCTCCGACCCCGGGCCTCTGACATAGAAAGTAGTTACGAAGCCGTGGAGAGTCAGAAAAGGTAAATCGATTCATTGCAATGTTTCTCGTTTAGTATGTGGTATAAATAGATTATTACATGTTCTCAGCCGTTATCCCCCTTATCTAGAGCCCTCGTGGATTTTTGGAGAATTATCACCCTCGGGGCTAACGCCCCTCGGGCGATAACTCTCCAAAATCCACTCGGGCTCTAGATAACGGGGGATAACGACTTTGCCATGTAATAATCTATATTTATCCATCACTGACACGATTCAGTGCGCGAGACCACGCGCCATCTATTGTTTATCATGACATTAGCAAAACCCTGTGCTTTCCATTTTTAACGAAAGACGTCGCTCTAGGCGGTTGGCGACTAGTCTTTCACATATGGCACATCACATTAATTTACAAAATACCGCAAAAACGGGTGATGAGGCTGGATCTCGCGAGATCATATCGGTTCATATCCGCGCCAAATAAATCGCAGAAAAACGTTTCGTCATTGTTGTAATTTGAATGAGTTTTGTAGCAGTTAGGACTAAGTTCTTAAAAATGGTAATTATAATCCTTGTAGATGAGAAAATCCGTATTTGTCGACTCGTTAATGTATCAAAATAAAGACTTATATCCCTTGTCATGCATACTCGGGGAATTAGTTTAGTTATCACTACGTGAACATAAAAGGTTCACTGTGCGATTAAAATAAAACTAGCAGAAGAAGCACAGTTGACAGGTCAACTAATTGCGCTTTTGACGTTCCCACACTGAACTGCAATTTGTTTACTTATTAGCCCTGTAGTTCATCAAACTTTAGTAGATATTTGCCGTGCACTAACAGTGACGGACCTAGGATACCATAAGGGGGGCCCAACATGGTGCCTCGGAGAATTGGGCAAAGCGCGATTGTATGCACAGCCGCCCCGAAAGTTGTGGGGGCCGGCGATGGTGACTTGGTGTCCCCCCCAAAAAAAACGGCAATCTGATTCCGCCGCGCTCCAGGGACCCCCAAATCTGCCTATGACTAATTACTGTACCAGAACAGCAACACTTTTTGTGAGACATTAGTGATGTTGATACTGATGATGAAGAAACTAGTGGTGACACGTTTTGTACTGTACTGTTCCAGTGGCGGATCACGGACCAGAAGGGGGGCCCCAACATGTTGCCTCGGGGAATTGGGCGGAGCCTGGTTGCATGTGTACAGGCGTCCCGAAAGTTGCGGGGGCCCGGAGTATGAAGCTTCTGTTCGGGAAATCTATCGACTAGAAAAATTTTAAAAATAAATAAATGGGAACGAGAGCCCGCCACGATCTGAGTCCCCCCCTCCTTCTCCAGTACCGGTCCTAGTTATATTTCCTCACGCGTCGCGCTGTTGCTGTTTCATATTTCTTGCGGCAGCCCCTGCCCCCCCCCCCCTAAATCCGCCTTAGTGTTCCAATTGGTGATATAATTAAAGGAAATTATCATGTAGTGTATGCTAACCCCGAGGCGCTGGCATCAACAAGTGATGGTGTGAAACGCTTGCAAAACAAGGAATTAGCTTCCAAAACAAGGAATTAGCTAACAACGTGGCAATTGTGGTACAATCAACGAAGGACACGTGCTAGAATGGAGAGTTTAATGCTTCACAGCACCAACTTTTATGCCTTTTCTAATACCTAGAA
The DNA here is from genome assembly GCA_002633005.1 of Phoronis australis. Taxonomy (NCBI): domain Eukaryota; kingdom Metazoa; phylum Phoronida; family Phoronidae; genus Phoronis; species Phoronis australis. Next base: position 535,413 of record NMRA01000224.1, on the reverse strand, counting down.
TTTCGTAATCTGAGCCTGGAAGTTTTACGGAAATCTGGGAAAGCTGCCAAAAATAATCAATAACAATTTTATTCAATGCAGATGCACTAAATAAAAAGTCCTCCCAAGAGACACGACAACCTGGAATTAACAAGGAACCCAGCAGCCCTTTTAAGTCACGCTGAAGTACAAAAATTGGGACAGAGTCAAAAATCCACATCATTAAAACAAGATTTTCATGGGTGATTTTACTGTCGAAATTGCCCTTTAATTTTTGATTTTTGATAGAGTAACACCATCAGTGATAGTGTTATCAAAGCAACAAATGTGAAGAGAACATCATGTAGGCATGCATTCTTAATCTAAAAGGCGAAGGCAACCCTTTTCCATGTCATTTTGAGCTAAAATAAGGTTGGTTGGTTATCCTAGACGTATTTTCCACTTAATTACAGCTTTTCGTAATTTTATAAATTACTCGTCCGCTACTCCGGAAGTGACGTTTTAGGAGGCAAGCGTTTCCCGCCACTTGGTTTTGCGTTGACTTTACCGTGCGAATCTGTTCTATTCTACTTTTGTTTTGTGCTGTTTTTCAACAATTGTCGCCACCACTTTCCATCGGCGAGTATTCTGCGGCAAGATAGGTTAGTAGAGAACTCAACTACGTTGGATTTAGGGATTGTTTAGTGTGTTGTAAGCTGAAAATGGCTGGAGTCGGTGACCCGTATCACAGTGACAGTAGTGTGAGTGACGGAGACCTTGTTCACAGCAGTGGTGACGAGGAATTTTTTCACGGACATTCAGTGGGTGGGTACATGTTTGAGCCCGAGTATAACGAGGCAGAGTACGCACAGGCACAGGCAGCTGTTGAGAGAAACGAGGCGGCTACTGAGGACAGACGTGGTGACACATCTTGGTGCAAATGCACTGTGTGCGTTGTTATGCCTACCTCAATGGAATGCTTGTGCTGTTCAGAGTTCGACGAGGCCAAGCCACTACTGGACATGGTTAAGTGGACCTCCGGCATACCACGGACAGAGGAACAACTGTCCCACTTGCCAGAGTGTCCCGCGACACACTCCCACTGGATGGTGACCTGAGCACCCAAACTGCTTACACCGTGTCGTGTGACTCCCTCGCCACACACCTGGCACCTTCTAAATAGCTCCAACACTTTAGACAAGTCCACAATAAACTTATCAAAGTTTGGCTCACCGATCTGTTCACTGGACGACGAACTGTCCTCTTCACTGGGTGTCGAACTGAGCCTGTAATCACTCCCACTACTCAATATCGCTGCAGGGCTACTTAGAGGCTCTGGGCTGGGGAAAACAGCACAGGGCGAATCACTACTGGTTCCAGGAATTCCACGCTCTGGGGTACGTTCGGAGGCACGGGTGACAGCAGATGAAGTGCCTCCACTGGCTCCAGTCACTGTACTGGCCACAGCTCGCGAGGCTTCTCGCTTCAAAAACGCACTTCTCGGGGGTGGCGACGGGGCACTGCCGGGAATCAGCTCAGACGGAATGCCATCCTTCTTCAGACGTTGTTTCGCAGGGACCTTCATCAGTTCAGCGTACAAATCCCTTTCGTAATCGTACGGTAGAAAGTGCTTGCCACACACACGGTAATTCTCCACTGCTTTGTACGTTGCGTGGACGGGTAACGTTGCCTTTTTCACACGAACGAGCCAAGTACGGCGAAGTGTGTCATCCATCGGAAAGCGATGCAAAGGTACTCCCAAAGCACGCGTGAGCCGATAATTAGTACATCCCGGTACACAGCAGCAGTGTGGCATGTTGACTGACTAGTAAATGAAAGCAAACGACGACGGAACTTAACACAACCGAGGTAGAACAATGACTGACTCGGCAGCTCTCACAGTCAGACTATATGAAAAGAAATTGGCGCGAAATGCTTGCCTCCTAAAACGTCACTTCCGGAGTAGAGCACGAGTAATTAATAAAATTACGAAAAGCTGTAATTAAGTGGAAAATATGTCTAGGATAATCAAACAACCTTATTTTAGCTCAAAATGACATGGAAAAGGGTTGCCTTCGCCTTTAACTATATATAGGAAATCCAAAATCTATGACATTTTAAATGTTTCATTATCTCGTTAAACCATTTATTTCTTCCAAAACATATGTAAACAATAACATTTTATCACATGGCACAAGTTTCCTTGGTATGAATCAGTGTAAAAAAATATTAGTCTTTGATCAAAACCCCCTTAAGCATATTAAGCACTGAGATCATTCAGTGGCTAACTCACTATGCAACTGATTTTAACAACACACACACACACACGCACACACACACACACACACACACACATCATTTCTTGTGAAAAAAAACACTCATAGGTTACATATCAGAAAGTCCCTCAAGATTTTTAAGTCGATAGCATTATGTCATGAATCTTTAACCACACGGGTACTGCCACTATTATCTGCTTCAGAGTCATTAACTGAAATGGACTATTGTAATCTCTTGTCATTTATGATTTCTACCTTTCATCATTGACATTTTTAAAACTGGTGTAAACTACCACACCACCATTAAAGATCAAAAACTAAACAATAAATTGTCATATTTTTACAACCTTTTTTCTTAAAGCTTATCCTCTTATAAACAAGAACAGTCATTCATCAGTTTTACAGTTAACTACACATTGAATTTCAAAAATTGATTACGCAAAAGTTCTCTAGTTTGGGACAGTGAATAATTATTTTGATCAAAGTTGGAGCTTGTCCCAATTTTCATAAATTCACACAATTGTCTGTCAGAAATTCAATGGGAATGGTAACAATTTATTAAATGTTTGTCATGAGAGTCACTTTTTATGAACTTACAAGAGTATTCTTGCAACCTGTTGTGCTACAACATAGCGTTAGGAATTTGAAAAGTAAGAAAATATACAAATCACTCACGCCTCAAACTTCAGGATGAAAAAATTAAATTTCTGCCATGATTTCTGTGTTCTGGATTTAGGAGGCTGTCTCAATCTGAAGAATTTTTAATGCTCTATATCACCGATCTAATTGCTATCATCAACTATGTCACATTTGCTAAAAATATATCTTAAAAACAATTATAAGCTATGGATGTGAGCCACCTGAAAAATGGTCAAACATACACCATTGCCAGCATGATGACGAATACACGCAGCAGACAATAGCCTCTATACGGCAGAGTTGAGGCTTTTTGGCAAACATCTACACGTATCACATACATTACGGCTACAGATAAGTCATTGTTAGTCACAGCAATATGAGGTGAATGACACACAGAAGTGGTAACCCATGTGGACGATTTTCCACTTCTTTCACAATTAGAACATGTTTCTGTCGATCTTCAGACTGAGCAATGAGAATGCTGACATCCATTCTTGCGGATTTTTGCAGCTGTGTGCGTTTTGAACAAAACGGAATGCATGAGATGCACATGAACACAGGCCTAGTGTCCAGCAAATCATTGTTGAATTGAATGTAGACGAGATAAAAAAATCCAAGTACCTCTGCTTTAATGCAGCTTTTTTAACATTGTGTGCGTGAGAGTCAGAGTATAAGAGTTTTCCACACAAAATGCATGTCTTTGACCTTGCCTTTTTCAGTGAAGTATTACAGCTCACCATCTGAAATTAAATATGCGTAAATAGCAAAGGCTTTCAATTTTTACTAGCATGACTGATGTGCCTCCTAGTGAGTTGACTTACTTCTGTAAAATTTTAATCAAGCTGATCAATTTTAGTACTGCAGATGGGAAATATGTTTAATTAACCTTTTGCAGAAATTCTATAGTTACAGAATTACAAAATATGACTCTGCTCGGATATAATGGTCCCTGACATGGATAACAAGTTTCATCCACTAATAGTAACATACGCCGAAGATTTAAGGCGAATTATGCCTCACACTGGCGGGCGCGGTAAGAATAGGTGGGCGGGCAGTGTAAAACTGGCCAGTTGACGATTTGGACAACAGAACGGACTGATCGTAGAAAAAGTTACATTACAGGAGTATTTGTTTGAGTTGGACCAAAATAAAGACATCAATGGGTACCTAAGGTGTCCCTCTATGAGCAAGAGGTACTTAAACATGACTGATGTTTAAATCAGTGTCATATGATGGGCCGTTGGGGGGAAAGTGTCGCCGGAAAAATACGAGCGTAATTAAGTACATTACGCCGTTATTTACGCCGTTAATTACGCCGTAAATTACAAGCGTAATTTAATTCTTTACGGCGTAAAATTACGCACGTAATTTAGTTTAAACTCTTAGCCAATGACGTTGGGTTTTACAACCCACGGTCGCGCGTGCTCATGGAAATACTTATTTACTGACGGGTTACATGTCTACGATACGAGCGCTGAATCATGGCGGATCAAATCGCTGCTGCAACAGTTGTGTATGCTAGGTCAACACTGATTGGTTTAAATTTGAAACGTTCTTAAGGTATTTTACGAGCGTAAATTACGGCGACATTTCTCCCATTTAATTTACGAGCGTAATTTTACTGCAACACTTTTGCAATTTAATTTACGCTCGCCTACGAGCATAATTTTACGGCGAAACTTTTCCCCATTTAATTTACGAGCGTAATTGTACGGCGACACTTTCCCCTCAACGGCCCACCATAGTGTCAGGGAAAAGTCACCAAAAATCTATCAATGTATGAAACTCTCAGAGGCGCTTCAATGTCTCTACTGGGGCCAGTTAGAGACGGTGGTCACTATCTAATCCACAGAATAATAGGAATGTTATTCAGTTGTTACATTCATCAACTTTTTTCGACCATGTCCTTGTTCTGTCGTTCGTTTCCCATTTCAATAGTATAAAGTGACCAACAACATTATGTATTCGCCTGGTCAAGTCTAGAAATTTGCTTTCACTGACCGTGTTCCATCTGGCTAACACTAACAGCCTAATTCCGTGAGGTATAACTAGTGAACCTGCACTGAAGTTGTTATAACATATTGATAGCGTCATTCTCTAAACCAGGGAACAGTACATCTGACTTGTTTCCAAAGTAGTTACATGTAGGTGTGATAAAACTGAACTCTGAAGTCGATGTCCAAGCGGCCACAGTCACAGTGACCATGATGACAGTGATGTGCCGAAAATCACCAATTTATCTTCAATTCAATGGGTATACCTAGCTGTAACACTTATGTTGCCACAAGTGGGAATAGGAGGGGAGTTTTTTGCAAGACTTCGATGCGGAACGGAGAGTACCACTGGCGCAAGGGTGAGGGTGATCAAAATTGCAAAGGAGATACCTTGAGGAGAGTCTTAAAAGCGGTGGATAATAATTAATATTAGTTCGCAATGGGGGAAGGGAGCTGCAGAGTCGATGACGTACGCCAAACTAAAGCAACTTGCGAAGACCGGATTGGGAACGAAATGTGCCGGCATCGGTAAAAATGGCGGCAACCCAGGAGATTCAAGAGGCATAGTCGGCGACAACATTGTGTACGTACTGGCGATCGATTTCAAAGAGATTTCGAATCCACTGCCTTCAGTCTGGCGTTTATCTAACAGGGCTAAGCCAACATGACAAATAGCAGTAGAGTACTTATGCGCATAATGTCACCAGCTTCGAGCTCAGTTGTAATTATTACTGCAAGACAATGTCGAGAACCGACGAGTTCTAATAAACCACAAAAACACACTTCACTAAAACGGGCTTTCCGATTCCATAATTCTGACCAAAGCTAAAAACCTCGAGAAACTATCCTCCCAAGAAATAATGCATTTTCGATCCAAAAGTCCACCACCAAGTCTTTTCCCGAGGCCAGAGTGGCCACAAATGAGCTACATGTATATACTGGTTATATTTATTTCATTATGGTGTCCTCTTCGAGACATGTAACATCTGGTTTGGTCAAAGGCCGTCTTTTACGCACAGCAGTGAACGTTTGGGGTACGTGATACTAGTTTACCCAGCAAAGTTACAGCCAATACATAAACCCGAGACTGTCTCAGCGCGGGACTGGGCTGCATTACTCACTTCCTACGTCAGCTGAAGCTGACCCCACCCGTTTTTTAATTTTTAAAATCCAAGTTAGTCGTCTCAGAAGAAAACTAAGTACTTGGTAGAGACCGGCGGCTAGAGACGGACGAAGTGGAATACCTCGAGCCGCAGTTATCCTTACCAGCCTACAGGCGTGGACACTATTATTCCCGCGCCTGGTCACTGAAATCGTGTACCGATGGGAGGGGACGGCGTTTTCTTTCCTCCAGACATGCCAAATGAAACTAAGCCATTGCCGGCATGCCGTTTTTAGATGAAATGTGATTTTTTATTCGAAAATTAATTTCGAGTTGAGATCAAACTCTAAGACTGCACAGTGGTTTGTGTAATTAGTCAAGCACAAAAAATAAATAATTGTGCTAAAGGAGAATGGAAAATGTCGATCATATTCTCGAGCTCAATTTCGATACTTAGATACCGCGTCCAGGTTTTTGAGATCGACAACATAAAGATAATAGAATTTGGGTTCAAGACTAGAAAATATACTTTAAGCGTTGCAACACAAGTCAAAACACGTACATGTACGGTAAAGTCGCGTGATTTTCGGACGGCCCGCCATTTTCGACCAAGAATAAATATTTCCGAAATGAGTTTTTCATAGTCCACGAAATTCGTACAAGGTCCAAAAACTGTTTTTCAAAGATTCTCGAATTTCGAACATTGTCATAAACATCGGAATTTTGTCCCGCGACTTTCGGACAAGGAAAATTTTAGAAACGGTAATTTGGGATCGACGCTATTTTCGTGTCACTAAAGCGTTCAACTGATGATTACTACTGTATAAGGCTTGAGTCCGAGAATCGGTACAACGGGTTTGTAATTTTTACCTTGTCTTGACGATGTCACGACCGTTACTCGATTGTCTTGAGTTTAGCTTGTGTTTGGCGCTAAAGCTATGAAAAGAATCACCCGAGTTCGGCATAACGAAAATTTCTGATGAAAATACAAATAGGAAATACACCGAAGGCTGCAACTTTTCGTTGTAGCGTAACATGTGCTCTGGTTTAAATAGGCCGTGCTGTTCGACTCCCGACTGTGACATTGAACATGCACGCCTGACATCAACTTGCGTGTTTACGAAACGTTTTTATTTTAAAACGTCCTGGCCTTTGCAAATGCCC
>NMRA01000224.1:497129-524943 GCA_002633005.1 Phoronis australis | reverse complement strand
GCAGGATAGCGTCATCTCACTACTAGGTGCCTACATACCAAATTTCATGAAAATCCGTTCAGGACTTTTGAAGATACAAAGGTAAGCGTAAAAAACTAAAATTGCCACTAGGGGGCACACCGGTAGTCGGATCCGTCCGAAAGTTCGCACATGCCGTCCCATTCATGAATGGAACATATGTGCCAAATTTCATGAACGTATGTCAAAGGGTTTTGGAGATAGAGCAGCGGACGCCGGACGCCGCCCGCCCGGACGGACGGACGGACGGACGGAGATGACGGCATAATGCGTCCACATATAAATATGTGGGCGCATAAAAATGACATGTATTTTCGTCAGTGACCCGGGCAGCACTTCTAAAATTCTCACTCCACTATTGTTGACACTTGTGTTCGCCTATTTCTCTGCATGACGTCATTACGGAATTTGACGTGACGCAATATTATTTACCACTGTAATAACAGAAAATGAACCCAAAACAAACATTTCTTAATCCTATGATACTTGAAGTAAGAAATGATATTCAAATGTTTTGTAAATTAGACAATGTCGTAAAACAAAGACAGCTTTTTAGCAAACTGTATCTAATTACCTTTTGTGGATATGATTTACGTAGATGGGCAAATAATATACCCAGATTGGTTCAATACAAAAATGATCAAGTTTGTGCGAACGTGGGTTTTTTATTTAAAAGATTTAGGCTAAGTCCATTGTCACCGAAGATCAGGTAATTACTTATCCAACTGGGAGGGACACGTTTCGGGAAATTTTTTCTATCTTAAACTATAAAAGCAGAGTTCAACTAAAACCATTTACTCTATGTGCCACCTAGATTGGATATTGACCGGCTTTCCCCTGCAGTTGTCGTGTAACTGCCTCCCGTTCAGTAACGCTAGGACCTCGCTAACAAGCAAGACTTCGCGAGATTACACGAGATATTTCCGTGTATTTTAAGTGAGAGCACGTGACTAAAACTAGATTTTAGCTAGGTCCTAGCGTAGGTCCTAGCGTTACTGAACGCACGCCAGACCTAGCTGATGTAAGGATTTTTTTAATTTTGCGACAAGCTTTTGAAGGTTGCAGAGTATTGTTTCAAAAACTGAATGAGAAAATCGTTTCTAATGTCTGTTGATAGACCAAAATCGGATTTTAACAGTTATGATCTGAAGACAATTTTATTTTTGTTAGCCAGCTATCAAATAACAGAATAGGCGAGATAGCGCCATCTGCCTTCACCGGAGTGACGTCATCTTTGCGATCACTTGAACTTGGAGGGAATCAACTCACCACAGATGTCGCCAACACTCTTTTAGCAAACATTCGCATAGTAAAGGGTTTTCGCCTAAATTATCTGTAAGTATAGTATAATAGTTTTCTTAGAGTTGTGACAATGAGAATTACTACGGCTCTCCACTGCGGTGGGTCACTCTAAACAAACACCAATTTCACTAGAAGAAATGACATTCAGAACAACGGAACTGTGATAACAATTTGGTTTGTTATGTAAATTGAAATTTCATTTGACCTTATTTGGAGATAATTATCAGCAAAATTCGAGAAACCAAACTATGGAAGCAATGGATTGGATGGAGAAGTTGTCACCTCAAGTTGGTAGGAAGCTAAAGATTTTCTTGGGCCGCTTGGAAGTTTTGTTTCTAAAGTTCAACAATTGCCAGATTTGACGAAACACTCGTTTCTTGGCAACTGGAAATATTTTGGAACGACTTTATTGCGTTTATTAGTTTTGAGACGTCTCCTGGTCTGCGAACAGATTCTTTTGTTCTACATGTAAAGGTTTACATACACATATACTGGCTGTACTTTGGGAGCAAGTTTCCTGTTATTCAAAATTGGCTGAATACACGACAGTTGTCGTTCTTGTCATTAGAGTTCCGTTCGTATCCTCGACACTGAACAGAATATTGGTAAAGCAACTGACAAGAGACATGATTAAAATACACACGATATTTCGAAACATTCTTGTTTCATTCTCAAGTGGAAATAAAATGACACACTAATACCACCACAGAGCAACAACTGGAAACGTACACAGTGGGACACTGCAGGTGCGAAATACTGCAAAGAATGAAAAGTGGATGGGGTAACAGGAAAGTCACGCAAACGAGTTAAGTGTAGCGTGCGACGCGACTCTGTTTACTGCTCATTTAAAACAGGCTTCTCAAATGCAATCAAAAGACTCCAATACTTTCAATCACAACACATCGTGCTTTACGCACCGAATTGGCGTGTTTTCCACAATTTCTTAACGGGTGTTTTTACGTTCACGATAATGCAGAAACTGTTTTTGGATGGCGCCATTTTGAAGATGCATAGATAACTTACGGGAAAGATAGCAAACCGTTTGACCAATGTATCATTGCTTGACATTTTAACGACGATATTTTTTCATAGGGCATACAAACTCATAAAAACACTACACTGGGCAACTGACGGGACGGACTTTTGCTTTGGAAATGTTATTTTTCATGACGAATTTGGAGAACTTCCTATTCCTAAAATATTAAGTAAGTAAATGACATCGACATTATCATCGGGCTTACAAACTAACATTATCCCTGATGACGTTTTTAACGGCGTGTTCGTCATGGAGGTAGTTATTGGACATGACATTTTTGTAAGATACCTTTTTGGTCACACAGGTCCGACGTGCAATGGATTCACAATTAATTTTGGTCATGCATCTACTAATATGACGGTCTTCAAAAGTATTGGTGAAGCCATTATTCTCCAGGGTTTGTCTTATACGATCTACCTCTTGACTGAACACCAAATACGCCATCTCTAGGAAGTTGGCACTTACTTTTGGCGTGAAGACAGAAACCTTTATCAGTATGCTTGTGATAAACTGATGTAGAAATTCAAATGGAGAATGGTTGACAAACATGTCCAAAGACGGACTTTTTTCACTTACAGGAAGCTCGTGGGTGAACTTCAATACAGAGTGACGCTCAACTTCATCAACAACTCGTCAAAAGCGCAATAAACAAAAATATCATCCACGTATTGTAGTATATAGATAGAAATACCACCAGTCACATTGCCCTTTTTTCCACTTCAGACATATAAAATTCCGAAAAAGTGGGAAAGCCCATGCTCACACCATCTTTGTGTTGAGACAATTTGCAATTTATATGGTGAAATAGTACTATGCTAGTGCAGGTGGTCGAACTTTGTTCCGAGAATACGAACGTAACGGAATAAAGACAGTTAATAACGACAAGTGTCGTGCACTCAACTAATTTTGCATATAAACATACATATACACATATATACTTGCATTCACACGTACATATACATCCACAAGGGCATACATACATACATACATACATTCATACATACATACATACATGCATACATACATGCATACATACATACATACATGCATACATTCATACATACATACATGCATTCATACATACATACATACATTCATACATACATACATGCATACGTACATACATACATACATTCATACATACATACATGCATACATACATACATACATACATACATGCATACATACATACATACATACATACATACATCAATGCAGCTGGCGCCAACTGTCTCCGTTCGCCACCGGAAATACTTGAATGGACAGAAATCTGACAACGTTACCTTTCATCTACCATTTTCTGTCTGCCGACTTCTGAAAATGTCAAACGTACGGTCGTTCAACAAATTTAACAAAATTAATGACTACATGTGCATCCTGGAAAAGCCTTTCGATGCGCATGATACGAGTTTGGCGCAAACAAGCAAGATCACGTAGTCATGCAAGTAAAAACCGAATGTTTGGCAAGTATTGTCTGGACTTTAATACCAATATGGCCTCCAAAAGAATGATTGAATGGTAAGGCTGGAAAGTTGAATTATGGGAGTAAATTTACAACTCCCGTTTCATAACCCAGGATTTTTAGCCGTAATTGTCTCTCGAATCCGTTGCGTTATAGTATACACTCATGTATATACAAATGGAGAAGCTTCCAAAAGCTTCCATTGTTTTGTGCTTAATCCAAAGATTATTTATTTCCGTTGCAGAATGCTCAACAACAACTTCCTAAGAACCATTCCAGATATTGAAATGCCTGGCTTCACTAAAATGGTCATGTAAGTGTTCAAAACCTAATGATATTTTAAATAAACATAACATTCTATGGCATGATTATCTAATGATCTTTTGAATACAATATTTTCATTAGCATGAAATATATACATAGAGGAGGCATGCTCTCCACTTGCGTGCATGCAAAAGCACCCGACTGTGACCCAAATGCTTAAAACTCTCAAAGAAAGAATTATTGACAAAAATGTACTTCTTTTTGAACCAGCTTTGGTTCAGAGGGTGTTATTTGTAATGTACGTGACATAACCTGGGACTTCCCTCGTCGACAGAGTAGCCAAAGAGGCAGTATGAGCCTGTGATTTGCTTTGCTCAAATGCAATGTACAAAGAGTTTCGCGTTACAGCCCAATCATTTGTATTTCTGTCACCTTACCTTGTTTCGAGCACGGTGCCTAAACGAGGTTGTCGTTTACAAGCGCAAAGTATGAGGAAAATATTACCATTTACTGTAAACATTGCTTTCACTTCAGAGCTGGAAAATTATAAAATGAATTGAATCCTCAAATTGAACTTTGTAAAACGTTAAACCAGTTTGTGTTTACTCGATTGTTATGGACCCCGCTTTCAGAGAACAATTTTAAATTTAGTATAATTACTATTATCATTGCTGCTGCTGCTGCTGCTGCTGATGATGATGATGATGATGATGCTGATAATACTACAAGTTTTACATTCAAATGTTGACCCATAGTAACGTGCATTCCCAGTTACCATGTAACGTTTGCGCTCTGTGTTGTTCAAATGTTGACCCATAGTAACGTGCATTCCCAGTTACCATGTAACGTTTGCGCTCTGTGTTGTTTTTCAGTCATTTAGAAAACAATACAATCTCTACGATCGACCACAGTTTAAAGGAAGTCATCACCACATTGTTTCAAGGAGATTCCATGCCTATGTAAGTCAAATAATTAGAATCTGCACGCTTCCTCGCTTTTATCTGAAGTTTCGATGAGCATTGATTGGATTCATTCAGTTGTTAAATGCACTTGTGGGCTGAGCAAACAAATTCTGCTCGAGCGTACATGTACTTTAGTGAACTTTTGTTTGCACCGAGTGATTTGTCACGAGACCTTTTCGACAATTATTTACCGACCACTTGTTCATTAACTTTAAACTTTACTATATCTAGCTCACAAAGATAATACTTTGCCCGTTTCTTGTGTCAATTATTATTAGTATTACTATTGCTATTACTATCATTATTACTATTACTATTACTATTATTACTATTACTATTACTATTACTTTTACTTTTTTACTACTGCAATAACTATTACTATTATCGTTATTATTATTATTATTATTATTGTTATTATTGTTATTATTATTTTAACAATAATTATCATTACTAATTTTTTCTTCTTGTTATTATTATTATTATTGTTGTTGTTGTTATTATTATTATTTGCTGTGAGAACTTATCCCACCGCAAAAGCGTGGATGGGAAGGCAACCGTTTTTACTGCCATTTTTGGTAAAATCGTGATTTTTTTAACTTGAATTCTTTATCCAGCTATACTTTCAAGATAATTAAGTTACCCTGGCGTTCATGGCAAGCAACAACGGATATTCATAATGTACGTGATTTGTGTTTTTGGTACATGACTCCCAGCCATTTTCTGTTCAGTGCAAACCAAACAAAGACTCCCATTCACCTGAGGTCTTAGCCAATCTAGGAGTGTGTGAGAATACAGGTCGAAGGCAAATATCCATGGCACTTTTGGAAAAATAGTATAGACTCAACGTATGTCCAAAGTGAATCATTTCACAAATGAACAAGTGTGGCAGGAATGATTTGGGAAGCGAATGTCACTTCCGGTGTGGCACATTTATAAGCAGTAACTTGAAAAATTATGTGGAACAGAAAATCGCGCTTTGGTCAAAAAATAACTCTAACTGGATACCTTCCCATTTAATGGCAATGATTAAGACATTGTATTTCACAGAAGTACTTTTGGCTTCTAGCGTTCTGTTATATCAAAGGTCGTAAACCCAGTCGAATCTTAAAGCTTCCTATCTTAAATTTTACAGAGATATAATTCATTAAAATGGTTTGTGAATAATTTAAGTACGGATTACGCCGGTCGGATTTACGTAATTGCGGTTAGTTAAATTTACAGCGAAGGGGTGCGAAAGTTCAATGGCCACCTCAATATTCTCCCAATTGTGTAAGTAAGTGGTTACATTTTTGTGTTTTCAAGCAGCCGTGCTCTATTTTGAAAAGGTCTAGGAAAATTGTATGCTGACAAATCAACAACAGGATGAACGTCTACCAAGCTTGCGTCCTTAGCATTCTCTTATACAGCAGCGAATCATGATCCCTATACACCCCCGTCAAGAGCGCAGACTCAACTCTTTGTGCTGCCTGAGAACAGTACTCTGCATCAAATGGAGGGACCATGTCTCTTACAACAAAATTCAAACTCAGGCGGCACTGCTTAGTACGTACGCAATGCTTACCTAGAGGCGCTTTTGTTGGCTTGGCCACGTAAGGCACATGAACGATGGATATACTTTGTGGTGAACTCGCCACCGGAACCAGACCTGCAGGAAGACCCGTGCTTCGTTGCAAAGATGTTTGCAAGCGCAATCTGAAGACGGGAAACATCACTGTCGCAGACTGAGAAGCTGTGTTCTCCAATCACAGCAGGTGGAAGTCGACTGTCAGTAGTACATTAAAACCAGTGAACAAAGACGAGAAGATAAACAGGCACTACTTAAAGAACACAGGTGTAGTCGGTGGGCCAGAATTTGTAGGGCCTCTAGAAAATGGTTTTTGTGAGCACTTTAGGGGGCAATTTTAATTTGGTGTTTTTTAATTCATTTATTAGAGTGTTTTCGAAATATAAAAAGTTCCCACATATAAAGTTGCACATTTTTGAGAAATTAGAGTTTGAAGTTACCTGATAATCACCAAAGAGCTTAGTAAACTTATATTTGTAAAAACAAGTTTTGGTGACTTTTTGTAAAGCAAGTAATATGGTCCCATCAGTGCCATTGTATTGAACAATATTGCACTCACATTGCATGTTTGACTATTGTAGATTAATTGTAAATAGTGAAATTTAAAAAAATGTAAAGAGACACCTAGTGGCAAAAATGCAATCTAAGTATGAATGTTACTAGGAAGTTATTATGGCATTGTCTGGCAACAAAAATAACACAAAACACTTGAGACTGGGCAAAATTTGTGCCTCAATGACTAAAACATTGATTAATGGTGTAAAATACAGCTTGTTTGCATAATACACCAGAAATACGTTATAGTACAAATACATTATAGTTGAATGATCTCTGTGAATGTGCACAGACTGTATGAAAATAATAGATTATTCTGACAGCGTTTATCAAGCAGTATGAGGCAAATACATGACAATGATCAAAGTATGTACTTTCTATGACTGAATCAACAAATAAAATTAATTTTTTAATACAAAAAAAACGAAATAACGGGGTTGGAGGTCTATTTAGGGTTGACTTGTCAAAGAGGTATCCAATGCTATGCAGTCAGTGTTGCTGATGTTACTACAGTTGTCACTGCTGCACATTTCTGTACAGTTTGACCCAGCATTGCAGCACAAACTCAGTTTCCCAGCACACATGTTCTTTCTGCACTTGCAGCGTTCATCGTTTAGTACTGTTAATGGAGATGCGGGCATTGCCATACATTTAAACTGCAAAGCTCCACCGCCAAGGAGCCAACTATGGTCGATTAGAGAGGGTACAGCACTGCACACTGGTGATTGGCCCGCAGGCAATGAAGTGTCAAACACTAAGTCCCTGTTTGGAGGCGGGCAGGATTTGGGCAAACGTTTGATTAAAAATATGTTATAATAGGCTGTGTTAATTAGAGTCAGCAAGTGAATTATTGAACACTAGCCTCAATTCACTTTCGTATCGCTTAGTCGGGCACAAACTACAACAGTGAGTAGCTTCAACAATATTTCTTAAGATTTCCAGTCCAAATAGCTTCATGCACACCATCTTTCTGAAGAACAGCTTCAAAGTCTTGCTTTAGTTTTGAAAGGCAAATGACATCTCCATGTGTTAGAAGCTTTGATTCAATGAACTCCAAACAAAACTGTAGGAAAACCTCTCTGAAAACTGTGGATTCATCACTCTTCACAATCGTTGTCTTTCTATTTTTTATAGCATGACGATCTGTGGTACTTGGCTTCTAAGACACAAGGTCTTTATCTTTGAATTTCATTTGCTTATTCAGGGCTCTGGACTGAGCTGTTCCTTGCGATACAAGTCCAACTGAAAAAAAAACGAACTGTTAACACTAATTTAACATTCAACTATGAGTGAGTTGGCAAGCAACTTTTTCAAACGGACTTACCAGGAACTGATCCACCACCAGCCTAACAAATTTACATGCCGTCGGATCTGTCGCCTAAAAATGTTGATCGTCTAATAACTAGATTAGTTGATGCAACTGAAAATAAATCAGCTGATATACCAGTGCAGTGATTGAAATTTAATTTTTTTAAATCAGATGCTCAAACCATAGTCAATCGATTTACACTTAAGGTAATCGACGTTTGACGAAATGGACAGTGGCTTCCACTGTCCTCAAATTATGACGAGGACCTTGGCCACTTAGGCACTTTTAACTTAATTATCATTGCAGCTACCAAAGTAATTAATGTTTACAAAAATTGACAAGAGGTTCCCCCTATCCCAGGACTACGGCAGGGGATGACGGACACTTGGGCATGTTGTTTGCAACCATCTACTCCATTTAAACTTCTCAAAAATTTTTGACTTAAAGTGCTTTAAAATCACACCCACAGTGTAACGCCATATGATTATCCCTTAGTGCAAGCAGTGTTGATGTGGCAACTGAACAATGGAGTGTTCGAAAAACAGGATTGCAGGAGTATTTGTTTAAACTGGGAACAAATGAAAACATTAACGACCTCCTCAGAGGCATCTCTCTACGCGGTACTTCTAAACTTATTGGAACATAATTTGCCGTAAAGCATTCGGCATATGGAGTACCTATGGTATGATCACCGTCTCTACTGGGTCGGTGGTATTGTCTAAGGCCTAGGCAGCCAAGGGGCTGAACAACTGGTGATAATACTGAAACACACATGGAGAACACCAAGATGTACCTTTCAAAAACACGTACCTGTTTTTCAAAGCTATACTTCTTTCTCTTTCTTGAAATATGGTCCATAATATACTTTTCTTGCTAACAAATGATGCACTCATGTTTCAGAATGTTCCTATCTTGTTCAGGTTTATTGGGTGTTTCAGATTTTGGAAGTATAATTGATTTTCTTGGGAAATCTTTGGTAACATCTGTATCACTTTCAGCAACTTCAGCTTTAGTACTACTGCTGGTGCCTTGAAACGTTGCTATGCTGGTCTAAGTCCTTTCAATTTTTTGGTCTGACACTTGGACAGCACTCAGCAGTATACTGTATAGGCTATACCAGAACATGCAGCTGTTTCCAGAACAAACGTTTGTGGCACCTCTTCTTCTTTTTTATCTATTGATCTACAGAGTTCCACAGTCCAACAGCTTTCGTCAGGAAGCTTTCCTATGCTTCTTTAGGCTCTGGCATCACAATTTTGTGCTGTTTGATAAACCTTGAATTATACAGGCATCACACTTCATGGGAGCAGCCATATTGAAGTAACTAAGCACAACAATACAATCTGGCTCTCTGATTGGTCAATTCAATAGAAAAGCGCCTCCAAGTGGCAGGAATGTGCATAATGTTTTGTGCAACAAAAACACCTTTTTTAAAAAAAATGTGCAAGTGTAGACGTGGGAACTTTTTGGAATTTGATTTATAGGTATATTATCTAGCCACATAGAAAAAACTAGGTTGCCCCCCAAAGTACTCACAAGGATGAACGCTATGAGATCTGGCCCACCGACTAGTGTTCTGACTGATCGGAACACCTGTGTCAATTGCAACAGAATCTGCTTCTCTAGATCGAACCGGACGTTTTATTCACAGACAACGCTGCAGTCCAACAAATGACTAACGGAGGGCGCATATCCATTGTCTCTCAAGACAGCACACTGCCAATCATGCCAATCACATGACGTCACAGCCGGCAGATTTTGCTGGTAGTGGCCTGTTTGTGCGCGCTTACGGTGGCACCAGAGTGAATTCGGTTCATTACCAGTTTGTACTGACCTAAAATATTATTATGGCATTTCATAACTACGCGAGTTACGTGGTAGGACGTACCGCTCAGACGGGAGGGCTTTCTTCATGGCCAGGACTCCCTACGAAAAGGTTATTTCCGATATAACTCCTTGCGGAGAGGTGTCCTTCAACAAATACATGTAATGTCTGGCGGAATAGTGCCTTTTCCAATTACAATTTCCTACGAAAGAACGTCTTTTCCTACATAATTTTCTGTCAGAGGGCGCTTTTTGGTGTAATTCCTTACCGCCGTGTTCGTAAAGTTCCGAAGACTGAACGTCCCAGAAACCCTACAGGAAGGTAATTTCCAAAAGAACTACACTCCCACTTCTGGTGGTGGTTGCGATTATCTAATGTCCGACGGGCATGCGATCTTGATAAAACGGATTTTAGATTACGAATATGAACAAACATATAAAGTGATTGTTTTTGCTCACAAACAGTACAAAATTTGGCGATAACTCGTTGATGGCGTTATTTTCTTTTACAGGTATCTCGGCAATAATCCATTCCATTGCAATTGCGAATTGGAATGGCTGCTGACACTCTATCAAAGATATTCTTCAAAGCCGTACTTGGTGCCCACGTGTCATTCCCCGCCAGTTCTGATGAACGTTAAGATGAACTTGGTCAACGTGTCTTTGCTCAGATGTGGTATACTTTGACTATTATAAGATAGTTCGTATCTTGTATTGCACATGTCGTCCAACACGTTGTTCGTCAGTGTTGGCACCACCAAATCCATGTGTCGTTGATTTTACCCCTTAGGTGTCAGCTTGATCAACATGTTACTAGTCACACTTCCTATCTCACTACTTTTTCTTAGTTTTCAACTTACTAAAATAATTTGCTTCAAAGATTGATGTCAACTTGTAGTTGTTATCTTTCTTTAGGCTAAAGCAGAGCTTGTTATCCTCTCAAACAAAACTGATCGTTGCAACAAATGGAGTCTACAGAAAAAAATTCGCGCAGTCTGACTTCGTTTATACATGTGTGCTAGATTTGGTGACAGGCTTTGTTGAAAAAAGCACTATTGCACTTACTGTATATGTCTTCGTCAATGCATTCGCTAGCTCATCGATGTTCAACCAGATTCTTTTCTTCAGAAACCGGAGTGATACAACCAGGTTAGTAGCTTCTAGAGGGTATCCAGGACGCCACCTCCCCAATAATTGCTGATTCAGTTGGAAAAGAAAGAAAATATTGGGCAAAGGAAGATGAAGTTGGGGGAACTTTCAAAAAAGTTTCCATGTTTGAAAGTTTTACAAAAAAATGTTCGGTGTGGGTTTTTGTCGAGTCAGCATTGACAGAAAAACAACCGCAGTTTCGAGTTTGAGTTAAGATTTAGTTCAGAGCTTGGAAGCTGGACGTTGAGAGCTACTTAATGTTGCGTTATAGAATGTCACTACACTTAAAAACAATGCTTTCAGTGGCCTATGAAATTAATTTGCAATGCGCGTTTTAATACTGAAAATGCCTTTGAGGTGCTCAATTGCTTGAGTTAACAGTGTGTGTCTGATAAAATTGCGAAACTCCACTTTTATATCAGCTTAAGGTTACAGTTGATTTGTCTTTAAAATCGAAGTTGCCTATTTCCACTCCTTCATGTTGGCTGAGGCAAATTACATTTAAGTTTGACGCATCCCCACAGTTAAATTGCTAGTTTCGCCCCCTAGAGACAGCATTTCCTTTTATATTAATTTCATTATGATTATTTATTGATGCACAATTAGCACGGGTCTTGCTATTTTAGAAGTTATATTCAAGGGCCTGTTTTGTGAAAAGTGACTTTAAATATTAAGCCTCAGTAGGCTTAGAACTAAAAAATTCTCAAATTTAAGGCCACATTTCGCGCTAAGATCGAGGACAGAAATTTAGAAAATACCGTTTTGCGAGCAAAACGTCGAGTTTCGGTCATCGGTCAAAATTTGAGCATACTGGCTGCGCTCACTCCGCCTGTTGCGAATTCATCAACTTTGGCTACGTCGAACAAAGCCAGGCGATGTGCGAAATCCGGTTTCAAGTACAATCATGGTCTTGAAACGAATTCGGAATAGGGTCTATTAACAGTATTTTAGAGCCATAAGTACAATTTAAATCTCGTTTACTAGACATGTACCGATTTTGGGTTAAGGTAAACAGAAAAACTTTCGTGAAACCGACCGCTGGATTAAGTTCCGTAGATATATAAATCTCGCGAAGGCCACGAGTGAGCCTGATCATTTGCGTTGCAATAGCTCCTAGTCTCTTGCACGAGCTTGCGTTTTTGCGAGGTTGTTGTGTTTACGGAATGTACGCCAGGGTTTTCTGGGCCCCTGAAGCTGGGAACCCTGGACGTCGTTAGAATTTCCCGCAATTTTCAGACTATTCCTCCCGGTCTTCACGATTTTCGACTAAGCACCCACTTCTGGTCGCCCACCGTCAATCAATGTTCATGTGCCCTATGGTGTTGTGTGAGGCCCTAAGCAGTAGCTTTTTTTTTCTGGTTGTATCGTTGTCGATAGCCTAGTTTAAGTTTAAATACACGAAAACTGTTTAGAAATTGAAAATCTTCCAAGGTTGTTCGTGCAAAGTTTTACACGTTTTCGATGAGCAAACCACAGACTGGCAGTAGAAACTGGTCAATGAATTGTGTCGAGGATGAATATCACTTTTTATGCGCCCACATATTTATATGTGGACGGATTATGCCGTCATCTCCGTCCGCCCGTCCTGTGTCCGGCGTCCGCTGCTCTATCTCCAAAACGCCTTGACATGTGTTCATGAAATTTTGCACACGTGTTCCTTCCGTGGATGGAACGGCATGAGCGAACTTTCGAAGGGATCCGACTACCGGTGTGTCCTCTAGCGGCAATTTTATTTTTTACGTTTACCTCTGTATCTTCAAATGTTTTTAACAAACTTTCATAAAATGTGGTATATAGGCACCTATTTGTGAGATGACGCTGTCCTGCCGCTTTCGGATGGGTTCAACGTAGTTTGCGCCACCTAGTGGCCATTTTTACTGTTTTCGGGCCTGTTTTTTGCGTCCACCCCTCTATCAACCAAACCGCTTAGAGGATGGTTGTGAAAATTAGCATGTATGCTTTTACTATGAAGTGGACGGCTGCCGGTGATTTTCCGACGATTTGCACTTCTGTGGCGCCTCCTAGTGGCAGTTTTGTTTTTTTGCGCTTATGGCTCTATCTCCTAAACCGTTTGAGGGATCATTACTAAATTTAGGAAGTGTATTTATATGACGTTGACAACAGATGACGACGACTTTCGGACGGATCCGACTACCGGTATGCCCCCTAGTGGCAATTTTAGTTTGTTACGTTTACATCTGTATCTTCAAAAGTCCTCAAAGGTTTTTCATAAAATTCAATATGTAGGCACGTACTAGTGAGATGACGTTGTTCTCCCGTTTTCGGATGGATGCGACGTAGTTTGCGCCACCTAGTGGCCATTTTTACTGTTTTCGAGTCTGTTTTTTGCGTCCACCCCTCTGTCAACCAAACCGCTCGAAGAATGGTTATGAAGATTAACATGTGCGTTCATACTGTAAAGTGGACGGCTGATGATGATTTTCCGACGACTTCAACTCCTGATGCGCCTCCTAGTCGCAGTTTTGTTTTTTGCGCCTATGCCTGTATCTCCTAAACCGTTCGCAGGATATTTACTAAATTTGGAAAGTGTATTCATATGATGTAGGCAATGAACGACGACAACTTTCGGACGGGTCTGACTGCTAGCTGGTGTGCCCCCTAGTGACAATTTCAGTTTCAGGCGGATTCAACGGACACTGTGCCCCACTTAAGTGGGAATTTCATTTTATTCTATTTTCCTTTCTTTTTCTGAAGTTCTTTGACACATTGTTATGAAATATGGCATGTTCCAGTTTTTTGATGGATTGCACGTTTTTGCGCCATCTAGTGGCCATTTTTATGATACAAATAAATAACCCTAAAAGCACACCATTTGCCTTGTATTCGTGGGCGCATTTCAACGCTCTGCGTTGCTCTTGTTGTTAGTTAATTGCGACGCTTTTTCCAAAATCAGAGTTAAGTTTATAAGTGAGAGCCTCTGCACAAGTCTCTCTTTGTTTAAATTTCACAGAGTATTATGTAATCCAGATTTTTCAATTGTGGAATATGTATCCTACGCATCTAAAAACGGAACAGCTTGTGTATTACCGACTAGTGTGCATAACACTCCTAAGATCTTGTTTGCTTGTTTGTTGTACTTGAGGCCGATGGCCATGTGTACAAATAAAGGAAGAAGAAGGATAGCGTAGTGCCGTCTCCATGTTTTGATGTTATCGTTCCAGGTTGCCCAGCCAACAACCTTAACAGTGATTGCCTGACCAAGTGCCCACCAGGTGCCGTGAACGTAAGAGGTGTATGCACGTGCTTACCTGGGTGGGTAAAACTATCAACAGCTCCACCTGTCTGCCACCCGCCCGTCTTTCGCCTATGTGCAACGTGTTGCAAATTTTGTATTGTAGATTGCCTATGTGATTTGCCGTATTTACAGTACAAGTCAAAGTAATCAGACAAAATACCGTTTTCCGTCATGACGATAATTTCTGTTAACGGTAAACATCACTAGTAACTATCGAGCAGTGGGTGACAAAATTCTAATAACAGAATGGCTTAGCCGCCTTATTAACTTCCCTGTTAATTCCCCTTCATTGTTAGTCATCAGGGGAGACTACTCTGACGATAAATTCGGCTTCCGTCTTATATCATCATGACGGTGAATTACGGTTCATTGGGTCTGAAATCGTTTTGGCTTGTACTGTAGTTATTATTCAGCGGCAAACCTGCCAATATCTACTGTTTGAAAACTGACAAAACACTTCACTTGAGTGTAAGTGGTTTTGCTCATTAAGTGGTGCACGTGCACAACATCCAGATGCGACCTAAATATGCGCTTTATTTTCGGTCAGCAACAAACGAAAAGTTTTCCTCAGTTGCATGGTGAGTATTTTGACGGTAATTCTCGATCTAATATTTCCGAACACCTTCAAATGAATCATAAAGACACTGCTGTGAAAGTCTCACATGAATGTTACCCAAGGCAGCAGCGCACTAATCAATAGCTTTCGTTTAAACTGGTGCCTATAGTTTAGATGAGTTTAGAACTAATTTCAGTGCCCGATTATTTATTACCGTTGCAGACTGAGGATGACAGTTTGTAATAGAATCAAAATAGAACTTATTAAGTAATTCGAAATGTCGTTGCAGATTTACTAGAAAAACAGTGGCCAATAACTCCGAAGCGACACCGTGCGGTTGTTTGTTGCAATACGACAAAGACTTTTGCACCGGTAAGAACTTCATTTTATCATTCTGTGTTTTAGCAGGAATGACAGAATAGCCCAGACATATTGTAACCATTGGCCTATACAGTATCCTTTATATTGTAATCGCTAAATGCAAGCTAAAAGAAGTGACTAGGGTACATTCATATATTACGTGGTCACTAGATGGGGGAGGAGGGTCGTAAAAGATGACTTTTCAAGGGGGAGGGGAGAGCGACTCATGTTTACGTCGTCATGTGGTTTGTCAGAATGTCTCCGTCACAGTACATATCGTTAAGAATCTGGTTCACTTTCTAGGGGAATTGACTAACACCAAAATCGGGACCTGCCATTATAAATACGTACACATGGGACAAACGACAGACCAACTCCATCACTTCTTTAACAGGGGGTGATTGTGCTGACGTAATCACAGCTAGGCTGGACGGGGGAGTTAACAACTGATGGGCGATGACAGAGGAGGGAAGGGGGAAAATTGCAAATTTTGGACGAAGTAATGTGTAGACTCTCCCTAATGAAATTACTTTCTCGCCATAATATCACATGCTATTGTGCCTTGTCTGTGCCGTACCCCACGTTTATGGAAGGTGCAGGAAACTTTTTGTATCTTTACTGCCACCATTGTCGCGGCCATCGTGTCTTTCTGTCAAAAAAAACCCCAACTTTTGCTTGATATAGGTCGCTTATAAAATCGACATCATTTTGTTCTTTACTCAGAATAATATGACTGGTAGCCTCGAGACAAACTGTCAGGTTGTTGTTGATTAAACCTTGGATCATTATGTTTCGTGTCTTGTCGTGTTAGTCTCAGCTTATCGAATCTGTATAGCCGTCAGGGGAAAACCAAGTGTTTTATCTTACCCAACTTGAATTAAAACGACGGACAACAACGTCATGACGTTGCTTTGCACGAGCAAATCTGCCCGTGTAGATGGCTTACTGCCACTTTTTACACGATCGACATGTTAAACCCCTGAATACGCGCCTAGATGCGCTAGCGTTTATAGACAGCTAGTTGTCTGCACTCTTCTATATATAGCACAACTTCTGTGTCCGTTGTCTGTCTTTTAGAATGCCCTGTCAATCACTTCAAAGACATTGCCGGAAATGAGCCTTGCTCCCGATGCCCCGAGAACGCCATTAGCAACATGGCAAGCACAAACGTCACTCAGTGTCGGTGTCTAGGAGGCGAAGAGCTTGAGCAGTGGTCACGGAACATGAGCGAGCTCACATGTGTTGTCACGACTCCACACAGCAACGTTCGGCTAGGTATTACTAGATCTGCTACATGCTAACTCACGGTATTTTACTAAACATGGACTAATTATTAACGACCAAACTAACTTACAAATTTATCATAACCTTCGAACACGCCATGAGGGAAAATATAGTACTTTAGAGGACAAAAACTAACACTGAATGGCCCTTCGTTCTATCGACGCTTTTTCTTTCATGTAAAATGTTTCAATTTATTTTAGTCGGTGCTATGATTGGCGGTCTGCTAGTGTTTGGTGTTATTTTTCTGTGTGCCCTTGTCGTCTTCATGTACTGGATGAAAAGCAGACATGTCTGCCAACGGCTTTTTGAGGACGCAAAAACCAAGAGCAAGAGGATTCAGCGAGATAACGTTTTCTATGAGGTTTGTCGCTTTTTTGTCGCGCTATGTAATCGTGCAAGGTATTGAATGTATTCAATAAAGCGAGTGTTGTGCGAGGTACCAGCCGTAAGAAACCTTAGTTATGCAATACAAATAATTGATTTTCTTGATGTTTTTACCTCATTCACTTCTATAATGAAACATTAAGGCTTAAGTGGCCTATGTGACTTTCAGTGACGACAATTTTGATATAAATATATGAACACAGCCCCAAAAATCGCTTACGCATTGTGTCATTTGCACACATTAATTAGTAAGACTGGGATCAAAGGAGTAGGAGACACCGTTGTGCAATGCTCGATTGTCAGCCAGTAAAGCCAGGATTCCAACCTTTGTCTCCCAAACGGAGTCGGAGTTCAAACTACTGCGCAACACTGTCTCCTCAATTTGAGAATTTGTACTGACTTGAAAAAGTATAAAGCACAACTAATTTATTTGAAACCTCAAGTTCACAATTTGATACCTTATTGAAAACTGTGAGTGTTTTACTACAATTTCTATCAGTGTAAATGAATGAAATTACATTCACAAAGTGCACACCCTTGAATTTTTCTTCGAGCACGCCGTAGACTTTTTCACACCTAAATTATTGGCAAACTTCATATTTATTACAGCCAATACTGAGCTCTTAAATAGAGCTTAAACAGGGCTTTTCACCGAAGGACATAAACCAAAAGAATGGAAGGAAAATTCTTGTTCAGTCTATTAGTGATAACCAAATCAAATTCGAAAGAAATTATTCACTGGAAGATTCGACTTATTACTTTTCGCTTGTCACTCCGCCATTTATATCTTTTAATCTACCCGTGAACTCGTGAACCGAAGCATTCACTGAGTTCGTTGGCTGGCATTTGGGTCAAAGACAAAGGGTAGAAGATGGCAGACAATTTGATTCGCTGTTGCTAAAGGAAGGAAAAAGGAGGCGAAAAATAATCGGTAAGACGGTCTGCGGTGTTCTAAACGCATCAAGGGAATTTGATTTGCTTAGTAGAACTAGAATTCCCCTCCCTTGTTTTTGGTTTATATCACCAAGTGATGAAAAGCCCTGTGGTGGAACTTCAGCTCTTTTTAAGAGGTGAGTATTGAAGTGATTTAAAAGGATACTAAACCCCCGTTTGATGATTTCCACCAATCCTCGTCTTGTCACCACTTAATGCATCGTTGGCGTCAATCTTGAAAGTTAAACGCAGGAATCAATGAAAAACTCATACTCCCTATGTCACAAATTGGTTATTAAAGAGTTCCCACCAAGCATTTCTTACTTTTTCAGGTTTCAGTTAGCTAAATATGAATCGAATACCATAAAATCTTGCTAAATAGGCACTTTTTATGCCAAATAATGGCAACTTTTTTAATTTTGAAGAAAAATTACTTATTTCTAAGTTTCCCGCCAAATGATGCAATGAGTGGAAGACTGTTGGCCGCTTGACAATCATTTGCAATGTCGGAACACTGCAGGTCAGAAGACAGTGACAATATTAGGCGAGAACTGGACAATTATTATGCAGACAGGGGGGGGAGAGTGGATACGGGCACTTATACTCAAGTACTTGAAGAATCAGACAATGAATTTGATTTCCCATTTAGCGAACTTTCGTCGAGTTTCGGACCGTATGAACTCGACCCACTTGCACGAGAAATGACATATGTGAGCCACAACCAACTCTACCAAGTGGTGGTCACTACTCACAAAATAGACACTTAATAATTACTGACAAAGGCCACAGCCAACCTGGGTTACTCGTATTCACTATTGCCGTGATGGAATGAGCACAGTCTAAACACAATATGCATAAGCCTACTTGTAGTAGCACTCGATCTCGGCCGGCATCACTCGCCCTAGAATGGAAGCAGTTTGTTCTTTATTTACAAAATTTGCAAATGCACTTACTTGGTGGTGAGTCCTTCATTGTAACGCCGCTTATGTGTGTGGTCGAAACACGATTCTTTGAAATGTGCCGATCAAAGTGTGGCTTACGCCAAACTGAATCTCATGTTCCACACTGACACTCCACACTCTTGTTCGGCGCACAATCATGGGTGGCGCAGCACTGAAAAAGTGGGGGCTAAACTCCCCACCCCAGCCCTCCTGTGTTGCACCGCCTATAGACCAAGGGCGGCTTAGCCCTGAAAATGTGGGGGGCTATAGCCCTACCCCAGGCTCCTATGGTGCGCCGCCCATGACAAACCGATGCCATTTTTGTGCAACTTTCACGTATTTAGGAAATTTGAACACTAAGACGTTTACAGTCAAGTTGTTGTTACCACAGTTTCCACATGCCCACCTTTTCATGTCTGAAAAAGACGGCTCCACGCGGACTTTCTTCACAACTCATCAGTATCGCACTGGTAAAACAACAACGGCTGCTGAGGCGGTCTTCCACCCATTGTGTACAAACTCGATAACAGAAAAATATATTTTTAAAATTTTTAGATTGTTTTGTAGCAACAGGTCTACTAAAGGCTATTAAATCTGTTAAGATGTAACAATAAAATTCCTTTTTGAGACACAGGGTCATGGTGGGAACTCTTTTAGGTCCATGGTGGGTGGTCTATTTCCACAGTTGCCGTGTAATTCGCTAAAAGCGTAGGTCAAACGTTTAGCAGACTTTCAAATGAGTTTTCAGGTTTCCCTCCAAACTTTTGAGGATTGCCAAGGGTTACGAGAGCACTATTTTGTCTCAGAGAACTGGATGGAAAGTCGTTTTTGGTATCTCTAAATAGCATAAAACTTGGTTTGGTATCCTTTTAAGTAAAATTTAGTGGTCTCCATTTTTCGGATATTTCTCGATTGAATTCAGTTTGCAGTAAACTCTCTGAGAAATCTAAGGTTCCGAGTAAATTTCGAGGGTCTCGAGCTCAGCATATTGCAAAGTTGAAAGAAAGTACTTTAAATTGTTGATCTCTCTATTGCATCGCGCAAGTTTACTTCAGAACATTTCACCTGAAATTTTAGGGTTTCAGTCAGCGCCTTTTGACGGTCAATGGTATCTTTTGTGAAAGTCCAGGCAACGACATTGAATTATGTGTGTCCGATATGGAATACCATCACAGCGCAGTCAATTGGGAGCTACCGCGGGAGTCGTTAAAAGTTGGACAACGTATAGGAGAAGGTGCCTTCGGGTTGGTGTACGAAGGATGGGCTCAGTCACGTGATACTTCAGAGCCAGTGAAAGTGGCTGTAAAGACTGTTCGAGGTATATGGGACAGAAAAGAAAACAATTAGAATTTGTAATGTAAAAATTGCAGAATTACAAAATTCAAACGTCTATAAGTCAGCCGTTAACAAAAATCGTAACATTTGATTTACACCACTTTCCTCAGTTTGTAAAGCAAGACTCAACGCTTCCCTCAGTAAATGTCCCATGAATGAATGCTTCGTGAATTACTGTTAGCTGCACCTAGTTCCATTGTGTTTGTTCGGTCACCAGAGGACTTGGGTCAGAGGGAACTTGATGAATGACGAAGCATTGCGTGTAACTGTTTTGTCTCTCGTTTTAGCCTCAATCATCACTCAGATTAGAAGGGATTTCTTAGCTGACGATTCTTTACTGCTTGCGAATATGCTCGACACCGAATTCGGATGTTTAGTGATCATGACTGTAGATGACATAATTTGGACCCAGATATAAGAATAGACATGCCGTCACACTGTGTCCAAAACGTCAAAATGATGAAATGCTAAACATTCCTATTGAATGTCACGCTGACTTACGAGCCTCGTCTCGAACAGTGGTGAATTATGGCTTCTTCCGAAGACCAGGAGAAAGAAACAAATTGAGACCAATTTCAAAACTTAAAGCTGGAGTTCGTCCCGTTTAGCTGGCTAAAAATCGAAAATCTAAACTAGGTTGTTTACTCGGTCTCGTAGTATCCCTTACCTTACTAGGCAGTGCTGTAGTGGGGAGTAGGCGCACGTAGGCGACCACCTTTTGGCATTTGAACGTAACGCCTACGCACCGCAAGTTACATTCAGTGTTCAAGGCGATACGGTGGGCTTTGGGCGCCTACTTACCTCTAATTTTGCCACTACAGCACTGTTAGTAGGATTCCATTTCCGTTACCAACTCCAGTCAAAAGCAAACCGCACATGCGCTATTTTCACTTCCGCTATGAATTCTGAAGCGCTAATAATTTCTACGTTCCTGTTGGTAGCAGAAATAATGTTCTGTCTATGTTTTTTATTTTTCATTTAATTTTTGTCGGAAGGTTTTATGGCAGTTTTAAACATGTAACTCCTCATTTGATTCAGAGTTTGTGGTCTTGTTTTTTCAGAAAATGGCACAAAAGAGGAATTGCTATCGCTCAAGCTTGAAATGGAACAACTTATATACGTAGGGCGTCATCCAAATATCATAACTCTACTTGGAGCATGTACAAACGGTATAGTGGCAGGTGTAATGAAATTCATGAGCACACAAGCGCCCTCTCTTGATATGTATCTGTAATAAACATGGTTTTGACGGAATTCTATACGTCACAGCCTAATTGCTTGTGCACGTGAGCATATACAGGTTTTGGCCTCTACTTATATAAGCACAACTTACTGAAAAGAAAACGGGGAGAACTTGCCCCTAGTATCAACACTTAGCGTCAAGAGCCCTGCAATGCGTAAGTTATATTTGAATTAAAGTTCACACGGGAAAGGTAGTGAGTTGTGCGCTGCAGCGAGAAAGATGAGGGTAGCAGATTAGACAACGTTGCCCCCTTCACGTTTAGAATTACTCAATGAAGAACCGACGATTGGAACAAAAGCAACATTAGTGCAGTTATTTGCCCATGCGATTCACATTAATTAGATAGTGCAATAGCTCATTAGGAATCGTCCTAGCGCTCACGAATAGTGCAGTAACACCTCGTGAGATGTTGCTCACTACAGTGTCAAGGTCCATACCATGACAGTGTCGGTTATTTGGCTAGTATTTTATGATGAATAATTTTGTGAGTTAAGTCCTGAAACCCTTGCGACATCCTGTCTTTAACAAAAGCAATGTTGAGTGTTCTTGCTAAATTAAAAAATACCAAGTATATTAAGAACTTGGGACCCTCCTTTAGAAAGAGAATACCCATGGAGGTACACGATGATACTGGAAACGTTATAACCAATAACCAATGTGTTTATAATTAATGGAAGAACGAGTATGAATCGTTATACAATGGTCCAACTGTAAAAAATTTTGAAGTCTAAGTGTTCGATCGAAAATTGGAAGGACATAGAAACCAATAACAACGTTACAAGACACCAGCAGTAGTGCTAAAGCTGAAGCTACTGAAAGTTACACAGATGTTATCCATGATTACCAAAGAAAATCAATTATACTTCCAAAATCTGAAACACCAAATTAACCTGAACAAGATCGGAACATTCTGAAACATGAGTGCATCATTTGTGAGCAGGAAAGGCATATTATCGACCACGGTTCAAGAAAGAGAAAGAAATAACAACTTTATAGCTTTGAAAAACAGGTATGTGTTTTTGAAAGGTACATCTCAGCGTTCTCCAAGTGTGTTCAGTATTATGAGTTGTTTTCTTGACTTGTTCTGTCCCTTGGCTGCCCAGGCCTTAGACAATACCGATGGCCAAGTAGAGATTGTGATCAAACCATAGGTCCTCCATATGCCGCATGCTTTTCGGCAAATTATGTATCACACTGATTAACCATCAGTCATGTTGCTATAAGCTTAGAAGTACCTTTTCCACGTACAGGGATGCCTGTGGAGGCGTTTGTGTTTTTATTTGTTCTCAGATTAAAAGTCCAGGCCCTTAACCAGAAAACGTTTCCACCTCGAATTAAAGCAACAAATTTGGCACACTAGTACTTTTTGACACGCTGATTCTCATGGGGATCGGTTGCCCAAATGTTGAGGTCAAGGTCAAGGTCAAATCTCGAAAAACAAAATGGCCGCCAAGCAATACAATCCATGGTTGCTTGAGAGATAATAACACATTTTAGGCTAGGTAAAGGTACTTTATTAAATAAAAAACTATTAAAATGACATTGTAACATGTTGTCCTCATAATGTTAAGACACCTCATTTGCATAAATCCAACATGGCCGCCAAACTTTAACTAACTGACTGTAATTTTAACGAAACCATAACGTTGATCTGATTCAAAACTAATCTTACCAAAACAAATCGGTTTTCTTATTAAAAATGAACTGATTTATCACCCATTTGAACAATTAGTATGAAAATTCAGTGCATATTATAATAAAGAGGCCAATATATGTATAGAACTTGACAGACTACCATGAACTCAGGGGCCAGCTTTGATAACTGTCCGACCCTTGTCAGTATTGTGTTACATGTAGCCCCTGTCCACATATTCACAATGTTGTAAACGTATTTTCAACTGCTTATAATATCAACACAATAAAACGGATTAATGTCAAATTGCAAGTAGAGCTCACACAATTCAATTAATTCATTCGTTCCTTTGGTCCATAACAAACCATGTTACCGGCATGTTCCCTGGCACTCGCAAAGTGCTGTGCATGCTAAAGAATTGCTTTTACATCGACATCTCTTGCCGCATAGTGGTACGCTTTTGCAACCGCACTTAATGAGCTGTTGACAGGCTTTGGAGACATGTCTGTCCAGTAAGGTGTCCATTGTTGGTCGGTGTCTCTCTGCCATCCAAACCCCTCTAGACTTGGTTTCCCTTGGATGGGAATCAGACTCTTAAGCCATATTCCAGCTTGATACAAACATCTCTTAACATGTTTTATCAGAGCAGACTGGGTAGGCGGTAGATTTGGCATGAGCTGAACTTCTCGGGTGAAAAGCTCTCTTCGTAAACCATTGACTTGGCTGGTTTTGGCTTTACGATCATATAGGAGACATGTAAATGTCTCAATTGCTTTGAATTCCAGATTGTCGATGGTGAGTTGCTGAAAGAGATTGATTGCTGGGTACGAGAATGCATGAGTAGCATCAGGATAAGCTTTCCAAGTCTCCCATGCTGTTTTCTTCCCCTTTCCATAGAACTGGGACGTTGTGTCCGATCCTGTTAAGGCATGGAACATGGGTAGAGCTACACACAAATCGCACCCAAGCTCGTCAAAGATACCGTTGATGAAGAATTCCCGTGCGTTCTTTCCAGCTTTAACCACTACCCATAATTGTATTGCTGGTTGCAAAACACCTTAAGCTGATCAAAAACACCAAGAAGAATGACCACAGCATTAGTATCCACGGTAGTAACCAGTATTGTTTGATTTCCTTTCATCAAAGCGTCCGCAATGTCCAAGCACATACGGTGTGCGCATCCTCGTGATCGCAGGGAGGCATGTAAGAAGCAGAGGAAAGAACAGACTGACGGTGGGTAACATATATATATATATATTCCTGGAGGACAGGAGATTGCCGAGATATCTTCAGCTAACAGCATGAACAATTCCTCTTTATTCATCGAATTTTGCAAGAAATTCTGGAAGTTCAGAGGCAGTCGCGTTTGGGGTGAAACTTTGGTTCGATCAACTGAACCTCTGGCTGCTCTTGTAGTGGCCTTCAAGCTGTCTTCAGTGTAAGCATCAAACACAATATTAACTCTCCTGCAGGTGTGAAGGTTAGAATGCGCCCACTTAGCAAAGTTTTCACTGAACTGACCGAATGTCGCTGATTCATTTGGGGGAAAACTATGCACAATGGCTGGTCCATCAAAGACTTTAGCATCGGCGGATTCAGGAACGTCTGGGTGAGGAAACTCCAACATGTTGAGCAACTGTGACTTCTGTGAAGGTAAACGCAGACTGCCGTTCTGGCTCAGGGATGGCGGCCAAGGATGATTCTCATACATAAAGAAATCATCCAGGTTAGCTTCTCAAACTTGACTAGCTATAAAAAGTTGACTAAATAAGCTGTAGTCTTTCTTGATGTCATCGATACACTGCTGAGTCACTGTTTTTGTCTTCCCACAAGCTGTTTTGAAAACAACAAAACCTGTTTTTCTTGATAGGGGTCTGTGTTGTTTGGGATTTTTCAATTAGGACTGCTTGCCTATAATTGTCATATTGCTGTTTTCCAATTAATTCGATAGTTGGAAGACTTATAGGGCTATCAATACATCTGTGAGTATCTATCGTCATAAATTCATCACCCCTGTCGAGGAAAGGTTTTCCCTTGGCTGAAATTACATTACACAAACTGTTCCATGGTTCTTTAACTTGTTCTGGAAGGATAGACTGTCTTCATGGTGGCTTGTCTCCTCACTATTGTCCTCAAAACCATATTGACATTTGAACTCAGTCAGGCTAGCTCGGGCCCAAACACCATCCACCTTGTCAAAGCGTTTGGATTTTCAGTTAATCCAATAGCCCCACCACTGTCTTTGACTAAGGCATTATTTTGTTCATGGGCCTGGTCAATTGGAATAGCACAGAATCTCTGCCGTGTCTTCGAAAACACCCAGTGTTTCTCCAGATGATGCCGTACATTAGGTGGCAAAACTCTCATGTCTTGGATGTGGACAGGGACACATCGTGCATAATTTTGAAGGTCAAGGGCAAAGAAATAGGGCACAAGAGATTCAAGGACATCAATGTACAGCGACAAGTTGCATTCGCGATGAGCACGGACAAACATCAAAATCAATAACTGGACATGTAAGATAATATTCCAGAACTCAAATGTTGGACTTGTTGTTGAGCTTTCACTTTTCCAGCCGGAGTAAGACTGTTGATCCAAAACACCACCTTCATTTCCCGAAATAAGAAATGCTTCTTCCTGGAGCTTTGCTAGAGACAGAGCTGTCACCTGATGTGCATATCTTGTTCGAGTCAAGTGCGAAGCTTGGAGAAACGAATCAACTCTGCCAGCTGTAGCCACTGAGGCTTCCGTAAGAATTGAAGTCCAGCCAATATCTGGAAGCATCACTCCTATCATTCTCCATAAAGCCATTTCAACATGAAGTCCTCCCATCAGTATGACCATGGAAGTTTTCCAGTGCGTTTGAGGCCACTTCCATTGTATATACTTGCAGAGAGTATAAAGCGGTTGGTCTACAGCAACTACTAATGTTTGCCCCGGATTTAGTTTGTCTGTTAATTGCTTAATGATACTCATGCTTCATCATGGACACTGTTGCTGCCTTTTCATTAAAAAGAGGTAAAAGTGCAGACACTCCTTGTTGAGTTGGTGCTTCCGTCTGCTGATCTGCATGGCAAGCAGCCCAAGAAACGTTGTCACCATCACCCAGGACATCTTTGGTTAGAAGCCGTGAAGTCAAGTGAACCCAATTATGCTCTTTTAAAAGCTCCTCACCAATAAGAAAATTCTCGTGGTTTTTTGTACCCAGATTTGGAACTTCTGAAATTCTAACAGCATTGGTATTCATACTAGCTTCTGAATCACGACCATAGGTTTCTGGAAGTGAGAATTCTCTCTCTTGAAAATCTTTAAGCTGTGTTGCTGGTCGAATCGTGCCTGGATTTAGGTCGGTGGGCATTTGGAAAAGACTGATGCTGTTGCCATGAAAAGAGCCTTGAGCTGTTGTTGAAGACAAGTTGTGGTCTTTATTATCAATAGTACCAACAGTGAAAATTCCTTCTGTTAGCTG
Source organism: Phoronis australis (assembly GCA_002633005.1). Lineage (NCBI taxonomy): Eukaryota > Metazoa > Phoronida > Phoronidae > Phoronis > Phoronis australis. The sequence goes on along the minus strand of NMRA01000224.1, from coordinate 498,104 downwards.
GGACGGGCAAACAGACTGTTTGTCTTCGTATCTTTGACATGTGGCTGCAGTCATCATATCCTGTACTTCCATCACACGTTTATAGTTAACAGAAATACCCATTTCATAAAACTGATTTTTTTTAATGTTTATTACGAAATCTTCAGAATACAATGAATATACATAATTCAGAAAGCGCCAAGAGGCATTAGATCTGGGTAAAAAATACAAAGAAGTCTATATACAATGATTATATACAAATACATAAATAAAAAACTGATGTTAAGAATACAATGATATATGACAACGAATGAAAATAATTCATTTTTATACAGATGTATAAAATTCTATCCACTCACACAAAGAGATTTAATGTTATAAAGAAATTCTGACACTATTTCAAATAAAACCTTATTTTCGTTTAAGTTAAGTTCTTGACATCCATATAGAAAGAAATTAATTTTGTTGTACAATTGCGGAATTTCAGAATATTTTTATAAACATTGGGGTATTGTTCGAGTGCCTGGAAGAGCTGTATCCTCTCCTCCTTGCATACCTCACAAGCAAAGAAAACATGAGGTTATGTCTGGATATCTCCACAGGAACACAGAGGCGAAATATTATTAAAATTATGTCTAAATTTCTCGTTGTTTAGGAATAGACCACATCTTGATCTGTTTAGGGTTATTTCGTGGTTGCGGGGAAGTTGGAATGATGTCAATGGGACGGGCAAGTCTGGAGTAGTGGTATGCATTTTAAAGTTATTTTTTGAGAGTGACGATTGAAGTGCTTTCTTTATTTTGAATGGTAAGGAATTCCAGTTGTCAATACAAGTTAATATCGTTGATCTTCTGAAGGCTTGGCTGATGGAGGCTGGAATAGTATACATATTGCTTTGCCGGAGTCCTGGTCTCGTGCTTGGTCTTTTGTAGGAGTCAAAGAGGATTTTGTTAGAGTAATTGTTTATGTTGGTTAAGACTTTGAATGTATACATGG
>NMRA01000224.1:485840-496475 GCA_002633005.1 Phoronis australis | reverse complement strand
ATGACGCCTGAGAGTTGGATTCTTTTGAGTGGATGGTGGGGTATGATGATTGCTTTACCTGTCCTCGAATTTTGTTTACTATATCCCAATATTCCTTAGAATTTTTGGAGACATTTTTGATATTGGAGATAACTTTCATCTTATAGTCTTGTTTTGTCTTTTTAATTAGTTCTTCCACACTCTTGCACTGTTCTTTGTAGCACTTGAACGTGCATGGATTATTTGATCTTCTGAACGATCTGTACAGTTTATTTCTTTTATTTATTTCAGACTTAATGTTATTGTTAAACCACGGTTTGTTCTTGTTTTTTATTGTTTTCATGGTTGATGGGATATTATTATCTAATATGTTGTAGAGTGATTGTGTGAATATTGAGACTGCGTCATTTATGTCACCTTTGTAAAGTATTTCAGTCCAGTTGAATGTGGTTATGTCAGAGCGCAGTTTGTCCATGTTAATGAGGTTGTAATTCCAGATCTTCTTCATAATGTCTGGTTCTTTATGTGCGCAGTTGAGTGTGAATGTTGTTTCTGTAACGTGGTGGTCTGAGTTACCAATGGGAGGCCTTACAGAAGTGGATTCAATGAATCCGAGATTGTTTGTTATACATAAATCAAGGCAAGAATGTGAATACTCTGTTAAACGTGTCGGCTCGTTTATTAGTTGTATACAGTCATTTGTGAGGAGAATATCGAATAATTCGAGACGGGCTTGGTTGTCATTGTCTTCTGAGTACCAAGTACTATTTCTTGCGTTGAAATCCCCGTTGATAACAATTGTTTTATTAGTTTGAGAGAGTTCTTGCAATTGTTCTGAAAAGGTTTTGAAATTTGCTCTCCTTTCATGAGACGTCTGTGAGGGTGAGCGATAGAAAAAAACCGTAATATACCTTTTTGTGTTTGACGTGAAGTTCAATCCATCAGTTACTCATTGTTTGTATAATTTTATTTACGGAGTTGTGGACAAACAAGATCAACCCACTCCCGGCGTTAGTGTGGTAGGCAATGTTGTATTCTGGAATAATAAGTGCACTGAGGTTGTCTTCGGACAGTGATTGATCAGTTTGTTGCTTCGGGATGAGGCATGGATGTTGAGTCCCACATAAAGGGGCAGTGGTGGTTCACGGGCCTTTGTGTGACGCGATTTACATGTACTTAATGTTGGAGTAGACTGCTTCGCATTGAACATTATAAGTTGGCTAATTGTTAGACATGGCTGAGTAAGTTCAAAGCTTGGATCGGTTATATTACTGCTATAAAGAAGCATGGAGACGAATGTAGTAAGGCTCTCAGGGACCTATAATGGTTGGCATCCTTCTGGAAAAGAGCCGCAAAACTTGAATGATTGGTGTTCAAACATTTGTCTCCGATGTTTAGAGACAATGTGTTGTGTTGTAATGGCTTCTTGCTGGCCAAGAAGTGTCGACTTGAGAAACTTCTGAATACCACTGCTGAAAACAAGCAATACATATTTCCATCAACTTGTTCTTTGCAATCATTGCCAAAATGAGAAAGCAGTTGTGATTTCAGCCTTGACCTGTTCACCGATATAGGTAGACCCAAAACAGAAAGACGATGTTCACACAAGCTGTGCAGTTCAGATAGCTTATGCATGCAAATTCCATCTTCAACTTTGTTTTCAATGTGCAATACAAGTTCCGAGAATGCACGGGTTTGGCAAGTTTGTGATAGCTTCAGATTTCTACTGAAGTCGCTTTCTTCATTTTCTCTGATTTTACTTCTGTATAGATTTTTGAAATAAGTTAAGCATTTGTTGTGATAGCAATCTTCAATTGCAATAAAGTCTCCCCCAGACAACTTTGCAAGCAAGGCTTCATCATTCATCCCTGCTGCCATCTTTCGTAGGCTGGAGTCTAACTGTAAGGTTGAGCAGTTGTGTAGTTCACCGTTTGTCCCGTTGCAAAAATGCATGCATTTGACTTTTTGTCCAGGGACTGGCGTTTTGACTGTCTGCATTCAACGTTGCTGCGTTTGCGCTTGATAACCCTCTCTCTTATTCTTTCCAGTTTTGAATGAGCAAACTTTACGTGACATTGTTGATGCCATTTTGCTTTATGATGGAGTATATCTTGCACGTTACATCGTCTGAAGCAAAGCACTGGGCTTGGAAGAGCATCAATTTCATAGAACTCTTCTACATTTTGAAGAAATGTCGCATAACTTTCCAAACTTCCCCCATCAGTTCGTTCAGCAGGGCTTCTGAGTGGAGTTCTGTCATCATGACCACAGATGCAGCATTTCAACCAATCAATAACTGACTCAGTATCTTCGTTGTTATTTGCCATTCTAAAATGAAACTGAAAAGCCTTGTAGCCATTTTATTTTATGAAAAGGGACATTTTCAAAAACATGTAGGAAATAAATATTTTGCATAGTTCACGCGTAGCAAGGAAAAGAAATTGTTCCAACGGCCGAATGTTCCAGATGTTTATTCATAGTTTCTACAGACAACAGTTCTAAAATTTTGCCCATGCAAGAACTCTTATTTATTGTGGCTGGGACCTGTTATTCAGAAAATGTAGTTATGTCGTCTGCTTTCAGGATAAAGGGTAACGTTTTAGAACATTGGGTTGTCAGGCACTTACTAGTCAGTGAATCTGGAGTAGCGCCTTGCTCAAACAACGGGGCCTTTGGAATATGGTACTGTGGAATTAAAGGGTAACTTTTGTGTGTTTATTTATCAGAATAGTGGGCTGTCGGAAAATTGGACTCTTAGGTTTTATTAAACCACTTACAGCATGTGAATGGGTACTGTAGTGATTTAAACATGAAATCCAATGTGCTTGAGTCTACCAAAAGTATTGTATCCAATCAATTAAATCAGAATAGAATGTTTATTTATTTACATAGTTAATCAAAAGTGTACTTACCTAAATTAGTAAATCTCATTCCAAATAATATAACAAGAACAATGAACTGGATGTCAACATTCTGTGAGTCTCAGAGCTTGAATACTGTTGTCTGGATGAGCAAGGTTAAGCTTCAGTTGTTAGACATAAACAATTACATGGAAGCAAAGTTTAAAATTAGACTTTTGTTTATAACATGTGTTCCTCAACATAATTAATTATGCCTAGACCTGTTTTAAATTTTAGTGCAGCTAGGACTTCACATTATTGTGATCTCAGATATATAAAGTCTGTCTGAGTTGTGATAGAAGTAAAACCTGCTTTGTTATTTTGTCCTACTGGAAACCTTAAATTACCTTAATTACTTTAATTGGTTTAATTTATGTCACAATCAACTTCAAACCAAAATGTAACTACACATTGATTGAAAAAATTACCATTAGCTATGATAAAATTAAAAATGATGATAAAAGTTTCTACAATTGTCCCTTGAAATGTAGCGGGGAGATGTCCGATTTCCTGTAATCTCGGACGATTTGTTACTTGATTAACCGCAAATATTTTTCACAAAGACATCCAAAAATGAATTTCTTTTAAAGATAAACCATGCTGGAGTTGATTTAATGCAAAATTATGCCAGTTTGACAGTTTTTCTCAGCGGGAGAAAACAAAAAAGACTTATTTTCATCGAAAATATACATGCTCTATTAATTATGTTAATTACCGTCTTAAGTATCCTGAAAATCACTTTTTTTTGCATTTAACTTATGTGTACAAGTTTTCAACAATAATTTGAATTTAAAAAAGCTTCCTGATAATCATCTGAAACAGTAATGAAGCTGATATTACCTGTCGAGCCATTTCAAAAAATTTGACTTTATGAACTTTGACCTTCATTTGACCTTGACCTTGGCCTCAAATTTCGGGCAACTGACCCCCATGAGATTCAGCGTGTGTCAAAGGACCTGTGTGCCAAGTTTGGTGCTTTAATCCGGGTTGTAAATGTTTTGGGGTTTTTGGCTGCTAAGGGACCGGACTATAAACAGATACTTCTGCAATCCTGTTTTTTGAACACTCCTTTGTTCAGTTACCACATTGACACTTCTTGCGCCAGGGGATAATCATAAGGCGTGATACTGTGCATGTGATTTTAAGCACTTTAAAGTCCTTCTCTCACGAGTTGTTAACCCTTATTACATGGTTAGAGGATGTTATAAGGATCCAAGAAGTACTTACCCTATAACTAATACAAGATCCGTACTCGAAAAAAGTTTAAATGAACGCGCCACTCACGATTCGCACCGAAGAACCATCGCCATTTTGAACTTGCCGCGAACCCGGAAATACAATTCATTCAGGAACCCAGGCCGAGAAAACGCCGTCAGTGCGACTGCAGCAGCGCCTGTACTGTTACCAGCCAGCAATCGGGGATAGAATAATCGACAGCGCGCCTTAATTTTAATAAAATCAAACTACGAACAATTTTATCGAATTTGCTGAAGAAATGTGGCGAAAAAATTTTGACAGAAATTATTTTGCCAGACTCGGGACCGCAGTCTATCGGCCCCCGGCGGTGCGGATCGAGACCAGACACTGGCGAACGGTAAATGCATGCGGTTGCAAGCTGTTTTATCGAAGTAAAATGGTCAAATCATAAATGCTGCATATATTCAATGGTAGTTTTAGACACTTGCATGAAATTACAGTCTGGTTAGTCCTGTGTCACACTGCCGCGGCAGACCTTAGTTAGCCTCAGTCACCTATACAGCTTTGCGCCAAGGTTACCCTTAGGCCTAACTGGTCGCTGGCCACAGCGCTCGCTCAAACGAGGCTTCTGGCGAACTGTGCAAAGTTGTTGGCTTTCAATAGAGACTTTCCCAGATTTGTGTGAGCGCACCAAGCCTAAAAGAATGGGGGGGGGGCTGGAATTTTTGGGAATGTCTATCTTTTACTATAAGATTCAGTGGGTATGTTCAGAGCTATGAATTGCAGACTCTAAATTTCGGTACTTCCTGTCTTCTAGTGGAATATGGTCTCATTTTCTACTTTTTTCGGAATTCGTACTTCTGTGACTGAGGCAGACCTTTTTCCAGTTCTCCAAAAAGGGGGCTCGTTCGAGCACATAAGTATGACAAGTCCAATACAACATGTTATCATTTTTTATTCATTAACCCAAATGTGCAACATTTAGCATTGCAAACACTATTCAACAGCAACAGTTTCGATGATATGAAAGTGGACATACATGTAACTATTACCATGGTGACGGAATAGTGTTTCCTTACACCAGAATTTGACAAGCATCATTTAAAAAAATAAGAAGTTGCAAGGAGGAAGAATTAGAGGCTTGACGCTTCACAATCCAACATAGCTTATTTCTCAAATCAAGATTATTCATATTGTTGACTTGATAACCTGAATTAAGAAGCAATAAGTTACAAAACATGACTTGAAAGCAATGGAGACTTAAAATTTAGAAAAACGTGAATCATTTTGTGACACCAAATCAAGTCTTGAACAGCAGTTGACAGTCAAACAAAAAACCATTTCAAAATTATTTCAACTATTTTTCTAGCTTAGTATAAGATCACCTGAATGGGAAATTTACAGTAAACTAATTCGAATATATCTTATATTTTTGCACAAAAAACACAAAAATTGAACAAAGTTTCTTATTTGTAGCAACGTTTGTCAAAATGTATCAACGTTAAATCTTCACAAATTACAAAGTAACCGATTGAACATGCCTTTCAGTTCAGCAAAGGTCGCCATGTTGTCGGTGCCGCCAGAAATGAGACGAAGTCCAACGGGAATTATGAGCACATTTATCACTTAATGAGTAACAACTGCGAGGCTGAAATTTGGTGAACACTGTTAAATCATACAGAATAGTAAGTAAAGATATGTCTAACTAAATTTCACCGTAATTTGTTCGCAAAAACAATTTACACAAAGTTTTAAACTCGTAACTTATCCCGCTGTCCTCCAATGTGGTCGACGCGATCCAAACAAAGTGACCCAAATTTCGCCACAAAGCTTGCAATAACTTTACACTGCTTGCCCCGATTTTGATACTTTTTCGATTTTTACTGAGTAGAATGCACTACATTTCCGATGATAGCAAAGTACTTTTTCAAAACGAGAAAAAAAATTAAAACCGAAAAAAATAGGTTCGACCCATATTGGTTCCTAGGTTCGACCGGCCTTCGTAAGGAACCAGACACCAATGCTATTTTAACATACTAAGTACCTGTAACATTCTAAAAAACATCAACGACCACTAACTACAAACTATAAATACACTACATATGCAAACGCATCACGAGATATTACTAACAAAACAAAATAATGAAGACTTTCGAGCAAGCGATAGCACATTCAGTTACAAGGAAAAAATGGCGGCTTTCAGGACAGGTTCCTGAACTGATGAGCCGGAAATGTGGGTACGGAAATAACCGATAACAACCGGTAATCATACGCTCAGAGAGAAAGGTCAAATACTGTTCAAAAATCGCTTTTGGTAAGAAAGGCGAAAAGAATATAAAGAAAGGGTGTCGAAAATATGATTTTATGTAGTAAGTATTTTCGGATACTGGAACCACATGGGCAGTTTGAGAGAAGGACTTTAAGTCAAAAATTTTTGAGAAGGTTAAATGGAGTAGATGGTTGCAGTCAACACGAGGCCCTTATCCCCCGCCTTAATCTTGGGACAGGGGGAACCTATTCTCAATTTTTCATAAACTTTAATTACTTAGGTGGCTGTAATGGTAATGAAATTGAAGTGCCTAATGATTAAAAGAAATTAAATTTCAGTCACTGCAGTTGTATGTCAGCTGACTTATTTTCAGTTGCAACAACTAATCTAATGTTAGACGGTCAACATTTTTAGGCAGCAGATCAGACGGCGTGTAAATTTGTTTTGGTGGGAGTGGATCAATTCCGGATACGACTGTCTGAAAAAAATGCATGCCAACTCGCGCGTAGTTAAATGTTAAATTAGTGTTACAGTTTTCTCAGTTGGACTTGTATCGCAAGCAACTTAGCAACAGCTCAGTTTGGAGACCTAAATATGCAAGTGAAATTCAAAGATGAAGACCTTGTGGCTTAGGAAGCCAAGTACCACAGATCATCATGCTAAAAGAAATAGGAAGACGAAGATTGTGAAGAGTGAAGAATCCACAGTTTTCAGAGATGTTTTTCTACAATTTTGTTTGGAGTTCATTGAATCAAAGCTTCTAACACACGGAGATGTCTTTTGCCTTTCAAAACTAAAGCAAGACTTTGAAGCTGTTCTTCAGAAAGCTGGTGTGCATGAAGTTATCTGGACAGGCCATCTTAAGAAACGACTGTTGAAGTTACTCATTGTTGCAGTTGTGTCCAACTAAGAGAGACGAAAGTGACACACAAATGAAAACAGCCCATTATAACATGTTTTGAATCAAACATTTGCCTAAATCCTGCCTGCCTCCAAACAAGGTCTCAGTGTTTAACCCTTCATTGCACGCTGGCGAATCACCAGTGTGCAGTACCGTACCTTCTTTAATCGGCCACAGTTGTCTCCTTGGCGATGGAGCTCTGTAGTTTAAATGGAAGGCAATGCCCACAGCTCCATTGGCAGTGCTAAACGATATATGCTGGTAGTGCAAAAAGAACGCGTGTGCAGGGAAACTGAGTTTGTGATGCAATGCTGAGTTAAACTGTACAGAAATGGGCAGTCGTGACAACTGTAGTAACATCAGCAACACTGACTGCATAACAATGGATAGTTCTTTGACAGGTCAACCTTAAATAGACCGCCAACTTCTCCAACCTCGTTATTTCGTTTTACTTTTGTATTAAAAAAGTGTGAGCTGTGAATTGTATTTGTTGATTTAGTCATAGAATTTACATACTTTGATCATTTTTTCATAGTGTTTGCTAAACACTGTCAGAATAACCTATTATTTTTATATTCTGTGTGCACATTCACAGAGATCATTCAACTAAATTGTTTTTGTATAGCGTATTTCTGGTGTATTATGCAAAGAAGCAACATTTTATCCCATTAGTCAATTGTTCAGTCATTGAGGCACAAATTTTGCCCAGTCTCAAGTGGTGACTGACAAAAGTCAAACCAAGAACTGACATGGGGAAAAGAAAAATGTCATCTACGAAATCCCATGTGAATGTGGTGAATCGTATATCTGTGAAACATTAAGGCCACTGGAGACAAGAATTGCTGAACATAAGAGAGGGTAATAACTCATCATGGAGTAACAGAACACATGTGGTCGAAACAACACAATATCCAGTGGAATAACATCCGAATTCTTGACAGTGAAACAGCTTGGACCAAGAGAAAGATCAAAGAAGCCATGTGCATGAAAGTACAAGGCAACGTCTTCAGTCAGCCAAGCAAACAACCTAGTGACACCGGGCTCAGTCTACTTAGGAAGGTTATTGAAGTATAATAAAATTCCCTCTAAGTAAATGGATGAATGGTTAAGGTGCTGGACTCAAATTATCTGAAGTTTCAGAAGTCGTGGGTTCAAATCCTGCTTCGGACAAAATTCACACCACGAGTGTACCGCATATCCGTGCTCGTTCTTCTAAGAACACGAGAACACCTGACGATGGCCGGAGAATAGACCGACCGAAACGTCGTGACAGTGTAAATAGACAAGAGGTCGGTGAAAATAGAACAAGAGATTTCAATAATAGGTGTTTTCTGAAACTGCTAAAACTCTGTTCGAATCTGCCGGAAGAGCTTTGGGCGTTTACATTAATAAATTTAAAAAGAATAAAAATATGAGGTACAGAACATTCACTACATTATGGAATGCATGTGTTGTGCCTGTTAGCGACTATTGTGTAGGTGTCCGGGGGACTCTAGTTTACAAGATTATGATGTTATTCAGAATTGGGCCTAGCGGTTTTTCTTGGGCGTTCACAAATTCGCTTCTAATCATGCTGTTGTGGGTGACATGGGGTGGGCATTCCCCAGTGTTAGGCGGAAAATTGAGCTTTTGAGAATGTGGAATCGTGTTATTAATTTCGAGGAAGATAGACTAGCATATCGAATATTTTGGTGGGACTACACTACCTGTTCTAATAATTGGCCTTCTGAAGTTTTGAACATATTTGAAGAATTAGGGATTTCGGATTGTTTTCATAACTTACGCTCGGTTAATCTTTCTCACTGTAAGAATATTTTGCATGATTTGGCTTGAAATAAGTGGTTGTTTGAATGCCGTTCGAAACCAAAGTTAAGAACCTATGTTTTGATGACGAATGTTTTTGAAGTTGAGCCTTACGTGCAGTTGGACTTAACTCGGCCCTGTAGGTCAATTCTTGCTCAAATTAGAACCGGAACCCTACAGCTATTGGTTGAGGTTGGGCGTGTTCGTTTTCTGGAATTTGATGGTAGAATTTGCTGTCTTTGTCACTCTGGTTGGGTCGAAACTGAAGTACATTTTCTGTCCGTTTTTCTTAGATGCCAGAAACACCTTTTACTGTCAAGTTGAAATCAAATATCCACGATTTCTTGCAGAAAGCTGTGGAAATAAATTAATTACAATTATGCAAAAAATAATATCGGAAAAACTTCAGTTTTCATCAAAAATATTTAAGAAGTAAGGAAAAATTCATTTTTGTGTTATCACTCTTATCACTTTGTTCTCTTTTTGGTCGTCTTGCAATGCGTGTACAATTGTTTTATTTTTTGTTTGTCATGTATCTAAAGTGATATATAAGCCTTGTGGAGGGCTGGGTGTTCCTGTTTTGTTACCTATTTATTGTTTAAATCCATTTGAACACATGTCACTATAATAAAAAATTACTTACTTACGTATTTACATACTTACTTTCTTTTCCAAGCAAGGGCGGATCCAGGATTTAAGGATAAGGGGGGGGGGGGCTGGGCAAAGTGTTAGCCAGGATTTTGCCCGTCAGACATTCGCACTTCCCAATTGCCGAATGGAATCTGGGAGAATTTTTGGTGATCCATGGCCCCCCTCCCTAGATCCGCCACTGCCTAGCTAGAACAAGTTTAATCATTAATTGTATTTTGTGACAGGTGGTTGTTTTATGATGGTGCTCGAGTATGCAAAGCATGGCAACCTTCTCAATTATTTAAGAAACAAAGATCTGATAGCGGGACGAAGCGACCATTCCTACCCCATGTTAATGGATAACAAAGATCTAATGTCATTTACTTGGCAAATAGCCAAAGGGATGGGACATTTGGAGAGCATGAAAGTAAGCTACATGTATTTTTATAATTGTTTATAAAATGTATAATTCCTAGCTGGTAACAATGTGTGGGTGTTATATATCTGGTACGTGTACGATATAACCACAGGCGAACCAGGTTATTGACTTTTTGACGTATGCTCGTGGCAGCTAAGACTTGCTGTTGAGTTCACGTTCTCTGGTTGCACGCGATCGATTTCCCATAATCCATTGCAAATGTTACGTCTCCCTTCAGAATGGGGCTATTCGGAGAATTCTCCTCGCGGTGTCGCTGCTGTACTAGTGGTGATTGAATTGCGCATGCGTGGCTGTCTGCATGTAAACAAATGGTAAAAGATGGAATTTTTATCAAAATACGTCGTCGAGCTAAGCCTTATTACTGATAATTTCCCTGGTGCAAGTCTTCGACAGGTGGCCACAAATTCCCAAAAGACCTAAGGTTACTATATTCGTGGACAATTGCGGTCAACAGGGTCAACTAACTGACAAAAAGTGTGTGGATGCTGAAGCCCCGTGTGTGCTCTATGACTATGCA
>NMRA01000224.1:459641-485412 GCA_002633005.1 Phoronis australis | reverse complement strand
TTTTTTTCCAATTCCAGTGCCTTCACAGAGACTTAGCCGCTCGCAACATCCTCATATGTGACAACATGGTTGCGAAATTATGCGATTTTGGACTCTCGCGAGACGCTTACGAAAGTGGATACTATAAAAAACGGTCTCAGGTAAGTTTTAATCTGTTCAGATTGCACCCGATTCACTTCGCCGGTCCGACAAGTCAACCGGCTGAGACATGTGATTGGTCTGCAACACAGAAGTCGTCATCAGGACCCAATCAGAAGTCTTATATGTCATTTGACCAGATGGTGGTAACCGGCAAAATGAATCCACAACCTCTGTGCGTCGTTCCAACATGCAGCATATCTAGCTCGGCTGCTTTAGACGATTTCTGTCCATCGTTTCCATTGTGAAATACTAGTAGCGCTCAATTTCGTGTTGACTTCCAAACTTGAAATTACTAAAAGTTTTTCTAGATTTGTTATCTTTGAATTACAATTGTTCCGCTTATTTCGTGAATTGAACACATTTCCCACCACATTTTAATTACAACAGAAGTAAACAAACAGAAGTCGAAATTTTCGGTAAAAATCGAGCAAAATCTGCGGATTTCGCGCCACTAGGCCATGCGGTCGTCTGCGGTAGTCGGAATAACGGGTTAGAGACTGAATGTACGCAGGTCTACGGTGAAAATTAGAGAACCGCAAGCTGAAGGGTGCTGTTACCTCTGTACGAGATTTTTCTTCTTTGCTTGACGAAAATTAATGCTCAATGGAATACGCAATTACTCGGCGCCGATGACTTTGTTTTCAACTTGGCGACATCAGATTTCGTTTGGCGACCTGGGTCTCAAAAACGCTATAGGATTTTCGATATGGAGACATACTTTTTGCGTCATCTAAAAAAGACAAATACGACTTTTATTTTATTACAAAAATTCCTTACGTTCTGTGATTTCATTTGTCATAGAAACGAAACGAAAAGACTAATCGAAGATTCCTAACAAAGTTTTTGATGTGACTGGTGAAATTTCCATTTGAAAAAGGTCTCATTAAAATCAACCAAAAGGCTATTTTGTTAATTTTGCTAAGAATGTACGTTTCTTAAAAACTAAACTTTGACGTAATAATGATAATGGTGCATAAATATAAAACATGTTTTTATATTTCTTGATCTTTTTTTCTTTCAGAAAGTATATACTTTTACTAGTTGACAAAGCTTGATATACGAGTTATAATGGAGGCCCCCATTTGGCGAAGTGGACAAAAAATCCGCCGAAAAGAAACAAAAAGTACGAGAAAACGAGACAATAGCCCACTAAACGAGCAGGAACTATCAAAAGCTCTGACTCGTACCGCGCTTTTTTAGTAAAAGGTCCACGTTCCCAAAAATTCGAGCCCCCCATATTTTTAGTCTGGGTGCGCGCATGTTTTGTCTTCAAGTTCGTAAGGCAATGACGCAGAGTTAAATGCTCATCCACCTGCCTCAGGCTTCGAATGAAGAAGCTGAACATTAAGTCTTGTAGACGGATAGACAATACGCAGAGTGTCTTTCCTGCAATCGGGATTATGAGGAAAACATGCCAGTTGATTTAGTTCACTCAATTCTCTTCCGCTTCCACGTCTTGACGTGAAATATTGTGTAGTTTAATGACACCTGAGACAGCAGGCTGAGAACGTAGCTTTTGTCTGTGCCGTACTTAAGGACCGACGTATAATCACGATATCAATTTAGGTGTGTGGACCTTAATTAGCATGCGTAGTTTTACCGCCATTTATCGTTTACGGTGACATACACTAACATGTCTTACGTGGTCGTGTCCAGTAGTAGCCTATTACTTGCATAATGCCTTGTTCACTGTGCCTAGTAATCTTAAAGGAGCATGTCACCCAAAAAACAACCTAATTTGTATCAATTTAGATCGAGTAGTTCTATTCCATAAGGGCACGTACGGTTGCGTTGACACATGACGGCAGACGGAGGTGTTGAAATTATCCAATGACGTAATTGGTTTCACACGCAGTCTGTTCAGTAGTTCACAACACGGATTACTGGTGTCAGCTTATTGCTTGAATTCATCGTTTAACACCAATAAATCATCAAACTTCGATGTAAAACCCGTAAAAATACACCGAGCTCTTATATAAACGTGTTGTTTAATTTCGCTGTTACGGATTTATTGGCGTTTGCACACACCGTAGCCTACAACGTTCGGCACTGAGGCTAATAAGGTCCGTCGTAGAAGGAGTTTGGGGTCTGTTCGGAGATAAATTCTAAGTATTTTTTCGTGAGTTGCAGACAGGAGAACCTAGATCTGTGTGTTTAGACTTGTTATTTTTTGAGTTCTAAACACACAAAACGTTTGTTATCCTGGCCAGTGGCTCGGAGCCCGATCGCGGCCGGCGGGGCCACTCGTTATCCCGGTCAGTGGCTCGGAAGCCGATCAGACATCACGAACATAAACAATCCATAGTTGGAAACTAAACTTCCAGTCAAGAAATACTAGCGAGCCAAAGAAGTAAAGTGCACGTGATTATTTTGGTGAATTAGCCACGAAACTGCAAATCTACTTACTTGTCGGAGGCCGCGAAGTCAGGTTCCGCTTTGGCCACAGAACCGTCACGGCAGAAGTTTTACATTGACAATCATTATTTGAATAATGTAAATGTAAATATAGATTCCCTAACACCTGGCGGTGGTATAGAAATCGAATTGTTTCACAACAGTTTCTGTAAGCAAACACTTAATTAGCATGAGCTCACACGGCCTCGGTGTCCCGTCAATTACTTTTATTACAAATAAAGCCGTTAACGCAGTGATTTATTCATTGCTGTCTTCTCAAATCATTTGCACTCACGAACATTCCAAAGGCATTCCAAATTGCATCTAATGAGACACACTTTCTTTCAGTTTTATATAAGTATTGATATAAGGGTGAGAATAATTCATTTTGAAACAGAACGCTCAGTAATAAACGTCAACACGGCAACTCGCAATCCCGACTTAGACGAGAGCTCATACTAACGAAGACTTCGCAGGTGGATCGTTAAGTTTCACAGGCTATCAGCTCGAACAGGAATACAGTGATGAAGAAATACAAGAGAGGCGCCGTGAACAAGCTCAGACAACGGAACGTAAGCCGGCATTCGTCAGGCACTGTCCCGGCATCGACGACTACAGGCCACAGACACGGAGATGTTTCACGGCCTCATACTTGTATTTATAGCGTACTTTTAATTCTTCACTACCACGAGCCACTTCCTAAGCATTTTGGACTCTCGAGGAAGTCGAAAAAACGATATACCCGCTTTCCTCGCAGCTGCGTCGTTCGAACAAGCGGGAATGATGCACCGCAACATAGCGGCATTAACTCTGCAAATGAACCACTGACGTCGCTGCGTCGTTTCTCACCTTCCTCACAGGTTAACGCGACAGCTCTCGGCAAGGTAAGGTCAACCGCCTTCAAGGCGATGTGGATATAGACCGATTAAGACGGCAAAAAAGACTAATTAAATCGGGTGGCATTCTCCTTTAAGATGTGAGACACTGGCATCACACCTTGCTCACGTGTGTTTAGGAGTTTTACGTCAACCGTTTACAGTTCCGGCAAAGGTAAACTTTTTTGCAACTCTACCTCTGACCTTTACCATGCGAAATAAATTTCAAACTGCATTTTGTAAAACCTACCTTTTGTTTATCTTCACGAGCAGGAACGCGTTCCCTTCAAGTGGATGAGCATTGAATCCTTGTTGAACGGAAAGTACACGTCCAAAAGTGACGTATGGAGTTATGGAGTAGTATTGTGGGAGATCGCCACGCTAGGTGGCAGTCCCTACCCTGCAATATCCGCCAAGAGCCTCCTAGATGTCCTTAAGTCTGGTTATCGCATGCCCAAGCCGGATCAGTGTGACGATGACATGTAAGCCGATTGCACTTTTTGAGCACTTGTTTGGCTTTAAAAAAATGGAAACAGAACATTTTTGTTCTCCAGGAAGTACTTGTAGTTTCAGTAAGTGTGAATTCGTATGTGTCTGCATTTCCTTAGCAAATGCAAAATTGATTCCTTCATTTACTGCCACGTCTTTGAACGTACAAGATGGTGGTCGTCACGACGTCATTACAGAGTTACTTTTATGTTCTAGTCATTACTTAGTTAAAATAAATTCTTTCTTAAAATCTGAGAGATCGTCATCTTTTTATCCTTTCTTTTAAGACGAAATTAATGTATTCACAGTATCTTTTGTCTGGTTCATTGTCGAGTTATAATACTTAAAATTTCTGAAAAGTATGAAATTAAGGATTCGAAAGGGATCCTTGCACTCGAGACAATATGAATGCATGTTCATTGATTGAGCTTTTCGACTGTCTATGACATGCATATTTATGAAGTAGACGAAATAAAAATCATGCAAGCTTGTATGCTCACAAGCAGGGTTACCCACGCGTTACATAGAAATTGCTCAGATGTTAAGAGAGTTTGACATTCCATCCCCTTCAAATGCCCTGTAACTTTGATTTTATTAGGTATAAAATCATGATGTCATGTTGGCGGGAAAAGCCCGAAGACCGACCTACATTTGGGGAACTGTGTGAAGAGGTCGATCAACTGATTCAGAACAACACCAACCAGGTAAGTGATCCGGCTTCAAGCAAAAAAATGTTCATTCAAATTAGGGTTTTGAATAGCCCGCGCAATTAAGTCTGAGCTAGAAATTATCCAAAATCGGCTAGGCATCGAACAACGACACACTTCAAATAAAATTAAACAGTAAACCTCGGTTAAGTCCGATTCAATGGGACCAAGAGATTCCCTACAAGATAAGCGAGTTCCGACTTAGCTGAAGAATGACCCAACAAGGAATTTGACCCAGGTAATGCCTACTGCAGTGTTCAGTAGTCATCCCTTAATCCGTTTCAGGTAGCAGGGTACTTAAAATCAACAAGTAAATGTTTGCTTATTGTATTTGTCATTGGTTTTTTTGAACCTAGCCCTTTCCCAAAGCAACACAGACATCGCTATCTTTGTTAAGCGACACGATTGTACCACAAAGGCCCCCGCGATAACGGCAACACGGTTTACACGCTAGAAAAACTGTCATAGAGTCCCAGAATTTGTGTCACTCATCAAACTTATGGGCTTAGTTTTCAGGCACAACTGAGCAGTGACAGGTGGTTTGCCTACAACTACCAGAGTAGTATAGTAAGTTGTTTAGACGCTCGTCTGCGAGGCGCCTAGGTCATAGGTCAGAGGTCACGCATTTTGAGTGCATCCGGAAGTGACGTCATCAGCCAACCGAAAAAAGTGACAATGACGTCACAAATCATTACGTAATAGGTTTACTTGGACCTGTTAGAGAGGGACCTCGATCCAATGTCTGACGGAAGACTTGGTAAACCGGAAAGTAAACGAGGTCGAATCGGAAGTCACGTGACTGCTGACATCACCACGTAGGTTAGAGCGTGGCACGGTCCACTACCTGGATGTTATAAAAGATTATGTTGTGTATACAGACTTCAAGTGATCTAGAGTGGAAACAAAATAGCGATTATGTTGCGTACTGAATAAGAACAAAAGGTTGATTACCTTATTTTGCGCGGGATACGTGTCGTTGTTGTATAAATTTTCCCCTTTGTTCTTTTTATAATATCGAGGTCCCTCTCTAACAGGTCCAATTAAGCCTACTAATGATTTGAGACGTCATTGTCACTTCTTTCCGGTTGGCGGATGGCGTCACTTCCGGTTCCACTCATACGTGACTGTTGACCTATTACTTTGACCTAGGTATTCCCTAACGGGGCGCCTAAACAACTTACTATACTACTTACCCGAGGTTAAAGGCCTATGGTCCGAGTTATAGAAGAAAAAACCTCTTAACGCCGTTAAAGCCGGTTTTTTGATGTGACTGGGAGTTCAAAAAGTTATTAACTTTCAACTTGTGCAAAAAGTTTGAAAAAAATCGTTGTAAATACTACAAACGAATGAAATGTTTACAAAGAATTTAGTATCCGTGGTGCTAAATAGATTGTTAACATTACAACAACGCATGCGCAGCCACAGATCTAGAGGTCAACAGAATTTATACAAATGGCGGGGAGAAGTAGGTCTATGAGGTGCACGTCCGAAGGCGAAACGCAGTCGTCCTGCTCTACGAGATTCAGAAAAAGACGTGTTAGCCAGTACAAAAAGCGGCATTACCAACAAACCGTGTACCTGTACGACTCGTTCGATAGGTGAGAAACAATGAGGACAAGACTGAATGTTCGAACTCGTGAAGGTTTTACATTACAACAAATGAACAATACCAGGCTTTCGATGGACAAGTATAAGTCAGTAAGTGTACTGTTTGTGAAATGTTCAATGACTCGTATACACGGTTAGAGCATTCACTGATGGGTGACTGATCTCAGTCAGCATACATCGGACCCGAATCATTTTGAAGAGCCTCAATTCGATCAGCTGTTCAGTTTTTGTTCTAATACTGCTAGTAGTAGTGCTGATTCACGCTGACCCGGACTAGTTACACCATGTTAGTGTTTTAGCATATAGTTAAAACTGGTAAGACCCTTTCATTCTAACGTCGACATGGCGATGTTTTGGGGAGTTGCAGTCAGTATGGAGGGTTAACTTCGGTCCTGAATCGAAGTTCACTGTGGCAGTTGACTTCACAGTAGACAAGTGGAGCGTCGATGCTGTGGTGTACGGTAGTATGAATGATCAACTTCGGTTACATCGAAGAAGTTATTGTCAGGGGCCACTGCTATCATCGACAATTACAGAGTAATGTCGTCGCTAAAAGCTGCTCATATTTTGCTCGAGTAGTCACTAATCGAATTAGAAATAGGTTTTTGTGTCCATTAGCACATGTCAATGTTCCCAAATCATCACATTAAAAATTCCTTGTGTACAAGTGTTGCGTCTGCACTACGTTGCGATTACTTCGATGACAACATCATCAGCTACAGTTTACTTAGACATCCAAAGCCGGTAAAAACGATTCGATTAACTTTCCAGTTCATGTCGACACTCTGCTCACACCGAAATTAAGTACAAAATGGCTTTTAGATCGATTTCAACTAGCAGAACAATGTGGCAGGTGGTGTAAAGAATTGTGGCAGGACAGGGGGGATGTTTGTAGGATGTGTTAGGGGACTTCACCTGGCCACGCCAATAGCTTTATTAGAAAGCTCATATCAGTGTTGGTCGTACTGAGTACAGTGGGGGGGGGATAAGTCTTGGTCAAGATGGCTATACNGGCTTGAAAATCTCCAGCAATTTGTTACTACTTGAGAGTTTCTTTAGGTTGACGTGTCACAGCATGCCATTTCATTCACCTGACATGGTCACAACCATAATGGACTGAAAGTTCTTTGCAAGACCAAAACTTATTTCTCATCTGAATGAGGAAAGTGGTTAAAATCAAAAGTTAAGTTGCGCAGATAACAGGGTTTATAGCCGCAGAAATTTTTCTGTGAAAATGCAACTGTTATTTTCTCTCAATGTAGGTTTTTTACTGCTTGTTAAAAGATGATAATAGTATGACCGGCTGCTGAGTAGCACTTGGGACATAACCATGTTGCCATGAGTTCAATTTCTTGTCTTAGAACTCTAGGATCCACTTAAACCATAAAGTGGCAATGGCCATCAAAAGTTATCATGATGCGATGAAGATTTGGCAATACGTGCATTAGTTCTTGCACCATCTTTCTAACTTGCAACCTCTCACACTTGTTGATACTGGCATTCCGTTGGTGGTTTACATACAGTTATCGTTACTTGTACCCAATGGTGGTTTTCTTTGCACTGTATAATTGGTTTTAGTGTTTCAGTGCTCAATTATATTGTAACTTTTCACAATATTTTACACTTACAGGCTACATAGGTACTTCAGTGAGAAATCTAAGAGTAATGCTGTCAAGGATTAAGAAAGGCCTATACTCCAGTGCCACCGGTGTCCATAATTAGCAGATGCTTGAGAGAAAAACAAGGCGTGCACAAACTTGACACATGACTTCCAGGGGCCACCCAGTTCATTGCCTTGACGATCAATGGTTTTGCAATGTCAACAAATGTTATTTGATCTATCAAAAGAACTATCACTGCTTCAGTGAACATTTGACACTAATTTTAAAATTACCTTTGCATAGTAGCTTGACGTGGATATAGACTGTTGTCAATACAAAAGGACACGCCTATATTTTTGATCTTACTCATTTACCGTACAGCATATAAATCTGATATTCTACTTTTTATATATGTAAACCAACAATCCTTGACCGCTGTTTGCTTACATTTAACTCCAAAACTGTGATACAGTACCTGCTTTTTAATTGAAGTGGTCATGTAACTTGGTTCATGTTGAGTCTATCAACAGTCATCATCTGCTTTTGTTGGTCCACGTGGTTGTGCGAATTGACTACGTAATTAGTATAAATGTGTCCATGACTTCAAACATATTTCGATTAATTACATGTCATGCTGCAACTCTTGTTTGCATTTACATTTCTGTTGTGTTGAGAATTACTGCAGTGAAATGCATTTGATGTTATACAGGTTAAACTCCGGCAGTGAAAATCCATTTTGTTTGTTAATGTAATTATGTCATTGCTGTTAAAGCTGCTATGAACCTGCCTTCCTTCAATTAAACCAAATATTGATTTTGACTATTTATTGTTTTGGCCCATTCCTTACTCAAAGTACAAGTGATTCCTGGAATTAAAAAGAACTGACAGTTCGTTATAGTTCGAACCTCAGTTTATCAAGTTGCCTTGAAACACCTTGTCATTTTCTGTAGGTGAATTTGTTACACGCCAAGAAACCCATCCTCACCTGGGTAAAGAAACTTACTGATAGGAGGTCTGATGCGGAAAATGGTATAAATTAAAAGTTACTTTATTGTTGATGGAATGTTGGTTTGTAGCAACTTTACCAGTTCTGTTTCATTACATTTAAGTCTTCATCCGATTTTCAGTATGAAACTAAGAAATGGTATTGGGCATAAATTTTGTTTATTAGTACCCCAAAGAAATCACATTTATCTGAGTACTAAGTAGTAGACAAAACAAATATGCATTAGACACATAAAATATGGTGCCTGAGTAAATAACATAATTTGTTTGACTGCAAGCAAAGTAGATAAAGCAGTACGATTTGTGACATAACCCTTGCATTGCGAAAATATGTTGGGGTAGGCGCCTTTTGTTGTAGTTGGTACCTTTGTTGAAAGCCAGCACATCATTACGGCAGAATCTTGCCAGTTCCTCATTTATGACGAAGAAACCAAAAGTCCTGAATCAAAAATAAAAATAATATTTTCTTCATAGCCATGTATAAGAGAAAAAAATTCTTCTTAACTAGTGTACTTTAAAAGCTGAATACCTTATAGAATGCGAACAGTTTGTACCGTCAGCACGCCATCTTTTTGGTCACATCATGAACGTATGTCCGAAAAGATTTCTGCCCTAGACAAGGACGGGCAGAAATCTTTTTGGACTGATATTCATTAGGTCACGTGATGTGACCAAAAACATGGCGTGCTGATGGGACAAGCTGTTTGCGACATTTTTCCATGCCTTATTGAAAAAGATTTATTTATACATACCTTATAGAGTGTACTGTTGGCAATCCATTGTTATCGCTATTTTGGTATTTATACTTAAATTTCAGATAAACAATAAACAAAACTCAAATAAGGAATGTGTTTTATTGTGTTTTGTTTAGTTTGATTAAAACTGGACCTTATCATGAACCTGCCAATAATCCATAGATAGTCTTTATGAATATTCATGTCACAGGCGTACTGTCAGGGCCGTAATAATGTTTTCCCTTCAAAATTGCCAAGTAAAGGTTTAGTCCAGGCATCATTAATACCTAATAGCCTGGAAATAATTTGTTCACATTTTCTCAATAAGTAACAATTATGAGCATATTCAGATAATTTATTTATTTGTTAAATTGAGTTTTGGGTATTTGTCTGAAACATTGATGTTGATTGCAAGACCAAATCTCTGTAGCCAGAGCCTTGGAAGGAAAATGGTAAAAGGTTTTTACAAGTGTCATGTCAGCAGTGTTTTCTTTCACAGAGTCACATGTGTGCATAATGAGGGTGCTTAACTGGATTTCCAAAACTGTCTTTATAAGAAATACTCACAGGCATAAGCAAAATGCAGGTGACAGGTAGCTTCTTATAGATCTTTTCAGTGTAGTGGACACTCCTCAGCATCTGCCACAGGTACACCCTGATGACAATCACAGCTGGTGATACCCACCACCCCAGTGAGTATGGACACAGCAACGTGAATACAATGCCCTCATCATCAGATATACTTATGTGAGGCTAAAAAAATCAAACCACATTAATTTTGAGTTGTAGTTTAAACATGACCTCAACATAAGGGGAATGGTCTTTTCATAGCTACAAACTGGTTGTTGTTCTTCAAAAAGCCAGTGGTCCGTTATTAATGAAGTTTTAATTAATGAAGTTTTAAGACAGTATAATTTTTAGCATTTTATGTGGCATATTTTAGTGATACATAGCAAATGTATTTTATTACAGGTTTTCAGTTTCGTTACCTATAAAGCTTGTGTGATTACTGATGAAAGAAAACAATAAAAATGACTTGATAACACAAAAGTTATTTAGAATCGGTTCTATTGCGTTAAGAAACGAGAGTTCCAAGCATACCTGCATGTGAAGAGACCGAACATCAATTACCACCTAAGCCTATTCCTCTGCACATGGCTCAGTACTCCAATCATGTTGTCTCTGTTGCTTGAGTATTGTTATTGTTGGTGAACTGGTGATGCACATTACGGTGAACCTTTAAAAACATAGTAATCACATAAAATGTCAATCTGAGCAGTACATAGATAACATTGTTCAATACATTCCATAGGATACACATTTTCGCAAAAGTATGAGTGTACCTGAAATACTGATGCTAGAAGTCTGTAACAACTGACATTCAAGGAGGATAGATGATTTTCGAAGCACCCTTTAGGCCCTCTGCCATGTAAACTGATGGATTGTGTTCTTGATAAATTGAGTCTGCTACGGCCTAGTTGCACACTCAAAGTCCAAGAAAGAGTATATTAATTAAAAGCAAACACTGTCATTAACCTTCCCCTGTCCCTAGCCCTTTATTTACCCAATCTAGACCATACCACTGATAATACAAGATGTAACCTGCTCGACTTTTATTAATGCTACTACTGATCTGCCTTTGGCTTATACCCTTTTGCCTTTGAGGAGGTCCCATATATAGTATATTGTTCTGTAATGATGTGACCACTCCCAGTGTCCTGCAATTTGAGAACCAGATTTCTTCACTGAATAACAGGCATCAACTTGTTGCATCCCATTCCCAACCATGGTTTTGTATGATCTCACTATTCTCGCAACAAGCTTCAGCCTACCGGCACTTCCCAAGTTTGCTTGCATTTAATCCGAGGATTCATCGCTGATCCAGTGGGTTGTGTTCAAGTGGACTAGCTAGCTGACTAGTCAGTGGTGGATTTTGAGGGGGGGCTATGGCCTCCCTAAAATTCTCACAGTTCCCATTTGGCAGTTCGGGGGTGCAAATGTTTGGTGAACTAAATCCTGGCCAATACTCTGCCATGTTCCCCCAACTCAAAATCCTGGATCTGCCCCAGGGGCGAATCCAGTATTTTGAGTTAGGGGGGGGGGCAGGGCACAGGAATAACCAGAATTTTGCGACATACGCGAGCCCAGCCTGATGTAGGTATGCGGGGGTGTCGAATTTTTGGGTTTGTGGATCTTATTACTAAAAACAACATAAACGGTAAACAGGGTTTGTTCAAGCCCCCCCTTAAATCCTCCTATGTGCCCCTGCTAGTACAATATACAAGTAGAGTATAGAGTCCCTGGTGATAGACGATGATTTTCTTGTGGCAATGAAAAACCACGAATAGTTTTGCAATTCAAGTCCAAAGTCTGAAAACTGCCAGCAGGTGGAAATTCAACTCACGACCATAGAGTGACAAACGGTCTATCCAACCCACAATAACATTACACTCTTTTTAAGTCACAGCATTGATAGGCCTAGGACTAGGGCTAGCCTTGATACAAATCTGTACACTAAATATACTACCCTGGCTGTGTGAATTTCGGGCTCTATATTGAAGAAAAACACACAGTGGTACCTAGCTGTACTTTGATACCGCTAGCTGGCTGGCTAGGGTACCACTGCAGACTCGACTCGATCACAACGATTACTATCGAATTCAGTACGTATTTTCCCACAGGTAATGGTTTCATCTAATTCTAAGAGTAATAGTTAGACTGTTCAGCTCATACAGGGAGCAATATCGTCATCAAAATGTTTAAGAAACGAATAAATTACCTGGTTAAGGCGAACTTCTCTTCTTCGAAGCAGTACCGGAAACAGCTGACTATTTGTCTCGAGTTGCCGAAAGGTCAAACCGCACAGCATTATGGGCAACATTCGTTTGTTTTGATCACGCAGATTTTAAGAAAATATAAAATAAAAGAAAAAATATGTACAGGCAGCAGATCGACCCCATACTTACGAAAAGTTCTAATTAAGTGTCAGAGAGTATGTTTCAATGGTTTTTATGCAGATTCACGATGTTTTTAAAACGTCTACAAACAGATCATATGACTTTAACGATGCCTGAAGGCTTTCGCACGTGTATCTCATACCCGAGAGGGTTCTTACATAGGCAGCGTATACGGTACATGCCGCTCAGATGGGTGGGTTTGTTTTTATTTAGTTTTAAGTTGGAAATAAATTGAAATATATGACTAAGAAACAATCGGCGAAG
Source organism: Phoronis australis (assembly GCA_002633005.1). Lineage (NCBI taxonomy): Eukaryota > Metazoa > Phoronida > Phoronidae > Phoronis > Phoronis australis. The sequence continues at coordinate 472,637 of NMRA01000224.1, read as the reverse complement.
ATTCCTACCAATTGGGATGCTGGGTGTTTATAAACTTGCAAAAAGTCATATAATCCTGTAAAGCACCGGAATAAGATCCCCCTGCAAAATACTGTAGGCCGAACTAAAATGTTTTTCCCGCAACAGAACAGCACCTGCACGATTGAAGCCGCACTTTCATGTAGACCAAAAGTTCATCAGCCCATCTGGGTCATCGTCCATGGCATCGTGAATGTCAGCCAAGACGGTTACGGTTTAGGCGATCTGTCAGCAAATTATTAAAAGCCATAAATGTTTGACGATTCTTTAAGAGAAAATAGCCATGTGACGGACTCCGACATAAAACAAGGTAAAAATGGAGATTTTTGTCAATTGTTCCTCGAATTTTCTCAGAGTTGAGCAAAGATCCTAATTAAGAAACCCGTTGCGGATTTAAGGGGGGGGGGCAAGGGGGCCATGCCACCCTAAAATTTTGCCAGATTCCATTTGGCAGTTCGGGGGTGCAAATGTCTGACGTGCAAAATCCTGGCTAATACTCTGCCCTTCCCCCCAACTCAAAATCCTGGATCCGACCTTGAACACGTAAGCCTTTATTAAGAAATTAATGCTAGGTCAACTGTTCCACTTTACCGAGGTTTACTGTATTCTTTAAATGAAATAAGTATACTCGAATGTAACACATGTTATCGAAGATAGCAGGGAACCAAACCTAAGCTAAAGTGACTCGAGCCGCTTGACACACTTTTCTTTCCATTTCGAATATCTGTGCCACTTTTCGTTCCAAATACTCTTTGTTTGATCACATGAATCATGAAAATGTCAAAGGTTTACGGTTCGTTATAATCGAAAGTGGGAACTCTTTATCACCAGATCTAGACTTCGCTGGTCAGCCGACGCCGGGGTGACTTAAGTTCTTTGTCTGTTTTAAATCATGGGCGGCGCAACACTGAAATAAGTCGGGCTATAGCCCACTAGCTCTCTGTGGTGCGCCGCCCACATCACATGGTGCGCCACCCATGTAAATTGCGCTCCAAATCGATCGAACGTACTTCTCCAGAAGAAAAATAAGCTTGTGAAAATGCTGTGTAGCCATTCAACTTTTGAAAACTCTTGGTGTGAACAGCTCTCACTCTCCCGTCCATTTACGTTGGAAACGCACATGAAGTGGTTTGTTTACTATGTCTAATTAAATATTTAAGATGGTGGAAGAATTTTCCAGTGATCTGGGAATGGTATATGACAGCCCAAAATTACATCTTGAAATTTTACATCTATCCCTGGGACTTATGATGGAAAGTCGCATGATTGAATCAAAAAGGAAAAATAAGTCTTGCGACTATAATAATGAACAAAAATAACAAACATTTAACATTCAAAAATTGATATCCTAACTTTTGTGAGAAGTTTAGTGTGATGAAATACTTCGCCAGATGTGAGAGAAATCGTCCCTCATTTCGCTACACATGTAGGCCCTGATCAATTACCTTAACTAACTCTACATACTTTCTATTGCAGCACTATCTTGAGTTCCAGTGTGCAAACAGAACGTCGCCAGCTGTCAAGGGGAAGCTTAACAGGCACGCATGATGTTAATAGGACTGTCGCTGTGCGACTGATGTGCATGGCAAGGCTCATTTATGCTACTTCTGTTACTAACCGCACGACTAGGTTTCCGAGGTCCTTGTTATTCGCCTCGTCACCTTCGGATATTCCAGACACGGAACTTGTGAAGTTGGGCAACACTGGCATCTGCCTAAAGTGCTCAGCGGTCACCACGGATAAAAATACAACAGTGGACACCTGCATCTAATTTACATTTACGGCGCTTGAAAGTGAAACACATCATTCATTATATCGCAGTCGTGAGGGTGTTGGTGAATAACATATTGACTTTTTAAGAGTCTTGCCTTGTCGGGATATAAAGTTAAAGAGATATTAAACTCTGATCATCACCAGTCGTAAACCATGACTGAAAACTTATGAATAAATCTTCGATCCAGACTAGCACTTGAATTGGTTTAGTTCTGGTGACAGGCCGTTCGCTTGGGCTGGTTGCAGAAACCTACAAGGTTATCCGCTGGATAAGTTGTTGACGTCAGGAGCATTGTTCAACAATTAAAATAACTACGTGGCGCGTGATAATGCGACGTCATTGTTGCGAAACAGCGTATCACTTTTATGCAACTGAGCCCTGGTGTCGCAAAATTGTGACATAATGATGAAGAAGGAAGTTACATTTATTGATGAAGGATGTACATTAATTCTTATTAACACAACAAAGCAAAACGTTGTACCTTGACAGTTTCGGCCACTCACAGCAGCCGTCTTCGGAAGCTATTGGACTATAGGTGGCGTGGTGATGAGACTGTTCCAAATTTTAGATAACTTATACCCCCATCGTCCCTGTTCATAACTGAGCCACTTTTCAGACCCAAATAGACTCTCTCATCTGTCTGGATCTTGAGTTATTTTTCGACTCAACAAGACGGGCGTCTTTCCACTTAACTACATGATCAAAGCCAAGAACATGATCAGTCACTGCAGATTGTTAATAATATTCCGAGACCATCTCCTATCTGAACGTGTGACTCTACGCTGAGATAGCTCACCCACCTCCTTTTTGTGTTCGTTAAGCCTGAGTAGATTTGCGATATACCAGCAGTCTGAGGCTACCATCGTCCTTCATGACGGCGACATCCCGTTGCTCCCAACTTGTTCGATTCTACTAGCCCAACAACAAGTTGGGAAGTTTACCCCCGTAGCCAATATCCTACGCGACTGATTAACTCCAATCTGGAATTTATGGTTGGAGGGCCTGCGCTCTTTTGTTCGATAATTTCTCTAATCTTCGATCAGATCATATCTAACCTGACTGGGTTGGGCTGATAAAAATGAAAGTTAAGTTATAACATATTTGAGCTTAAACCAATAGCATTTCTGAATTCCTCGTCAAATGCTGATCATGTTCCGTTTTTGAATCACTAAAATCGCCCAACTACAACAGAAGTTAAGACAATCTATTCTGTCCAAACGGATTACCAACGCACTGAGATTGACTGTGTTCATACGGGTTCGGTAATAGCGTGCAACGACCATACGTTTCCTTTGAAGCCTGGGAGACAATTGGCCTGCTTGTTATCATACGGGACAAAAGACTGAGCTGGGCAGTTAACAAAAGAGCCAGATGTTAACGCACGTTCAGCACCCCTCAGGTCTGGAAAAGTTACTGAACGACAGAACGCTGTAATGCCTAAAAATGAGAGTGTCTACTCACGCTGACCAATACCCCAACGTTAACCCGCACCATCCTGTGCACCACAAGTCGGGAGTTATTAGAACTTTGTTTGAACGCTCTAGAAGTATACTAACACACGATGAAGATAGGGCTGTTGAAGAAAAACATATAGAATATGCGTTAGTTAAATGTGGTTATCTCAAGTGTACGCTGTCAAATGTGGATTCTATCGGAAGGAATCGTCAACCGGAAGAGAAGAGAAAAAGAAATGTCGTCATCCTGTATGTAAAAGGTCTTTCGGAATCTGTACAAAGTTGTTCAGACAATATGGCATCGTCACTGCCATGAGGCAGTGTGAGACCATCAGGAACATTTCAGTTCATCCCAAAGACAGAATAAGTGCAGAGGATAAGAAATGCCAGTGTATTTATCGTATTCCTTGCTTCAGGTGTGAGTCTGCATACATCGGGGGAGACTGGGCGATAGTTTTCAGTCAGGTTTAACGAACACAAAAAAGAGGTGGGTGAGCTATCTCAGCATAGTCACAAGTTTAGATAGGAGATGGTCTCAGAATACCATTAACAAATCTGTAGTGACTGATCCTGCTCTTGGCTTTAATCATGTAATTAACTGTGGAGACACCCGTCCTGTTGAGTCGGAAAATAACTCCAGATGCAGAAGGATAAGAGAGCTTATTTGGGTCAGAAAAAGTGGCTCAGCTATGAACAGGGACGATGGGGGTATAAGTTATCTAAATTTGTAACAGTCTTATCACCACGCTACCTGGTGTCCAATAGCTTCCGAAGATGGCTACTGTGAGTAGCCGAAACAGCTAAGGTACAGCGTTTTGCTTCGTTGTGTAAATAAGAATTAATCTACGTGTACTCTACCAACCGTAAGTAATTATTCAGTGATACATGAAGGATGCCTTTGTTTCCTACAGGTGGCTCTTGTTGTGCAGTACATCTGAAAGAATGTAAAGGATCTAGTTTCTGTTAAATCGCTATAGTCTCACTTCTCATGGAAAGGTAAAAAAATCGAAGAACAGGGCCCCGTTCCACGAAAACTGACTTAGCTAAGACTGATCTTTAACTTTCAGTCAATTTTAAGATAAGACTTAAATCTGTCTCAAGATCATTTCAAAAAAGAGATCCCATGTTCGACTTAAGTTTTGTCTTAAGTTTGAATATCTTATCAGATAAAGAAGTTTCAAAGTTCGGAATTTGAGACAAATCTTAGACTTAAGTAAAAAATGAACTTATGTCAGTTTCTTGGAACGGGACCCAGCGCTGTAGCGCGTTCTACATTGCCAAATCCATTGGTGTTTTGAATTTTGTCAGTCCTGTCCACGTATAAATTTACAGTATGTGTTTATTATCTGAAAATTTCCTTAAAGCGTTTGAATTATTTCAATAAAATTGCCAGTTGCTATGGCCACGAACAACATCACGTGATGTCCGAGATGCTTTTCATCGACAAAGTTCCCCTTTAGTCAAAAGCCTTTTAGCGAGGTACTACGCAATACTTTTGAGGAACTTTTCACTTTTCAGGGTATCGTTTTCCGGAAGCTTTATTTAATGCTTCTTGATTGTTGAGAACTAAATGTCGTCTAAGTCGCCGATATGTATGTATCTTTTAAATATTTTAGTGTTACATGACTTGTGTTGATCATAAAATAAAGTTTAACACGATGATTTGATATTTACTAAGTGTCACGAGTCTTTCTAAAGGGTCACTCTAGACGAGTCGGATCTCCACATCATGGGCAGGCGGTATCAAACGATGGCCGATAAACGCATATTAATGCCGACTCGTGTCTTTTGGGAAACAAAATGAACCCACTTGCCTTGAAAATCACAATAAACATTCCGTGAGCGGCAACATGTGTAAATTGAGGTTAAATAATGATGTTTAAAGTGCTGACAACACAGAAGTCGGGAATTGCAGAATGTAATAAACGGATAGGCTTATTGTCCGACTTACATGTAGTCTACGTTAGATCGAGAATCCTCAGTTAATTCAAACAGGTACGAAAGACGCTCACACAATGAGGTTCCATTCCGTATGCTCTCGCACCAGCGACGTCTACTGAGAGTACCGGCGACATTGTCATAACTACTGCTAATGGCCGTCCTTTGTTTTCTGTTATCTCATGGTGACATGAATGCGCTTGAGTATTTAAATGGCGTTTTCTTGTATTGCTGTAGCATTTCTAGGACTATCTGGACAGTGCAATACATTAAGACAATGCGTGCACCCAGCCTAAAATATAGGTGGCTCGAATTTTTGACAATGTGTACCTTTACCTACAAAAACAGCGTGGGACTTAAAAAACGGGGGACCACGTTCAGCGCTATAAATTGTGCATTGGTGCCTTTTTAGTGTGCTTTTGTCTCGTTTTTTTTTCTCTGAGGCGGATCTTTTTGTGCACTTCGCCAAATTTGGGGGCTCGTTCACAACACGCTTACTGGTGTCAACTTATCGCTTGAATTCATTGTTTACACCAATAAACCATCAAAATTCGATGTAAACCCCTTACAAATACATCGAGTTCTTGCACAAATGTTTTGTTTTGTTTCACTGTTATGGATTTACAATTATTTGAAAGTACCTCGCCCTGCACCAATCCCAACTTAGTCGAGAGCTCATCCGACGAAGACTTCACGGGTCGGATCGTTAGGTTTCACAGGCTGTCAGTTCGAACTGGAATACACTGACCAAGAAATACTAGAGAGGCGCTGTGAACATGCACAGGCAACGGAACGTATGGATAGTTCTTTGGTAAGGCGGAATTCGTCAGAGAAATCACTGTCTACGAAATGCCGGCCACAGACGCGGAGATGTTTCACGGCCTCATACTTGCTATTAACAGCGTACTTTTCATTCTTAACTACCGCGAGCCACTTCCTAAGCATTTCGGCCTCTCGAGGAAGTTGAAAAATGATTTACCCGCCTCCCGTTCAGTAACGCTAGGACCTCGCTAGAAATCAAGACTTCGCGAGATTACTTGAGATATTGCCGTGCATTGTAAATAAGAACACGTGACTTTGACTAGGTTTTAGGTAGGTCCTAGCGTCTACTGAACGCACGCCCGCTTTCTTCGCAGCTTCATAGTAGTTCGGACATGCGAGAACGATGCACCGCATCATAGAGGCATTCACTCTGCAGATGAACCACTGACGTCTGTGCGTCGCTTCTCACCTTCCTCACAGGTCAACAGGACATCTCTCGGCAAGGTGAGGTCGACCGTATAAGAGGCGAGGTGGATATAGACCAATTAAATCGGGTGGAATTCTCCTTTAAGGGCTGAATAATATAACCCGCATAATGTTATAATTTATTGTCATATTGCCCCAATACTGGCTTTCACCGGTCACCTTATCACATGTCGCTTCTCTGTCTAATCTAATGTACTTCATCTTCAACTCATTTGTGGTACCGGAACTCGGCGTCCAGGGTTAAAATCGATCATTACCTGGGTGGAGTTCACTAACTGTCTAGCGGCCAAAAAATCTAGCCAAAATCCCGTACTCTTACTGAAAATACTCGATGATATCTTTTCTAGTGAGGCACCAGCGTTATTGAACCCTACTCAATCTTACTCTCGGGTAAAGAAAATGACGATTTCGAACTACGTGGACTATCATGTGACAAATCTAATAATTAAGTCAATAAAAATAGCTACATATCTGGTAACTCAATACATGATAATTTCTATCTTTATTGTTACGTAAGCCTAAACTCTTCTACACGCCCACAAATATCATCCCGGGTTCTAATCTCTTTACACGAAATAGAACTCGACGTTATGTGTGGCATTTTCTACTCTACATTTGTGCGAACGAGCCACAACACCACGTTCCTTACAATAATATCTCCTTTATCACTCCGGCTGGACTTCTCACTCACCTTGTCAGGAACCTGCTTTGCCTGGTTGTTATAGCCCAGTTGGCTGTTTTGTGTATCCACTTGGTACTTTATATATGTGCCCATTTGACAGTTTGTACCCATTTGGTACTTATTGTTGAATTTGCCGGTTTGTTCGAACCACTTGGTAGGCAGTCAGCCAATTCCCAATTGGTATTTTGTATCCATTTGGTATTATGTACCGATGTGGAACTATTCCTGTGCCACTTAGTATCCGATACTCAATTACACATTGGGTATCGTAAATGTGTATGTTATCTCTTATAATTAAGGTACCCATCTGGTACCATCTGTAAAATAACTAATCGTAGAACCGTGACCCTGAAATTACCAATACATCCTAAAATATACATTATTCTTGTCTTGTTTTATTTGTCCCCAATAAGTGTTTATTATTCTATGCTCGAGTACATAATTATGACTTACGTGGATAATTTTTAGTCCTAGTTTGCAGTTGATAAACCCAACTTTAAGGCTAAAAGTTCGAGTGTGAACTCGAAATTTCGAGTTTTTACTCGAATTTGTAGCACGAATATAATTAAGGGCCATCAAGTGCAAACGTGGACTAGAAACTCATATGTGTAAACTATAATGTATTTTGAGCACAGTGTAATAACCACTTATCTTGAGTTCGCACAAAAGTAGCAGAGAATTTGCCGAAAATAATTTCGTGTTTGTTTCGATTATAAAGATTACATTTCGGGCCCTGATCTTTCATGATACGTTAATTCGTCTACAAGCCAACAAATATCATCTTGCCCTCAGGGTTGAGATTCGTAGACGCAAGAATCACCCTGGCACAGATAGTGTGATCACAAACTTCGCTTGCCATACGCATCTCACGAAGTCTTGCGTTTTCGCAAGATTTCCGCGTCTCGCTTAATGCTGCCGTGTTTCACTATAACCGAGAGTTCCTTTTCAGAGCGATTGCGATCGTCGGAAAGTCGTAACCCGCTCATTACCATAATATTTACGTCAAAACCAAGGTCATGACACAGATTAGAATTCCGTGCCGTCTGTTGGTTGTAAATTTAGGTGTTTTCTCATGTTGGTTTCAAACAGCTTGCAACATCAGTGTCACTACTAAGTTAGCACTAGCTTGTGTTTCCTTACCGAACATAGAGGCATCGGTGTCCCACAATCCATTTCAGCTATCACACTAAATGAAAAAGGTCACTAGAATGCCAATGTTACGTCGGGTGTCGAACGCTGAGAGTATACCCACTTCTAGATAATTTTTTGCACGGAAAACTGGAATATTAAATTCCAGGTATAAAATAAATTCTTCATTTGACATATTAAGTGCGGAAATGACTACAAATTACAATGTACTCTTCAAAAATTGCTATTCGTTGCACGGTTTGGCTTAGTGTGCCAATAGGATATTAAACAAATACACTTATTTACAACCAGTTTACAACTGGCCTTTCCTTGACACCCGAACCCCGTTTTTCTCATTTATTCTGCATCCTTCCGATATTCTGTTCCCGTCCTGGCATACACTCAGTTCTGAAAAAGAGCTAAAGAAACCGTCAAACCGTGGTTTAACAATAACATTGTGTGAAATAAATATAAGAAATAACCTGTACAGATCGTTCAGAAGATCAAATAATCCATGCACGTTCAAGTGCTACAAAGAACAGTGCAAGAGTGTGGAAGAACTAATTAAAAAGACAAAGCAAGACTATATGATGAAAGTTATCGCCAATATCAAAAATGTCTCCAAAAATTCTAAGGAATATTGGGAGATAGTAAACAAAATTCGAGGACAGGTAAAGCAATCATCATACCCTACCATTCGCTCAAATGATTCCAACTTCCAGGCGTCATCCAAAGCTGATAAAAGTAAGTAGTTATTTCTATACTACTTCACCGCCAAGAGTCACAGTGCACCAACAATAAACTTTCCAGAATTCCCAAACACAGAACACCTCTCTGACATACAAGCCCAACAATCTGAAGTCAGAAAACTACTAGAAAACATTGACGAAAACAAAAACGACGGTACCAATCTCATAACCAATAAAATGATCAAGATAATAGCAAGAGACCTTACACTTCCTCTGACAACATCATACAACAAAATACTACAATCTAGAAAATTTCCTTCGAACTGGAAGCTTGGCATTATGATAACAATACACAAAAAGAACTCCAAAACAGACATTGCCAACTATCGCCCCATAACTCTACTTAACACCTTATCCAAAATTTTAGAAAAAATCATTTCTCAACACATGTTTTACCACCTCTCTTCACAAAACCTCATATATCGTCGCCAATTTGGATTCATGCCTGGTAACAGCACTGTGTCACAACTTCCAGAAATTGTACACGACATCCACCTCCAGTTTGAGCAAGGGTACAACGTGAGATCCGTATTTTTAGACATTGCGTCAGCTTTTGATGTCGTTCCCCATGACCTGCTTCTACATAAATTACAATCTTACGGTTTCTCAGGCACTCTCCTCTTACTTTTAAAATCATATCTGGAAAATCAAACTTACCAAAGTCCGAATTGAAGGTGTCTTATCCCTTTCATCAACGCCAGGTTTCGTAAATGCTGGAGTACCACAGGGTATCGTACTAGGCCCCTTGCTCTTTTCATTGTACATCAGTGATCTTCCAGACACAATAAACTCTAAAACATTCTTATATGCTGCTGACACTACAATTTTCGACCCATTCTGAAAAGACCATCCCCATGACTCCTTACAATTGCAAACTGACCTTAAAAAACTCTATGACTGGTCTTACAAATGGAAGATGAAATTTAAACCTGAAAATAATGTTGATCTTATATTTTCTAAGTCTAATAATACTCATTCCCAAACAAATCAAACGCTGGAATTATCACTCAATGGGGAAGTTATTCCCAATAAATTCACGCACAAACATATTGGCTTTCTACTAGACCATAAGACCAGCCAGTCATCTAAAAGAATGCTTTAGTTCATGAGTTTAAGCAAAGGTAAAAAGTATAAATGACGGAAAGACAAGCGTATAGTAAAAAGTCAAATTTTCAAGTGAAAAAGTTCTTTCAAAGGGTTTGATTTTTGTGCAGTTATATTCGTTGTGTTATTTCTTCGTATAAATGTATTCACGCGTGCATGTTAGTACTTAGGCTTGATTCGAGTGTGATATGTACGCTTTCAATATATGGACTCCTAACCCTCTTTAAGCGTTGTTTTACTGAGTATTTCCGTCCTAAGTAGGCAAGTCCGTTTGTGCTACCTGAACACACTCAGGGAATATTAAAAGTTTTTTTGGAAACTCCACACATTCCCCACGCGCAAACATGCCATAACTTGAAAGCCACACGCGACTTACGACGTCTGCTTGAATAAAAATGGAATGGAGAGCGATGAGGCAAATATTATGGGTGACTTTGTTTTTGAAAGTATGTACAACTTCTGTACTTTGTCAAGGTGAGTGTAAAATTAATGATTATATGATTTGATTGTTAAACAGCTTTCAACACGGCTGCAAAAACTTCCTTAGAATTTTTATTAATCAATAAATTAGTTTGTTGAAACGTCCTGGTTTGAGATATGTTGCCAACGATCATCAGTTTGGTCGGAAAATAATTCCATAAGAATTATATGCAGTCACCATGGGTCCTCGAATCTACTAAGACTGATTCTCAAATGGTTTATTCATTGGGAGATTCGAGTGTCTGTAACCACAGGCGCTTGAGTTTATCTGTTCCTCGCTCACGACTGACGTCACTCACTAAGAAAACGTAAAGGTTGGACCCTCAAAATCTGTTTGCTCAAAATTTTCTACTCAAATGAGCATGGAACTCCGCGAAATTAGCATCGAACAAATCTTGGAATACCTTCTTTCATTTGATCTCTTCAAATTTCCTTCGAGTGGTGATTTGAAGACAAAAACGTCAAAAAACGCCAAAATCACAAATTCAAGGACCTTATTCCGTGACGTAAGACTTCATGTCAGACGACCTTCGAGCATCCGGGTTCTTGGCGGACGCTCGCGACGCAATTCCTGAGCTCTGTTTTCGCGCGCCCACGAATGTTATTTGAGTGCCCTCCACATAATTTAGTTTCAGTTTGAATGTAATTAAGCTCTGGTTATGCAAAACAACGTTGTTTATAACTGTGGTACCACAGGTTGCTGGCTTATAACGCTGGCCTACTGCGAAATCTGGCATTTACTGATGGTGATTTATTGCGACTAAACGCTTGGTTAGACATCGGAAATGTCCGCCAAAACCGAGTGTTCGTTGTGCTTTAACAAAGAATAGCACATAATGTCAAGATTAAACACAAGATACGCCGGTTCTTGCAATTAAATTCTAGGTTAAGGCTTGAAATGAGCTATATTATATTTAAGCGCAAGGTTAATTTTAATAACCCCAATCATTGACATTGGGGATAAATTTCTTGACTTTGACATAGGGGTTGCTTGCTCAAACTCGAAATTTTATTTTCGACAGGCGTACAAGTTAAAGCACAACTGAAATTCCCATTGTTAACTATTTTAGGGCCTTGAATTCATACTTTTGAATTTGTTTTGAAAATTTCGTCGCCAATTCACCACTCACAGGGATAATTTAATGAAATCCAGGAAAGATAAGGCTTCGAACGTTTATATAATAGCAGTCTGAAGGAGATGTACGCAGATTTTATTTGGATTTGGGACGGTTGAAGTTGTGAGCCTCGGCTAGGCTAAGTTTTAGTTTCCAACCTTTATGTTTCTTATATGGTTATGAGTGATCGGGAAATTCGAGCGCCTGTTTCTGTAACTGGGCAAAGCTCGGCCATAAAATGTTGCTGTAGGACACAGATAACATCATGCAACGGGCAACATTCTTTCACAATGAAATGAATGCCGATAGTCGGGCGATCGGGAGGGCCAGCTGGGCGTTGGCGCAAAAGTGTCCATTCGGTACCACTGATTGGATAAAAAATAAGAACATGTTGGGAGTTGATTTTGCAACTTTCTTTTTATAGCCACAATAGATGGTCTCCAAATAGTCACTTTTCGAGAAAATAAAATTTGCCCTCATAAAGTTTACGTTTACATGAGAATCACTTAACAAAGTCTCATTTTATTTTCAAACTGTTATCCAAAATCAAAGAAAAAGTATAGAAATTATCGAAAATGAGAAGTCGTTTCACTTGCTCGGTCGTTGAAATCAGTGTAAATGAATTGCGAGACGAGACGAACTGGTGATTGAAATTACCGTTAATGAAGTCCTTAATTCGTGAAAAGAAGTGGTTAGTTATTTTAAACGTATACAGGCATATTTTCGAGAGTTGAAATCAAAAGCGACGCAGAATCCTGCTGTCAAAGCATAACTCGTCGAAAAACCTGGTTAAATTTCACCTGTCCCATAGCCTGGTGCCGTTCACAAGATTAGGCCATTTTCTTGCGATTCACACATGGGGAAGTACAAAGAACATTTCTCTTAAAAATACTGAAATATCGAGCAACATCGCAACAACCACACCCAACAATGGAAAGCCAAAGCTGTGGTATATCAATGCGTGTTGTGGCCGATAAATGGCGCGCACGTGGTAATAAGTAAAACAACACACGAATACTTTAACAATAGAATACGTCTATTAATTTGCAGCGTTGTCATTTACAAATTATAGATTACAATAAGTTGTGAGACTGACGACTAACTGATTGAGACAAGATATCCCTACTGGAAAAACTACTAATCAACAGTGCCACTGGTTCCCGTAGCTACCGCACACAAAATAAGTCACAACAGAACTAACCCTGCAGAACAATCGCTAGCCGGTTCAAATTGACTTGACAGGCTGAGACCAACGCCCGTGATAAATGTCTATACCTCAGTTGTCCTTTTCCCCTTGACTCTTTGG
>NMRA01000224.1:395981-446757 GCA_002633005.1 Phoronis australis | reverse complement strand
AACACTAAAACTGCACAAATTTAAATCTTTTTTCGTCCGTATAATTTTAATTACAGGGGTTAATTAATAAACTACGCTCTTACTGTTTTATTTTTTTTTGCGGCAGCCTATGTAACAACACTGCTCGCTCAACAAACCAGTACATCAAGCATCAAAAATAGCACTAGACGAACACGTGTTCTAGTGATTGGCTAGTACAGTAAATCGAGACGTTTTTCAGGTCTAAGGAGGTTTATTTCACTAAAACTACATGACGGTCACATTTGAAGCGCTCCCATGCCCAACTGCAATAATGCAACTGTGTGTGCACTTGTAATTCATATACAGTGAACTACCTCCCTTTAGTGAGAACGTACCCGGGAAAACGTGAGCTGCAATTTCTACCAAAAACTAAGAAGCTACCTAAAAAGTCCTTGATACTAAAATATACGAGCAAGCTTATCCCTACATGCTGTATACAGAGATCTAAGCGATCTGTCTTGCGAGATACTCTATCAGAGCACCATCAAGCGCATGTAGCTCTGGTGTGCCAAGGGACCTCAGAACAACCTCGCTCGATCTCCAGGAGTGACTAATTTGAAGCCACCTTATCTTTTAAGTTCACCTTGAGTTAGCGTCTCATTACACATAAATACGCTTACTCAAAACCAACTCAGCGTCCCCTTGGTGTATGGATATCTTGAACTGCATTGAAAAGCCGTCGTCAGGGGCGGATCCAGGATTTTTAGTTTGGGGGGCCAAGGCATAGTATTAGCCAGAGTTTTGCCCGTCGGACATTTGCACCCCCGAACAGCCAATTGGAATCTGGAAGAATTTTAGGGGGGCCATGGCCCCCTCTAAATCCGCCCCTGGTCGTTAACTTAGGGTGTCCCCGAGCTCACTTTATCTCTGAAGTGTTGGAAAATACAGTCCCGGTGGGCGATTACTATTCACTTATTATTGAATTTGCCATTGTTTTTTTTTGAATATTAATAATATTGGTGCCTTGTTTGTTATTAATATCAATGAAAATATTACCTATTACTATTATTTTTGCAACAGACTGTTAAATTATTATAGGTATTATTATTGTTATTTCTATTATAATAATTATTACTATTATTGATAACATTGGTGTTTTATTACCATGTAGGCGCGTTTGCAGACTCATGCGCTTACATAGTAACTCGTGCATTTTATAGAAATTCTTGGGTCAAACGTGTTACTGTCGTGCCCTTACCGTAAAACCTGGCAATTGAACTTATGCACATATGCAGCTCGTGGGAACAGTGGCTCGCTGATGAGGGATCACATGCATAAATAATTTGGATTTTCTTGACGACTTTATGGATAGGCATTGAGTTTTGTTGCATAAAATTAGCCCTGCTGACCTTGAATGCCATTGCAACTGACAAGTTGTTTCGGGTCGTGTAGTAGTCGTGCCTCAAATAAATATGCAGTTGATCAGTGGCAGATCTACGTTTTCAGTAAGGGGGGTTTAGGATCCGAGAGAATCCGATGCGCGTAGCGCCGAGGGGAAGGACGGTCGGGAGAGGGTTTCCCTCCTCCCGTGTAAGATTTTTTTGTGGTTTTAGTAGCTGATTTTGTTTTTCTGGCGAAATGTTTTTCCAATTTTTTATTTTTGATCCTGTCCCGAGCCGGGGGGAGTTTAAACCCCTGAACCCCCCTGTAGATCTGCCTCTGATTTATTGTTGAAAGCTGTATGCAAATGTCATCATTGCCAATAGAGCTTCATTTCATTGGCTCTGCACGATATCCCGCATGTAACATATAACGCCACAATCATGCCCACTATGGCACCTTAAAAATTTGATACATTCGTTATCAAAACTCATTATGACAGCGTTACTAACACGTTTAGAATTTTCCATTTTAAAAGACAATTTTCCCAAAAAATTCTTTTTAAGTTGTTCTAAAATCACTTAATACCATTTTGTTGGTGTTAAGCTTTGTATTAGCCGCCAGGCGTCTCTGGTGTTTAACCTCTCCCCACTGGGTGGAGGAGCGTTCCAGAGCGTCCATGTTGGTGGACTGTTCACGTTTTTTGTGCTGTCGAATAAAATCACTTGTTAGGGACTTTTGCGTTGTCTTTGAGCGAACTAACAAATGGTAGCAGATTCATAAAGATCTTCGGGTACAGGTGAATAGCATTCAAAATGTCAATGCGTATTAACTCACCGGAATTTAGCGGGACGAAGTCCTATGAGCGTTACAAACAAGAACCATTAGCGTGGAATGAGGTCACGACCCTTGAGAAATCTAAGCGCGGAATAGCGATTGCACTGTCGTTGCCCGAAACGGACTCAGTAGGCATCCGTCAACAGGCGTTTGATGAACTAGACATTGCGGTGCTCAAGGCAAATGACGGCTTGGATAAGCTCATCGAATTTTGTGATTCCAAATTAGGCAAAGACGATTTATCAGATAGCTTTGAAAAATTCGATGCTTTCGAGGATTACGAGCGCAAGGATGGACAATCTGTTACTGCATACATCCAAGTGTTTGATCAGTATTACAACAGAATAGTTAAAAAGGGCATGTCACTGCCGTCCGAAATTCTAGCTTTCAAGCTGAGGTAGAGGTGGTCGCGGACGAGGACATACGCAACCGGGCGTCAGTAATGAAAGGCAATGGGATGCGCGGCCCCTAATCCGATAGGATCAAACGGAAAACGTATGACCTGCATGTGCTGTGGTTCCTACAGGCACCTCATTGCCAAGTGTCCCGACAGTTGGGAAAATATGTCCAACACTCACAATTCTGAACATGCTGTGTTTTTACCGGGAACAAAAGCGGCTTAAGCCAATTTACGCGTGAAGCGCAAAACTCCGTAGTCCTGGACAGCGCTTGCTCCAGTAGTGTCTGCGGTGAACAGTGGTTGGGTGATTACATCGAGTGTCTAAGTGAGACCGACAAGCGTAACGTGAAGCGTAACCCAGGCGTTAGATCATTCAAAGTCGGTAGTGGGCACAGCCTCCCATCGAGGGCCAGTGTTGAGATCCCAGCCGTTCTGGCGGGAAAGTCTGTCACGATCAAAACAGATGTGGTTGAATCCGAAGTACATGTACCACTTTTGTTATCTAAACAAGCAATGAAAGAAGCTAAAGTGAAACTAGACCTAGAGAATGACACCGCTGAGATTATGGGTGAGCGAGTCAATTTGCAACAAACGACATCGGGTCATTATTGTGTGCCAATCGTTCCATCGCGTACTGTCAGTGGCAGAGCACGAAGTGTTCGCTGTTAATCTTCAGCATCTTACCGCAACAGATCGCAAGAAAGCTCTGCTTAAATTGCACAGGCAGTTTGCGCATCCTCCCACGGACAAACTCGTTGGCTTGCTTAAAGACGCAGGGGTCTATGATGACTGTTTCCTGGATGATTTGTCTGCGATTCGGGACAATTGTGACTTGTGTAAAATCCACGCGAAAACGCCATCGAAACCAGTCGTTGCGTTTCCTATGGCCAACGATTTTAATGATGCTGTTGCAGTCGACCTTAAGAAGTGGAAATCGCGCTGGATTCTTCACATGTTTGATATGTGGTCCCGTCTGACAATCTCCGTGTGTACTGACAGAAAGAAACCATCCGAAGTAATTGACAAAATAATGACTCACTGGATTGGTGCTGGATTTGGCGTTCCGATGAAACTCGAGAAGTGGCCAGTGTTTTGAACATGAAACTGCACACTACTGTTGCCGGTAGTCCATTTCAGAATGGTTAGTGCGAACGCGTGCACGCAGTTACCGACAGTATGCTGATAAAGCTTGAGGATGAATTCCCCAAAACCGATTTAGCTGTGCTGCTGTGTTGGGCGAATATTGCTTGAAATTCTCTGCATATGTGGAACGGATTCAGTAGTTATCAGTTAGTCTTTGGCAGGAATCCGAACTTGCCCAATATCATGTCCGACGGTTTGCCCGCCCCTGCAGGGAATTACCTACAGCGAGACTCTTGCGAAACACTTGAATGCGCTGTACGCCTCGAGAAGAGCGTTTGTGGCGTCTGATGGGGATGAGAGAATTAGAAGGGCGTTGCGTCACAAAGTGAGATCATCGGAACAATTGTTTGAGCATGGTACTGTTGTTTATTACAAGCGTGAAGACCGAGAACGATGGCTCGGACCCGGAAAAGTTTTGTTTCAAGGCGGCAAGGTGGTATTCGTGCGCCATGGCGGTTTAATCGTGCGCGTGTCTCCTCCGAGACTTGTGAAAGCCAGTGAGGCACTTGGCACCCAGACTGATGATAGTGATTCTGTTTCACAAAATGACATTTCCGATCATGGTAACGCGAACGATTGTACACCGACTAGAAACGTTGCGTGTAGTGAACAGCTTGGTGCCTCGAATAGTGACAGTTGTGAGAATAGAAGTGACACTGCAGTTCGCCCCGACATACGCATCAGGTACAAAGTCCTCCCATCGGACGAATGGGTTACAGCTACCGTGCTAAGTCGTGCGGGAAAAGTTTCGGGAAAGTACAAAGACCGGTTTAATGTGCGGTTAGATGACGGTGGAGAAGACTTGAGCGTTGATCTTGCGAATGTCTCCGAATGGGAAACTATTGCCGAGGAAGAAGTAAATCTCGTGCTTATTCCCAAATCGCGTCTCAACGAGTCTGAGTGCGTTATTGCGAAACAAGTTGAACTTGACAAGTTGAAAGAATTCGGTACCTACGAAGAGGTAAATGACAACGGACAAAATAGCGTGTCCACCACCTGGGTTTTGTGGAGTAAAGGTGAAAGCTATACTTCTTTCTCTTTCTTGAAATATAGTATACTTTTCCTGCTAACAAATGATGCACTCAGGTTTCAGAATGTTCCTATCTTGTTAAGGTTAATTGGGTGTTTCAGATTTTGGAAGTATAATTGATTTTCTTGGGAAATTTTAGATAACATCTGTATCACTTTCAGCAACTTCAGCGTTAGTACTACTGTTGGTGCCTTGAAACGTTGCTATGCCGTTCTATGTCCTTTCATTTTTTTGGTCTGACACTTGGTCTTCTAGTCTACAACACACAGTAGTATACTGTGTAGGCTACACCAGGACATGCAGCTGTTTTCTGCACAAACGTTCGTGACACCTCTTCTTCTTTTTGATCTACTGATCTACAGAGTTCCACACTCCATCAGCTTTAGTCAAGAAGATTTCCTAAGCTTCTTTAGGCTCTGACATCACAACTTTGTGCTGTTTGATAAACCTTGAATTATACAGGCATCACACTCCATGGGAGCAGCCATATTGAAGTAACTAAGCACAACAATACAATCTGGCTCTCTGATTGGTCAATTCAATAGAAAAGCGCCACAAGTGGCAGGAATGTGCATCATATTTTGTGCAACAAAAACACCTTTTTTAAAAAATGTGCAAGTGTAGACGTGGGAACTTTTTGGAATTTGATTTATAGGTACAAAACCGCTTGCCCACATCAATTTTAGCCATTTGTATCGTGCTTGCTTGAAAGGCACGTAAGAGTGAGCCAAGTTTAAAACGCCACGTTTTGCCTAATGATGAGTGAAAATATATTGCATTTTTCCTCGTCTCGATATTCAAAATGAAACAGATCAGAACCAACTAAACTTTTTGGGAATTATGTCAGATTCACTGTGTGGCAAAACTAGGAGTTATGCTATCATCGCTCAGTATCCTTTTCATCCTTTCCATTCATTCTATGCTTCAGAACCACATTTCTGTCACACAGTGATACATGTATACTGGGCTAGATGCTAGGCTTACAACTAGTTGACAAGATCACTTAAGGTTATCTCAAACCTTATTTAGTGGCCTCTGATCTAGTCTAACTCGTATATCAAGAAACTAGGCTTTGTCAACTAGTAAAAGTATACATTTTCTGACAGAAAAAGATCAGGTAATATAAAAATATGTGTCATATATGTTTCATATTTGTGCACCGTTATTATTATTACGTTACCATCGTTTTAAATCAAATTTTGATTTCTAAGAAAGGTACATTCATAGCAAAATGACCCCTCAGTTGATCTCAATAAAACTTGTTTAAATGAAAATTTCACCAGTTACCTCAAAACCGCTGCTAGGAATTTTCAATTAGTCTGTTCGTTTGGTTTTTATGACAAATCAATTCGCAAAACGTAAGATATTTGTTACATTACGTAAAATCTGGGACATTTTATTAAAACCTTTAACTGTGTTTGTGAGATTGATGAATAAATATTAAGTTTGGTCAGTTTTAGCGAAATCCACAGATCCGTTTTCGATTTGCCGAAGCCGAGAAAAGGCCGATTAAGTTATGAGAGGTGAAAATCTCGAGGTCTTCGGTTAATTAATGTGAAAACTTGTTTTCGGTCAGTATAACCTATACATGCCTCAACCATATTCGTTATTTCACGTGCATTGTCAAATGAATTTTCAGTACGTAATTATCACAAAAATGATTAATCAACGAAATCGATTTCCAATGCATCGAGTCCAACTAGGTCATGCGGATTGAGCCAACATATTACGTGGGTCAATCTGGTGCATTGTGAAACACTTCAAAGTAGGCCAACAGTTCACTGTTACAAACACTGCGTGCCGAGGGACTGGTATGAAACACAAGTACGAAATATACAACAGAAATCAAGTCGGTGTTTAATGCACGTCGTGAGCTTGAGATCGAGACAGCAAAATGTCAAATTACCTCTCAAATTATGGGATTTAGGTGAGGAATTGTCTGTTTTCACAACTTGCTGTGTTCGTGAACACACAGGGCGTGATGCGATCTAATAGCATTTGTTATGGTCGTATGCATGCAGACACACATATGGCGCTGCTCTTTGCCTGGCAGAAGATTCGATTTCAATGACAGAGCGTAACCTTTAACCGCGAAAAAGTAGCAAACATATTTAAGCAGTTGTGTGGTACCAAGGTGGTTCTGCTAAATTTTTCTTCTCGCTTGACGGTACAAATTTCGTATTTGAAGTTCCCCGAGAATGATGATAAACTATTTCGCTAGGCATATGTGAAATATTGTAAAATGGTCAATATTTATGAATAAGGTTTGAGATATCCTTAACGGAAGGGCGCAAACTGAATGATTGTTTTAACTCTTGAAACATGTTTCCAAAGCCCCAGCCAAAGTGACGAACATACGCGTGACTCAGAGGTCAAACACTACACTTGTAGTAACGTGGGATCTCGCAGCGGGAAATAAAGATGGTTATCAAGTCAAATGCTATGAGGCCAATGCCACGACCTACAGTTCGCAGACTCTGAGCGCAACTACATGTACTTCCGAGGACACCTGCAATGGGCTTAAACCTGGTAGTGAATACCATATCGATGTAACAACACTGTTCGGTCAATTAAGCGCAGTAGAAAGTCTCACAGACGATACAACACGAACTAGTAAGTGTTCTATTAATTGAATAGCACCAAAGGCAACTCCAAGCGAAACAGTGGGCTGAGGGAGTTCTCTGTCTAGTGATAGTAGTAAAAGGGCATTTCGCGGCTGCTCAACGATTTATATTGAAGTCTAAGCCGAAGCGTTTTGGGGATTAAGAAACATTTCCGCACTCATACGATCTTGAATTGTTGCCGAAAGAGCCCGTCCTGTGAAAAAATGACCTGGGCCACTTTTCTACGTTGAAAAATGACCCCGGCCACCTTCCAACGTTAAATTTTGGTCCATCGCCGCTTTTGAAAACGTGCCACCCCGTCGAGAATGTGTCAGTAGGGGCCATTTTCTCAACAGTTTCGTTTGTAGCCCAAGCTTTAATTGTGCTCAAGTTTGGGCCACCTCTTCCAAAATCCCGAGGCATTCCCACTGAGTGGTACTTTCCAATTGCCTAAAGTCTCCGGCCTCACTAAATTTTACGTATGAAAATTGGTCCCATAGATTTCCAGTTTGCCAAAGCTTTACAGGAGTGGATTTTAAGGTACAGGGCACAACGTCCAATGGGACCCACATGTTGGGTGAATGGGGATCCTCCGGGAAATGGGACGCAGCATTGACGCTAACGTCGAATACAGTAAATAAATAGAAGGGTTGACCGGAGGTAAAAAGGTGAGGACAAAAATGCGCCGACAGTTACGATTCTGAGGATTGTGATGGGGTCAGGCAATGGTGAGGGGCCTCATCAGCTTCCTAACTTTAGGGCTCTCACTCTTCTAAATCTGCTTCTCGGTCGAAAGACAGAAAAGTATAGTAACGCGGGCGCGTAGCCAACGAGGAGGGGTTCCGTAACTCGATGGAATCCCTCGTGGAAAACTCGACGCTGACTTTCGGCAACTTGTTCGCGGTCGCGGCGAACTCACTCCTGCTTGTCTCTACGACAGCCGTTACCACATATCCACTGGCAGATTATGTGATGCCCGTGGGACCGCATCTTTGTCAAAAAAAATTGCTGGAAGAAGGTTTTATTCAGCTCCATTTGCACGAACAGGGGGTCTAATATGTCCCAATTTTTTGTCATCCCAGCAGTAATCCCAGGGTATTCCAAAAGTTCACATTCCCACCAGTAATAGGCGTCACAATAAATAGTCTCTATTTTTGCTCTTTTACTTTTATTTTTATTCATGCACGAAGAATTTATTCATTTCGGTCCCTAGCATTACGGAATAACTTGTATAGATGTATCCAGATGGTTGATTTTAGAGGTGTACCCAGCAACAGGAAGACGAACTGCCCGTAAGAAGAGGCTGAGGAGAAACAAATCCCGTAGGGCCTATCCGAAGACTTTTCAAAATCTTGTGAACACGTATAGCTACGAGTGGCCACCCAAACATTTTGCTGCTGAGTGTGACAGTGCGACTCCTCTGTAAAGCATCCTCCGACCCATGAGCTGCGTGTATGTATTTAGCTCATTGCTCCAACAAACGTCAAAGCCAGGGGTCAGAATTAGTGGTCACTTTTTCACACGAGGAAGGTTGTTATTTAACTGGTCGGGTCAAGTTTAAACGTTAAAATTGCCACTTTTCAGTTCAAAAGTGATTTGGGGGTAATTTTCAACATTGAAAAATGACCCCGGGTAAACAGAATATCATCATGGAAAGCCGTTTTATGAGATCGGGTTGATAAAAGTAAAAAAATGATTTTTATTTCTTTAGCCAGCGAAACGGGAAGAATGCTGCTTTAAGTGAATTTTGCCAAAAATTTATTTGCTCCTTAGCAGAGTTTGCTAAGTACGTGTAACCTGCTAGCCACATTTAACCATACTTGCGGGTTACATGGAACATTTATGCATAGTAAACAAATGAAAAGCTGCCCCATTTGTCAACGTTCATCATTTGATACAAAGGATGAACAACTGTCGGACATACTTCTTAGCAACGGTTATTTGAAAATATTATTACCGTTGCTGCCAACTTCGCACAAATGTATGTATTGTTTAAAAACGCTCCATTCAGTTGCAAACGTGCAACTATACCGTTTTGCAAATTCTGCCCAAATTGTCACTCCTTAGCAGTGGTTGCTAAGTAAAATGTTAACCATAACAACAGGCTGCCTGAAGCATTTGCATGACATAAAATACTATTGTTACTTGGCCTTGAAACGTCTTGTAGAATCTTGATGTGGTTGTTATTTTCAGCAATCTGTTGAGTGTGCCAATCTTCTTTCACACTGACGGCTTCTAAGAAAGCTAACATGTATGTACCACAGCAACCGTGGACTACAATAAGTGTTAAGTACTGCATTTAAACAGCTTATAAAGACAGTTCGGATTGTAAACTATACCTCAGTCACACAGTGTAGCTGCGTGTGATATGTTTAATTCTACCATTTGAGAAAAGGCAATCAAACGAAAACTTAACTTAATTAGGGCCTTCACAGTGGCTTGCACTGTTGTTCAAGTATTCACCACTTGAAAAATCACAGCGTTCGCGGGCATGCATTAAATATTCAATCCTCAATTTAGGCACAACCGTATATTCAGCAAAAATCTGTCACTTCACAAAGAAACTGTCTCCCTTGTGAGGCTTGGCCTCGGTAACAGCAACAAAAGAAGTTTCAGAATATGGTTGCGTCTACATGTAAAAAATCTACAAAATTCAGGAGTGCTCGACGCCTTTACACTTAGCCTTCGCAGAGTATGCATCGTGTTAGTGCTTGACGACTATCTACGTGCAATTTCCCGTGTCGCTATAGCCTGACAAGTAACGCAAAATCTTGAGGAAACCCGCACTCAGTTTCGAGCAAACCCAGTCAGCCAGCTAGCTGTATGAAGACTATTGTCAAAATACAGCTTGGTACCACTGGCTGCTGAGCTCCGACAGACCTCGAAATTGCTCACGGCTCGGGTAGTTCTCCTCGCCACCTACATGTACAACATGTACAGCTAAAGACAGGTGGGGGTGCATGCAAAATCTGACATCTTGTCCGTTACAGCCGTTTAAGTGCAAATAACCTAGAATAAGCGTCATTTTCTTGCGTAATTCTCCGCCTTGTGTAACAAAGAAAAGTATGTTGTCGTTTTGAAAACAATACGCTCGTGACACGTGCCCGCGCCCGCGCCATTTCCTAAATTTTGCGACATCTCTCGGTAGATAATGGCGGCTTTGCATCAGCAAAATTTGTTTTGAAATTCGGTTTTCTGGTATTTTAACTGAAGAACTACAAAAAACTTGTAACGAAATGAAACCAGTTCCGGTAATTTCTTATGACATGTACGCAACCTTGTGGAAGAGGAGAACAGTTGATCGAAGAATATGGGGAAAAAGAAATTACCCAATAGGTGACGCAATATTTCATGACTCCAACACTCGACGTAAAAGATCGCACCACAATTTTAGCAGCAGAATAACGTTAGAACTCCAATTTTTCCAACACCGGTAAACAATTTAGTTTACTCAGGAGAGAGCGTATTTTTAATGACATTAATTTTGTGTCCCATTTTATTTGGTCAGTTTTCCCAAATCGGTGCCAAGTTGTATATTTAGTATACAACTTTACACCAAGGCTATTAGTGGGATCAGGCAGCATTCCCCCATTTTTCAGTAAATAAATAATTATGACATAAATTTGTTTCACCAGAAACCAAAACAACCAGTGTCACTGCATTGTGTCGTGTACTATGCATGTATGTATGTATGTATGTATGTATGTATGTATGTATGTATGTATGTATGTATGTGTAGCAGTAACACCGTTGTGTGTGAACTCTAACGATACTTGAAATTCAGTTTTCGAAGTGATTGTCTAAGTCAACCGTGGGAAAAGCATAAGCAATCACAGTAAGGCTTCAAAGAGGAAAGCGAATCACTGGGATTGGAATCGAATACCTTCAAACAAGAATCACTGATCAGGAAACACACGTCAAATGCGCAAAGTATCAATAACGATAAATATTTTTGCTTTGCCAAGGTGAATGTCAAAAACAGTCAGAAATTCAAGGAAACCCTTCCACGATTTTTGGATTGGTTAATCATAAGCTTGCACATTCCAAAATGGCGTACATACAGACAACCTGTGTCTTTGGGTTGCGGGCTCATTCGGTGAAATCAGGCTTGGGTGAGCGTGGTAATGTAACACTGTGTTTGGTGCGGTTAAGTAGCAGATGAATCGTTTAGATTTTGCTAAATTGTGTTTAAATACATCTTTTAAGTTTAGGATGAAGAATTTCGAAAGACTAAACACGCTATTCAGCTAACGCATCGCAATGACCCCCCCCCCCTCCCAGTTGTTAGTGGGGCTATGCCGTAATCTTGTACATGTGCAGCGGAGTACGTGATTAACTGTTGATGAGCTAGTGGATAATGGATCACTGTAGTGTTTGCTATCCATGAAACACGTTTAGTGTATGAAACATAATGCTTAGTTTTCTATTCAAGTTAAGGATTGCATTATATATGAAATGGTGTTGAAATATGAAAACTTGGCACAACTGGCGACGTTTCTTTAGATTTGAATCCTGTGACCGACTTAAAAATGGTAGGCGTCCCTCAACCAGCAAAGCTGACCTTCCAATGGAAAAATCCAGATGGTGACTGGGAGAAGTTGATCTTTGAATGCCGGGCTACAGGAGGCGTCACATTTATAGGCACAGTGGACAAAAGCGCGGTAGGCTTTGTGCGGAAGTGTCCACACCTTTCTCGCGGTCACCAATACAAGGTACTTGTTACGACAACCAAAGAAGGATGGGCAAATGTTACCGAGACACTTGAAAATTCACAGACAAGGACTAGTACGTACCGCATTCTATATCCAAAAGGACCTGTGCAATATNATTTTGAATGAGCAGCAAACAGGGTCGCGCCGCACGTTACACTTGTTTGCGTGACTTTCCTGTTACCCTAATTCTTTAGTCATTCTTTGCAGTATTTCACACCCGCCGTGTCTCACTGTGTGTGTCGTCAGCTTATACTCTGTGGTGGCATTACTGCGTCATTTTATCTTCACTTGAGAATGAAACAAGTATGTTTCGAAATATCGTGTGTCTTTTTAATTATGTCGCTAGGTCAGTTACTGTATCTATGTTCAGTAGAGAGTAGAGTTTTGTTCAGAAAGTATGAACGCAACGGAATAAAGACCGTGAAAAATGAAAAGTGTCGTGTATTCAACAAATTCTGTATATAGATATATACATAGGAAAACTACTCCTATAGCCTATCATGAATTCCTCTCATCAGTGAGTGTTCCAACGAGATCAAAATGAAATGAATTCGAGATTGGATATCGCAGTAGTATTCCTATGAATATACGATAACCTATTTAACCCATATATGCATTATGGACTTATTTGCATCATGGCGGCGATATCTTGTTGTTGTGCGCTTCTTCTTGTTGTTACATGAGGTAAAGAATGGTGCTCGAGCCGGTTGAGCGACAAGATTATCTGTGAAATTGCAAAGGCGGATCCAGCTTTTTACGAAGGGGGTCCAAGCAAAAGGGTAGATTTTTGAATATGTAATATTACAAACACTGAATTTATATAACTGAGCAAACTCAGCCACCGATAATTGTTCAACATACTAAGTGGGAATAGAAAAACACTTAACAGTGTTCACAACGTATAATGCATTTTACTAAATAAACTTTATTTTGAAAAACACGCCATATTCTGCCATATAGTACTTTCACTATACTGGTTAAACCAGGTTTTTACACTTATTCGTAAGCTAGACTACCACTTAACAACCTTCTGTCATTTCGTGTCACGAACGCTTGGCAGACCCAACCCAAATCAATATCGTCATGAGTGCCAGTACCGATAGCCAATCTGCAGACCATGGAACAGTTCAGAAATGAACCGATAAAAAACAAGGCAAAAACGGTAACAATGTGAATAAAATGCCTCTGGGAATATGGCCGGCAGCTTACTGGCCTGTTCTGGCAAAATTCGTCCACTGTGGTCGGTGAGATTATAGCCTTAGATTGTGGGTTTCAATTCAATGTTTCAGCTCCAAAAGTGAACATTTTTTCGACGTATATACAAGCTATAGTATCGCAGTGTACCGAACGCATTCCTGTTTTCACAATTTTGGTGGCTTAAATATGAGATAGGAGGGACAAAAGGCATGTTTGGGTCTCTTTTAAGTTTCATGCGGACAAGTGTGGCTGCACAATCACGAATCGATCCTAAACGTCGTCAGCAGAACTGAGCGGTGCGTACCACTTTTCTTCATGCTTTGACTTTACTGAAGGATTTCACATCGAGGCTCAGTAGAGTTGCGTATTGTACCGTAGCAAGTGTGCCAAAATTATGTTGTGCTCTCGTGAAAAAAGATTGCTGCGTGGACGATCGGAGTAGTCCACGTCGGCCAGCGCGTAGGGCAGCGTGAACTCGGCGTACCGATAGTATTCCCTTGACCATTATGAACCTCCTTGTAACACAGTATTCCCTTGACCACTATGACCTCTTTGTAACACAATATTCCCTTGATCACTATGAACCTCCTTGTAACACAGTATTCCCTTGATCATTATGAACCTCCTTGTAACACAGTATTCCCTTGATCATTATGAACCTCCTTGTAAGAGTGCTTTCGGTTGAATTACAGAACTAGACGTGGTAACTAATATCACGGTAATAGTTACGACAAGCAACGCGATACACGTGACTTGGAAAAATGTTTCTGGTGGATTTGAAGGGTATCTTCTGCGCTGCGAAAGTGGTGGTAAAATTGGAAGTGAGGATGGTGTTGAAACTGGGGCAGGGAAGTGCGATCAGCTCATTGCAGGCACGCGATATATCTTGAGCGTTTTTACCAAGAAGTCGGGACACGATGATGGCCGTAGCGCTGGATTCCATGTCCAAACTAGTAATCAATGGCGTGCATTGGTTACGTGCTTATGTCGTTCTAGAAGCATTCGATCCGTTTTGTTGTTTGTGGTATTTTAGATGTTTGGTTAATGCAAAGTATGTTAAAAGCGAATATTAAGGTAAAGACGTGCGTGTGAGTCCTGTCATACGCACATTTCTTCAACTTGTGCCATTCTATTTAGTGTTAGACAAAGCAAATCTGATACAACTGCGATCACACAACACTAAGGTGGAAGTATTTTGGACTCCACCTACCGGCAACTACGAAGCATATGAGGTGATTTGCTCGTCAGAACATCAGACTGTGAGACTGAATTCCTTGAAGGACCGCACAGGGGAGACATGTAGGAACCTGACCTCTGGGGTGACGTATGATGTTTATGTCACCACCGTACAGCAGGGGTGGAAACCTGTCAACAGTGACGTAAGGAAGATAATCACCAGTAGGTTTGGAAAATGTCTAAACTTTTATCAACTTATGCTGCACTTGATTCACTACACTGGCTATCCCGAGTCAACGGGTTGGGACATCTGATTGGTCTGTTAGTCGGACGTCGTCGTCAAGAACGTCAAATGTTCTGGACGGTTGACCTGGGGTGATATTCGTAGACATAAGAACCTCGTGAAGGAGCAAGACCACGTGCAAGTGAAAAGCGAGTGTTTTGCGAGTATGCTCGGAACTTTTAAAATGACTTACCGTAGCAAAAATCGCGGCCACTGAAGTGATTGGTCAATCAGTAAGTTGCCATGCTGCATGAACCTGTTTCACTTCCATAATCGGAGATTTCTTGCATCAGGTCTTGGGTCTACGGAATGCAGCACTGGATGAGCCGGAACAGTGAGTGAAATGCAGTCATTGCCCTTTTTATGCGCCCACATATACATATAGTGGTGCATATTGCCATCATCCCTTTCCGGGCGACACACGTACGTTCGCTGCTGTATTGCTGTAGGCCCTATCTAATAAACGCCTCATAGGAACTCAATGAGGTTTGATTGACATTTTCCTAAGAACAGTTTCGGACCAATCCAGGGCCCTTACTCACAAGAGAGGAAACATTCCTCGAAGAAAAAGATAGTTATTTCAAAGTTTCCAGTCAAATGATGTGTTGGGTGGAAGACGTTGGGTCACTTGACAATCAATTGCCATGGCGGGACACTGCAGATCAGAAGACGACGACGGTTTTGAGCGAGAGCTGGGCAATCATTATTCAGACAGAGAGAGTGGATACGGGCATCACACTCAAGTACTTGAAGAATCAGACGATGAATTCGATTTCCCACTTAGCGAACTTTCGTCGGCTTTGAGGCCGTATGAACTCGACCCACTTGCATAAGAAATCCTACAGACACAACCAACTGAACCAAAAAAATGGTCAATATCCACAATATAGACACTTAATAATCACTGATAATTAGGCCACAGTAAACCTGAGTCACTCGTATTCACTAATTGCCATGACGGAATGAGCACTGTCTAAGCCTACAGGTAGGTGTCGTAGCACTCGATCTGGGCCGGGGTCGATGGCCTGGCGTCTCACGCCCTGAAATGGAAGCAGCTTGTTCGTTATTTATAAATTAGCAAATACACTTACAACGTGGCGAATTCTTCTTCGTAACGTGGGTTTTGTGTTTGGTCGAAATGTGCCGAAAAAGTGTGGTTCACGATTGGACTTACCTCATAACTCCTCAGTATCGTACTGGTACAAACCAGCAACGGCTGAGACGGTCTTCCATCCATTGCATGTATTGCCGTTGCCCCATATCGCTTGGCTAATGAATGTACCACGATGACAATTGTTCATTTTTTGCACAAGAACATAGCAATGAAGTTGTTAGAAAACTCACATTAGGGAAAAAAAATCTAAAGTAACTACTGATTGAAGTAATGTTTGCAAGGAATAGGCCCCCATATTGTACCACAGAGCCCCGCCACTCAATGTTGGCACAATAAGGGTTTTAGCTGAACCGGTGAATGCTTTTCTCACAACAGTGTCTGGTGTCACACATCCTCAAATATAGCCATTCAGTACTCCCTCCACCTCAGTGAATAGAGAAGAAGAGCAATGCTGAGCTGTTCTTAGCTGACAGTGTTGTTGACCACTGTACAATGAATTAGTTAGCTGCTCAAATGTGGAGAATGCTCCTGAGAGGAGTGCACAGCAAGTTCATCAATGAGGGAGACCTTCTTGTGTGTTTCTATACTCCGCCGCTTTACTTTTCGCAATTCTCCTCTTGTAGAACTTATTTGTGGGTAATTTTTAGCCGAAGACACACATAGGTGTTCTTTACGTTTTGTGCTTTCAATAATCAAAAGTGAAGAAACGCATAGCTGGTTATAGCACTCCTGTATGCGACACTTGCTTTATAAGTAAACCAGTCTGTGACGTTTCCGGTGTCTGGCGGCCTCGTGACTAAAGTTAGTGGGTTTGAATATGATATTTTTAGGTTATCTGAGGCTAAAACTACGAGGGGAATTTTTGATCATTCAGGGACGATTTTTTTACATTATGAGGGGAACTTTGCGTGATTTTTAAAATATTTTAGAGAAGGGTATGGTGCCGATATTCGGGCTCAAATTGTGTGGGTTCAAGGGCCCTATTATCCTACTGTTGTTCAATCGTTCTTATCAATTTGATTTTTTACGTTTGTTTCCGTAGTTTTGGAATTCATTGATGGATTTTCATGTAATTTGGCAAATGGTTTTCTATCTAGAAGACGTCGACGACCTCCGATTTTTTAACGGAATTTACGTCTTCTGCGCATAAGGTAGCCATTAAAAATTTGATTGCGTTTTATTGTCCAGCTCTCTAGCCGCCAAACTGCTCAAGGATCACTATGGCAATTGACAGATGGGAGGACCGCGGCTGACTTTGATGTGCAGACTGCTCTGGCGCACCTCGTGGCAATGTTTTTCGTTTCCATGACTGTATCCCTTAACGCTTTGCAGGATTTTTGTTTGATGTGCTTCTTCGGATACGGTAGCAAATGACGACGAGTTTTAAACCAAAGCATGCGCGCACCCAGGGGGGCTCGGAGCCCCCCCCCCCTCGCACTTGGCGAAGTAGGCAGAAAGGTCCGCCTCTGAGATACAAAAAGTCCGAGGAAATGAGACAATTCACATTTTTTTTTAGTCCGCCCGTTTGTTCGTTACCAAACAAACTCACGAATGCGAGCCCCCTCATTTTGAAGGCTGGGTGCGTGTAGTGCGTGCATGCAAAGGGACTACAGCTGCGCCCCTAGTTGAAATTTTATTATTTACGTTTGGATCTGCATCTTCCGAGTTCGTGGATAGATTTTTGTGAAATGGGGCTATTCGGAGAATTCTCCTCGCGGTGTCGCTGCTGTACTAGTGGTGATTGAATTGCGCATGCGTGGCTGTCTGTATGTTAACAACTGGTAAAACATGGAATTTTTATCAAAATACGTCGTCGCGCTAAGCCTCATTACTGCTAATTTCCCTGGTGCAAGTCTTCGACAGGTGGCCACAAATTCCCAAAAGACCTAAGGTTACTATAATCGTGGATAATTGCGGTCAAAAGGGTCAACTAACTGACAAAAAGTGTGTGAATGCTGAAGCCCTGTGTGTGCTCTATGACTATGCAGTTCCATTCGGAGACTACACAACATTACTTGGTAAGTTTTTAGTGATCAGTTTCTATCAACATCGTTCGGTGATGTTATCCCCACCAGTTACCCCACTGAATAACAGGTTTATTGAGTGGAACTAAGTGTTTCTTTTAGGAAACTCACCCGGGACTCGGATGCCGGGTAGGCTAGCAGCACATATTCATATTGTCCTGGGTGGGAGTGGTCCCAAAATAAGAGGTGTATGGTACGTGATGCACAGAAGTCAAGAGTGACTTTTTCACTGAAGTTTGTCTTAAAAACTATGCTGTTTCCAATAAAATTCTCTAGATGAGTGAGTTTCCTTATTTTATCGCAGACCCCACCCCCAGGACTACCAGATCAGTTGTCGAATTAACATAAGCCTTAATTCAATAAATGTAACATTGCATTGGAAAAAATTGACACCTAGAATGAATTTTACTTGTTGAGATCAGAAGCACATTTTAAGTGTCATGAAAAATACACATTGTTAAATTACTTTTAGCCTGTTTCACATATTTTAATTCAAATATTAGATAAGACTTGGGTACAAAGGTTACTAGTTTCTACACATAAACATGAAGATGAAACATCAAGTATTTTCTGCCATACAAAAGTAGTTTTGTCTTGTCTTTTCTTTTACAAGTTGCTAATATTTCTCCGACTATTCTGTTACAGGTGAGAGAAAACAACTGAAACCAACCACCCGAAAATCTATTTTACCTTTGGACAAAGTGAAAAGCAATCCTTCAGCAATCCCCTGAGAGAATTGAACGTAATTCAGAAATTCAGCACTTGATATGCCTGATTATGGACTCCGTCACAATGTTGTTTCTTTCTGTGCTTTTTCAGTTTGCCATTTGTTTTTAAATACACTGATAATTGTTTATTCGCGAATCTTGTGCATAGCAGATTCTTATCCAGCTAGCTACAATTGAAAACATACAATAAGACAATCGATGCAGTCACTGAATGTCATTTCCCCCATAATGTGTACCAAATTGAAAAGTTTTTACCAATAGTATAAAGCCTTTCTTCTGAAAAAAAAATAAATGTCACTCAGCTTTTGGTTTTCATTTCATTGGGATCTAGTTTCAATGGCCTATAGAAGTGCTTGTAAAAAAGGTCCAGTTTCGACACGCGGCTTTCTTTTATGTTACCCCTTTCAGTCTCAATAACATACACAATTAGACCCTTGAAGGTAAACACAGCAGCATATCACTTGAATCGTTTTGAGCCCAAAATCAGACCCTGAATAAGACCAGAGTGTCACTAGGTGTTCTTTAGCTTCAGTACCTCATGTTTCTTCCAGGAAAGGAAATAAGCTATTGTCCACACATGACTCATTGCCTACTAAAGGGCATCCTCACCAACGAGGCTTACTTGTGTCGCTGTCAGATATAGTTCATCTGGATACACAGACACTCCACTGACACATTGTCTTATGGTAACTTAGTACTGCCATTCACATTTATCCAGGGCCACTGACTTGCACATTGTGCCATGCAGCACTGCTGGTGTGCGGAAGGGCTGTGGGAAGAGAACGGAGTAACAAAGCTTGTCTATGATACAGCTTGAAGTGGCCTTAAAATGTCACTGAACTTGGAACAAATATTGAAATATGAATAATTATGTACTCCAGATTGGGTCAAAAATGTTATCCCTGTTTTTCAAAAATATATGGTGACTGCTCTACAGTTTCACATAAAATTAAATAATTACTGTTTTCAGAAACCAATGGTGTATATAATAAGTATTGCATAAAACTGTGTCTTTATTTTTTATTCCTAGCCATAACAATTCTTTAAACGCATCACTTGTATGCAAAATATACAAGTTTTTTGAGACATCTTCAAACCTTTGTTACTCATTTTCAAGCCTTTTTAAGTTTGATACTTTTAGCAATTTTAAACTCCGATAACAGATTCATGGGTCTGTCAAGCATACTTCTAGTCTAAGGTTGAGGGAACCGTTTCTCAGACTTTTAATTTTTGTTCTAATAGAAGATATGAAGACTTGGGTCATTTAAAAATGATGGATTATCTTTCTGTTGTTTAAGAGTAATTACAAATCGTAATGCACCGTCAAAATGCAATTTTCACAAAAATGTCAGTCATTTGAATTTGTAACGACTTGCAACATTTCAAGGCATGAGTTAAGACTATTCAGTTACTGGGAATTCAGGAAATGTAATATATTTTCATGGGTTTACAATTGATACAAGTAGCAAAACAGTTTCATGAAATCAACTTGAAGGGACTTCATGAAGGTTAAGAATTACTTCATCATGCTCTTTGCCCCAAACATGTATTACCTGTTATTTCCACACATTCAGTTGTACCAAATATTACAACCCCAACTCCCCATGCAAATCCCCCGCTAAGGACCTGAATAAGTAAATTAACAAAATGACTTACACACCTTTGTTTAAAAATAGCTGTTCCTTTTCAATGGCTTTGTTCGTTGTCTCCACTATTGAAAGTAGACTTTGACAACAGATCTGCACTGGATGGGAAGATCTTGTTGGTTAGCTGCAGTCAAATGCTTAAAACGAATTTTTGTCCATTCATGAACGGTGCAGAAGCGATGCATATCTCGTCTGCACGGTACAAGCCCTCAAACCTAAAAAACAAAGGTTACGTGAAAACAGACGTGATAGATTTCCATTTCAACGTGTAATAGATTTCCAGAAGACATATAATAGGGAGTAAACAAATAGTCTAATGCAATGGATATTTGTCATGTACCCTTTGCCATTGGTCTTGGATTGTAAACTTAACTCATCAACCTGTATCGAGTTGACAGCATAAACATTCAGCATTGATGTAACTGTCTCTGATAAACAGTTAGAAATCATTCCAAACAACAAAAATAATGGGCTGATGTACGAAAAGATCCCGATTGTTACGTCAAGTATCGTATCACATATCACAACAAACAAAGATTAACCCGACTTGCGACTGCCGCGAAGTCGATATCGGCGAGTACCTCAGTTAACAGGCATCGGTAGAATAATCATGGAATAATCGTTAAAATAATCACAAATCTCAGATTCAGTTGGCACGGCTGCAAGCCATTTCACAATGTATTTAAAGGGCTCACGAAATCGAGGCTGTTAATCTATCACCACTAGTACACGCGCGCCCTTTAGTTATTGTAGATTTTCCGAATAGCCCCAATGGCAAATACGCTTAGATTATAACACAATTCCTATCCATTCTCGAATAGATTCAATGCTCTCTGCTCCAGCTATTGGCCAGTTTTATTATTTTGCATCCGTTTTTGCGTCGGCCTCCTTATTTGCCAAACTGGTCAAAAGTTCAATAGAAAACTCNCAAAATAAAACACAAGTAACAATTCAGTGTTTCTGTATCTCAATAAAAGTTTGCTGCACTCATGAATATTTTGTAACTGATATTTTGTCTTCATGTTCATGTGTAGAAACTAATCAAAAGCCTCCAGTCTCCCAAAATAATTATGAACAAGGTAACGTGAATTCAGAATGTGTAGTTTTAATGACACCTTCTAAAGTATATATCCATCCCCAACAAATAAATTCATTCCAGGGGTCAATATTGATTCCAATGTAATGTCAATAACGTTACCAATGTATCGAAAATTCCATTGATGATAATTTGGCAATTAATCAGAGCTTCCTAGGGGGTTACTTGTTTTTTGTACAGTAGGGGACATAGAGACCCATCTAGAATATTGTTGGAAATTGCATCTTGTTATCTTGTTGAAGAGTAACTGTTGTGAAAAAGAGACCCTTGGCTTGTTCCCGTTACCTTTTCTACTGTATAGTATTGGGAGCACAGCCACAATACGAATTAATGCAGAAGGCACTAACCTACCATCTGAGCCCTGGATGAGTTTATGAAAAGAATCCAGTTGGTTCCATTAAACAAAACCAATCATTTAGTTGTAGAAATTGGCAGCGATAATATTCTTGAACGATGTAGATGGTGTTACTGAAAACTAAAATCTTACCAAGTAAAGTCTTTATGTAGTCGCTGTCCTGGAAATGTTTGGAGCAAACGCGGTCATGTGGCTTTGGCATCCAAAGATTTTTCGTGCCTTCTTGGACTCTCTTGACTGAAACTCTCCAAGCTTCTTGTAATCTGATGTCTTTTGGAAACTTGTGGCCGCCTTTCGATGATTTGCACCCCGGCACACAACAATAGTACGGCATAGTAAACGACGTAGTTTTACAAAAATTCGACGTTGTTACCATCTGTTTGCATGTAGAAAGCGACGCATGCGCAATTCAATCACCACTAGTACAGCAGCGACACCGCGAGGAGAATTCTCCGAATAGCCCCATTGTTTTGTATACATGTGACAAAGAGACTTTTTGGGCCGCTCTGACTACTTCAGTATCCCCTAGTGGCAATTTGCTTTTCACCCTTGTCTCTGTTTTTTTGATGATCCTTGGCGGATTTTTATGAAATTTAGAAAACGGTTTTGTATTAAAGACGATGACGCCTTCGTAACTTCGAACGGCCGATGCGTATTCTGCCATTTTTGTGATGCTTAAGACATCCGTAGAAGCACAATGTTTACGAACAAGTTGTGGACGCATCACTTTACGTTTTCAGTTACCAGGTACATGCAGCAAACATTTAAGATTTTTCACAAATCGTCATTACGAGCACGACAAAAAGTAAACTTGAAAATGTTCATGGAGAATTGTTTGTCGCATGAAAACGTTCCCGCTGACATCTCCTTTATCTCGCGTGGTGATTTGTATTAACCGTTCTGTCATTTATGAAAGCAATGACATACTTTGCAGATGTTAAATTGCATCGTTGCTACTTGTTGGGTATCTGTATCACACTTTCTCTTCTCCATGTGCGTGTCTATACTGCGACAACCGTGCCTCTGAAGAGCCCAATTTACTGTTGGTTTCTCTCTGTTGTTTGGCATGAGAATATTTGAGCACGTGGAACTCGAAAATTTATATTTGCAGCTTCTGGTGCCCTCAATGTGTCGTAAACCTAAGCAAAGTCCACAGTAGTGGGTCAACATTGCTGCGATTTCTGAGGTTGTAAACGTCGTCATTGCTAACATATTACTCTGTTTCTGCAGTTCCTGAGCCACCAACTAGCGTCAAAGTCGATGTGGAGACCGAGTCCATGACGGTTACATGGAAACCACCTAGGACTGGTCACTTGTCTAAATACATAATAACGTACAGGTTACCAGCAAGCAGTTCGCCACTCGTTGATCCCATCGCCTTATCCCGAATCTCGGAGATCTCGGAGTGTCACATTCGAGTCTCTCATTCCTGGCGAGAATTACATAGTGATCGTTAGTAGTAAAGCTGAACATGCAGGCGTCAACAGTCAAGTGAGCGATGACGTCATCAGACCGGTGTCAACCCGTGAGTAAAACCATCATTTTCATCACCTAGTCAACCAGCCTCGTTCCCATGCCTCAAGATGGCGCTGGTTGCTTTAGCCATTTGAGGCTTGGTGAGGAGAAATATAATTGCCAGAATTCTGACCTCGTTTTACGGAAATCGCCGGAATATCACGAGTTATATTTTAATATAACTTAAAAGTTGTATCAGCTCTGAAATTTGGTGTAGTCTAATATAAACAAATTAAAATGAGCTCTGTTAACTAATCAATTTAGGTTTAGATCATTGAAAATTTGATGTCACTGATGTCTGTGGTGCTTTCAATAAAACATAAAACGAAATTGACAATAAGTACGCGAGCACCTAAACAATGACGAAAACAATGACTTCTTCTTCCGAATCACGAATAGTAGCAACAACAACGGCTGTGAAAATAGTTCGAATTACATAACCTTAGCCCTGGAATGTCCGCTGCCGCCCGTGACTAGACGCGAGAGTTTGCGCTGAGAATTTCCGTCAGTCTGCTCGACTGAGTTTTGATCGAGAGTTGTAGTTACCAAATCAAGCCTAACTTCATTGCTTCATTCTCATTTCATTACTACTGTTCATCAAGCGAGTTTCTTGATGTACGGTTCCTTACAATCAGCGATTTCTCGGCAAAATTATTTAACAAACCCGACAATTACACTGGTCATTAATCCTACAAGAACCGACCTGTGACCTGTGGTCATGAAATCCATGGAACGTTCCGAAAAACGCCCTGCATTCAGAATAAAAGATTCTCGACAATCTGCATCAATTGGTCAAGCTCAACATGCGAGTTGGCTAGCATGGTGTGAACTCATGAACGACGTCAAGGAAACTTCAAGTGGAGTCCTCTGCAGTTAGTGGGAACTGATATTGTACACTCACAAGGGAAAATGACTCACAGCAGTTACCAAAACGATGGAAATACTAGAAAACATACGGATTGGACTTCGACTTGGTTGGAAGATTGAAGACTGTTCACAAGAAGGAAGGCGGACCAAAAGTAAATGTCAGGACCATGAAATCG
This sequence comes from Phoronis australis, assembly GCA_002633005.1. Taxonomy (NCBI): domain Eukaryota; kingdom Metazoa; phylum Phoronida; family Phoronidae; genus Phoronis; species Phoronis australis. The sequence goes on along the minus strand of NMRA01000224.1, from coordinate 422,514 downwards.
TTGTTACAAACTGACTGAATTTTGACTAACTTTCTTTGAGGTGTACTTTACAATTTTTTTGAAATTTGAAATACTTAAAGGAGAATGCCACCCAAAACACAACCTATTTTGTATCAATTTACATCGAGTAGTTCCACTCGATAACAGCAAGTACAGTTGTTTTACCTGACACCTGACGGCAGACGGAGGTGTTGAAATTAACCAGTGACGTAATCGGTTCGAACGCAGTCTGTTCAGCAGTTCACAACACGGTTACTAGAGTCAACTTATAGCTTGGATGCATCATTTTACACCAATAAATCATCAAATTTCGATGTAAAGCCCTTACAAATACACCGAGCTCTTAAACAAATGTGTTGTTTTATTTCACTGTTACGGACATACAGTATACGTATTTGAACGATCGGTAGCCTAAAGAGTTCGGTCAAGGAGTATAGACTCATAGGTTCGGTATGCCAATTTATCATGGTCGATAGCAGGAGTTTGGGTCTGTTTGGTGATAAATTCGAATCATTCTTCCGTGAAATACAGACACTAAAGATAGCTGTGTGTTGTACTTTAGACTTGCGATTTTTTCAGTTCTAAACACACAAAGCGCTTGTTATCCCAGCCAGTTCCTTGGCCGCCGGGACTGGACATGACGAACATATAGCAGCTTAACTTGGAAACTAAACCTCCAGTCACGAAAAGACCATACTAGTGAGCCAATCAAATAATATGCACCTAAATATTTTGGTGAATTAGCCACGAAACGGCAAATCTACTCACTTGTCGGGGGCCGCGAAGTCAAGTTGCCCTTTTACAGAACCGTCAGGGCAAAAGTTGTACAGCAACAATGATGTGAATAATGTATTTGTATATCTAAATAAAGATTCCCCTAACAGGTGACCATAGTATATAAAATGGAGTTATTGTTTCACGACGGCTTTCTGTCAGAAAACACTGAATTAGCATGCGCTCACACGACCTCGGTGCCCTGTCAATTACCTTTATTGCATCTGAAGCCGGTAATGCAGTGGTTTATTCATTGCTGGCTTCTCAAAACATTGGCACTCACGAATACTCCAAAGGCATTACAAATTGTATCTAATGAGACAGACTTTGTTTCAAGAAATACTAAAGTGGCGCCGGGAACATGCACAGGCAACGGAGCGTATGGATAGTTCTTTGGTAAGCCGGCATTTGTCAGAGCAGTGTCGACGACTGCCGGCCACAGAAAGGGAGATGTTTCACGGCTTCATACTTGCTATTAACAGCGTACTTTTCATTCTTCACTACCGTGATCCACCTCTTAAGCATTTCGTATTCTCGAGGAAGTCGAAAAAACGATATATCCGCTGTCCTCGCAATTGCATAGTTCGGACAAGAGAGAACGATGCACTGCAACACAGCGGCATTCATTCTGCAAATGAACCACTGACGTCGCTGCGTCGTTTCTCACATTCCTCACACGCGACACCACTCGGCAAGGTAAAGTCGACCGTACGCGAGGAGATGTCGATATAGACCGCTTAAGACGGTAAAAAAGACTAATTTAATCGGGTGGCATTCTCCTTTAAGCACTTAATTTATTATTTACTGTGTTCGTAAATCAGTTTGTGTAGTTTCAACCATCAACCGGCAAGTTATTCATAACGTGACATCCGTTCGCATTGAATTGATTTTGTTTGAAATGCAATATTCGTACACGGACAGAATGCGGCGGCACACTGTGCACGAACATGTTATGCATGTATCTACTTTGATCGCGTTCTACTGATGATTGCAGATTTGGCGCCAGTGACTCAACTAAAGGTGCTTCAAGGACTAACAACGACTACCGAGATACACGTAACGTGGAAACATGCACTTGGAAAGAAGGATAAGTACAAACTTACTTGCGCAACATTTTCTAAAGATTACGTGGTGGACGTACCCAAAAGCAGCCAGACAGGCGCCTGTAGAGGTCTCTCTCCAGGCATGCAATACAACACGTTCGTGACTACCATGAAACAAGGCTTCGTACCCGCCACATCTGTTGATGTAATTACGAGAACACGTAAGCGTTTTCGTTAACTGAGTACCTTTTTAAAGAGTTCCCACCATGACCCTGTGTCTCAAAAAGAATTTTAATAATATATCTTAAGAGATTTAGTAGCCTGTTGCTAAGAAACAATTAAAAATTTTAAAAAATATATTTTTTCTGTTATCGGAGTTGTACGTAATGGGTGAAAGACCGTCGCCGCTTTTGTTGTTTTTACCAGTGCAATATTTAAAAGTTGCGAGGAAGGTCCGCGGAGAGCCGCCCTTTTCAGACATAAAAAGGTGCGTTTGTGGAGGCTTTAGTAACAGCAACTTGACTGAGAATGTGTTTGTGCTCAAATTTCCTAAATACTTAAAGTTGCACTGAAATGGCATCGGCCGGGTTTTGTGGGCCGCACGAGAGTCTGGAATGTCAGCCGTGCGGAACATGCGATTCAGTCAATTTGTTTGGCACATTTCAAGGAATCGTGCTTCGACCAAACACACATGTGGCCTTACGGTGATAGACTCGCCACCTTGTATGTGTATTTGTAAAGTTTAGAAATAACCAGCAAACTGCTTCCATTCTAGTGCAAGTGTGATGCTGGGCCCTCGACCCTGGCCCAGATCGTCAAGTGCTATGGCATTGTGTTTAGACCGTGCTCATCCATCATGGCTGTAGTGAATACGAGTGACCCAGGTTTACTGTGGCCTTTGTCAGTGATTATTAAGTGTCTGTTCTGTGAATATTGACCACCTCTTGGTTCAGTTGAGCGTTGTGGCTTACACATGTCTGTTGGATTTCTCATGCAAGTGGGTCGAGTTCATACGGCCTCAAAGCCGACGAAAGTTCGCTAAGTGGAAAATCGAGTGCATTGTCTGATTCTTCAAGTACTTGAGTGTGATGCCCGTATCCACTCTCCGCTGTCTCCATATTGTCTCGCTCAAATAAGTCCTCGTCTTCTGATCAGCTCTGTTCCGTCATTGCAATTGATTGTCAAGTGACCAAATGTCTTCCACCCATTACATCATTTGACGGGAAACTTGGAAATAAATAATTGTTCTTCAAAATTAAAAAATAGTTATTATTTGGTATAAAAATTGCTTATTTTAGTTAGATTGAATAGTAGTAGCCAGTCTAGGGCTCAAAACAATGCCTTATATAACACAAGATGGTAGAGTTACAGGAATAAAAACGGTAATTTTCTTAGCTTTTTTGTATGGAAGTGTTCAGTTTGTTTTTAATCAGTGAAATAACAACATAGCAGTAAACAGTTTTGGCTTACTTCAGCGCCTCCTACAGGTTACAGTGGCCGCTGTCAATCATGACCCTGGAGTTATTAGCTTTCACTAAAGCTACAACAAAATCCGTTGTGATTTTGTTACAAATGTCCAATTAATCTTGCCCTTGTCTGTCAGAGACGCTCGTCGACTTTATCACCGAGTGGGTCTTGACAGAAGAGCGTTAGGCTGCGACCACGCGGAGTGACTAGCCAAGAAATATCACAATGTGATCATACTCAATTTGTGTTCAATTGCCTTAAATACTATGCATTCATTTATTTGTAGGCGAACGTGTTCCTTGTCGGTTTTTGAAACTCGCTTAAAAGATTTCTTTCTTTTACATTCCCCAGTTGAGAACACAGGACGAGTATCGTCAGTTGAAAGATGACCCTAAAATATAAACTTTCAGCCTTCGTTGTGTTCGTCTTATTTTATCATATTTTTAATTGGGCGGGGTTTCCATGGAAACCTCTTTATATATGGCCGCTGTTGAGTGAGGACTCATACCTGTTGAGTGTGTACCCATACCTGTTGAGTAAGTACCCATACCTGTTGAGTGAGTACCCATACCTGTTGAGTGAGAACCCATACCTGTTGAGTGTGTACCCATACCTGTTGAGTGAGAACGCATACCTGTTGAGTGCGTACCCATACCTGTTGAGTGTGTACCCATACCTGTTGAGTGTGTACCCATACCTGTTGAGTGAGTACCCATACCTGTTGAGTGAGAACCCATACCTGTTGAGTGAGTACCCATACCTGTTGAGTGAGTACCCATACCTGTTGAGTGAGAACCCATACCTGTTGAGTGCGTACCCATACCTGTTGAGTGAGTACCCATACCTGTTGAGTGCGTACCCATACCTGTTGAGTGTGTACCCATACCTGTTGAGTGTGTACCCATACCTGTTGAGTGTGTACCCATACCTGTTGAGTGAGTACCCATACCTGTTGAGTGAGTACCCATACCTGTTGAGTGCGTACCCATACCTGTTGGGTGCGTACCCATACCTGTTGAGTGTGTACCCATACCTGTTGAGTGAGTACCCATACCTGTTGAGTGCGTACCCATACCTGTTGGGTGCGTACCCATACCTGTTGAGTGTGTACCCATACCTGTTGAGTGAGTACCCATACCTGTTGAGTGCGTACCCATACCTGTTGGGTGCGTACCCATACCTGTTGAGTGTGTACCCATACCTGTTGAGTGAGTACCCATACCTGTTGAGTGCGTACCCATACCTGTTGAGTGCGTGCCCATACCTGTTGAGTGCCTACCTATACCTGTTGAGTGTGTACCCATACCTGTTGAGTGAGTACCGACACCTGTTGAGTGAGCACCCATACCTGTTGAGTGAGTACCCATACCTGTTGAGTGCGTACCCATACCTGTTGGGTGCGTACCCATACCTGTTGAGTGTGTACCCATACCTGTTGAGTGAGTACCCATACCTGTTGGGTGCGTACCCATACCTGTTGAGTGTGTACCCATACCTGTTGAGTGTGTACCCATACCTGTTGAGTGTGTACCCATACCTGTTGAGTGAGAACCCATACCTGTTGGGTGCGTACCCATACCTGTTGAGTGAGTACCCATACTTGCTTTAAAGATAGCCTCTCCATTACATTCCCTAATTTAGAGCACAGGATGAGTTTTGTCGTCGAATGACGTCTCTAAAATAAAAATATTTCGTAGCTTACAGCCCTGTGTTTGCCTTATTTTACTATTTTTGAAGTGGGCAGGGTTCCACGGAAGCCTCATTTCCTATGGCGGCAGTTGTCAGAGCACACATAATGCAGCAGTCAGATTTTACTAACTACAGCTGCCATTTTGGATTGTGCTCCATCACCAAAATTAAACATTAACCTAATAATATTATATCAAATTCCGATATGTTTGAAATTATTTGAAGTTGTGATGAAAAGACTTAAATTTCAACTGTACCAATTTATGTTAAAATCCGATTTTAACTAAACTGAATAGAAGAGATTGTCCTTAAAACGTTATTTTACACGAAAATTTGGGGTAATGTGTCTGTGGCAAATTGACCTGAGAGATTTTTCAGCAAACCAATGATAGTTAAAACTTTCCTCGGAACAGTAATGACTAAAGATTACTCAGTAGGCTTTGCTATTCCAAGAGGCATTAGGCGAACTTTGACGACTGTCATTATCGTCAACTTCCCACTGAATGAAAGGCAGAATTCATAGTATGATAAAGTGAAACATTAACCTTCCGTAATGGAAGGCATCGTTACCGAAGGTTACCTTTTGGTATCGCTTCAGGTGGATAACAAAAGCATTCCGTCCGCCTCTGAGGGCGGATTTAAAACCGGTGACAATTTGTAATGTTTTGTTTTATAAATCATGTGTAGTTAACATGCCTTAAAATTACAACTCATCTGTGTTTAGTACAAAAATAATAAAGCTATGTTTGTAAGCATTTTGTCATTTCGCCACGTCTCCCCCTACAAAACTTGATGCTGCATCGGCTAGAGGTCGCTCTCGTGTTCCTGCTACATTTAGACGTTTTTGTTATCTCCAACCTTATTTAGTGGCCTCCATTCTAACTTGTATATCAAAAAACTAAGCTTTGTCAACTTGTAAAAGTATATATTTTCTGAAAGAACAAAGACCAGGAAATATAAATATACTTTTTGTATTTATGGGCCATTATTATTTCATGTAAAAACCTTTTTAAGTCAAAATTTCAGTTTTAAGAAAGGTACATTCATAGCAAAAGAACTCCTGAAACCTTTTTTAAATGAAAACTTCACCAGTTACCTCAAAAATGCTGTTAGGAATTTTCGATCAGTCTGTTTGTTTGGTTTCTATGACAAATCAACTCGTAAAACGTAAGGTATTTTTGTCCAAATTGAAGTCGTATTCGTGTTTGTCACATTACGCAAAAACCAGGCCTTTAAATCAAAAATCCTAACAGCGTTATTGCGATTGATGACTAAATATTAAGTTTGGAAGGTTTCAACGAAATCCATTAAGCCGTTGTTGCATCGGTTAGAGGTCGCTCTCGTGTTCCTGCTACATTTAGACGTTTTTGTTATCTCCAACCTTATTTAGTGGCCTCCGTTCTAACTTGATATCAAAAAACTAAGCTTTGTCAACTTGTAAAAGTATATATTTTATGAAAGAACAAAGACCAGGAAATATAAATATACTTTTTGTATTTATGGGCCATTATTATTTCATGTAAAAACCTTTTTAAGTCAGAATTTCATTTTTAAGAAAGGTACATTCATAGCAAAAGAACCCCTGAAACCTTTTTTAAATGAAAACCTCACCAGTTACCTCAAAAATGCCGTTAGGAATTTTCGATCAGTCTGTTTGTTTGGTTTCTATGACAAATCAACTCGTAAAACGTAAGGTATTTTTGTACAAATTGAAGTCGTATTCATGTTTGTCACATTACGCAAAAACTAGGTCTTTATATCAAAAATCCTAACAGCGTTATTGAGATTGATGACTAAATATTAAGTTTGGAAGGTTTCAACAAAATCCATTTAGCCGTTTTTGAGAACTATTGTTCCTAAGTTCAGATAAAGCCGATTTTGCCGATTAAACTGGGACAAGTGAAAATCTCAAAATCTTCGGTTAATTATTCCCGTGAAAACTTGTTCTCCTTAATTATGTTAGCTATTTCAACGTTCACTCGCAATGTCAATTGATTTTGCTTTGCGTAACTAACTTAATTGTCATTAAAACTTCAAATAAATGTATTGTTCCCAGCCATTTTTTATTGTTGTTTATGCCTTACTTTCTAAGTAGGTCAAAGTTCATAGCCTGTACACGTCACGTGGTGGGAGTCTGATACGAAACCAAGTAAGAAATGGATTACACAATGTTTTTTTTTTACATCTATTCATTCACAGAAGATGCTTCTCTGAGATGGTTCCAGTTTAGGCTGATTCACGGAATCATAGGCTGTAATGAATTTTTATACAAGATTGGCGTAATTGATAGCTCATTGTGCACTTTTTGCTTAAGTGAAATTGAATCTATTGTCCATGTGTACTGATCTTGTAGCGAAACTCAGCAGTTTTGGAATAATGTAAATAACTGGCTCGAAGATGCTGTTGTAATTAATTTAGAACTGTCTGTAAAATCAGTTCTGTTTGGTGTTCAGGTGAAGGCAGTTTTACAAAGTATGATTCTTTCCCACGGAAAATACCACATTTATGAACAAAGATTGAAGTGCAAACATCCGTGCCTTGCAATGTTTAAAAAGGAAGTTGCTTTCTACATTTCTACTGAACGATTTATATATATAAACAAAATGAAGTGCTGTGAATTTATAGAGCGCTGGCAAGGTCTTGACCTTGTTGGCGTAGTCTAAGGAATCCTAGCCTCAACTATGTTTATCTTTCCTCCATTGTCAAATTACCTTTGTACATATTAGCACTGTAAGTTAACACCTTAACTGTTCCTTGAATAGAACAAAAAGCATCTGTAATTGTGTGATCTGTACTGCACCTATTATATTGAATCAAATTCTAAAAAAAGAAATGGATTACAATAATCTAATCGGTGGTTAAAGTATGTCGTTAGCATGAGATTGAAACATCGAAATGTCAACTTATTAATTGAAATAAGGAATTAGGGTGAAGATTTATCTCTTTTCACAACTTTCTATGTTCGTGACCAAAGAAGCCTGAGGCGACTCGTAGCATTCGTTTTCAACGCCAACGGTCGTATGCATGTAGACGCACAACTCCCTTAGGATCAAAACTACGTTTTGTCTTCGTTTTCCCCGGAACCATTCTATCATAAGTACACCTCGTTGGTTCAATGTTATGGCAACTTTGTGAATGAAAGGACCGAGGGTATACGAAGCTGTTCTGTACCTGGCGGGAGATTCGATTTAGTTGAAAGCCCTTTAACCTTTGACCTTGGATAAGTAGTATACAAATATTCACGCGGTTGTGCGGTTCCAAGGTGGTTCTGCTAAATCTTTTTTTCTCGCCACGTGGTATATATTTTGTATTAGAAGTTCCCTGAGAATGAAGATAAGGTATTTTGCTAAATACAAGTGAAATATTGTAAAAATGGACAATTTTTGTGAATAAGGTTGGATGTTTGCAGAGTTGACTAGAGCAACTATTACCTCGGTTACTCCAAAAGGAGTGGATGGTCTTGAAGTCAGATGGACAGAAGCGTTCGGGGATAAAGAGAACTACTTGGTGCAATGCATGGCCGAAGGAAACGCGATTGGAAACATGGCTGTAGTGAAGAGGGGCGTTCGAAGGGCCACGTGTGTTGGCCTTACGCCAGGCAGTTGGTACACTGTTAGAATAACGTCTCGGAAGCTTGGCTGGAGAGACGCGTTTACGCCTAACTTAACTTCTGAATCTACAAAAACTGGTAAGCAAATGAAACTCTTTCCGAGAGGTACGTTGTCACAAATACGTAGGAATAAAGTGACGTCACAGACCTTCACCTCTAATTAATGCCATTCGTGTTCCTATGCACTGAGCACCGGGTTATTCTTTAAGCCCAATAACCTATAGATTTGAGCCACTAACCAAACCATTACTAGGCGCAGCTCTGGACAAAAATGAAAAAAGAAGCTAGAGTTCAGTAAGGCTAGTACCTCTCGCTGAGACCTCGCTAGAAAAGCTACACTTCGCGAGATTACGCGAAATATTGCCATGTATTTTCATGATTTTAGCTAGATTTTTCTAGCCGCAAGAGAGCTACTAAACCCTGCCTAAGTTTCAAACTTGGTGAAAGGTAAGAAAGAAAACAAGTCGCCATGCATTACGCAGACAGTGGTATGACAGTCTTAGAAATGTCTGTACGTCTACGTTGAGACAGTTTTTTCTTCACAGCTCCATGTCCATGTTGAACCGTTTAATCTCTTCTGTAAGTCGAATGACACTGTACACAGCTGTTTTTATCAAAATTATTACTTTTGGTGAAGAAGACATGGGTTTGAATGAAGTGAGATTGGGTGAAGGTACTGGAATTGATCGTACTGAAATAGAATAATTTTTTTTGTTGTGATATTCTAGGATTTTTACATGTACTTACATGTATTTTTGTAATTTGAACCGGAGGCCTGTTACATGAAATAAGCCTGTGACGTCTCTCTTTAACGAATCGCACTCACAGCCTTAGCAGCAGCACATTCGGTTACAATAATCCTCCGTACCGACACTGTTCTGATGGTGACGTGGCAGCATGCAGACGGCGACAAAGACAGGTACACATTACAATGCAAAGCCAATCACGTCGTTGAAGTCCATGTGCCCGCTAACGTCGCAACGGCCAACTGTACGGGACTCGTGCCGGCAACCGCGCACAGTGTTAAAGTCATTACCAGCAAAAGGGGTTGGAGGAGCAACACTTCCTTACATGTCAGCGATGATTCGACTCGCACTAGTAAGCATTTCGCTATTTTAGCAGGATTAGTCCTTAAAGCCTTTGCGGTACGATCGTCAAAAACTTCATTTTGGTTCATGTTTGGGAGTCAAACTTTGGTTCTAAAACACGCGTACGTTCAGGAAGGTTTCAAAATTACACATGACTACATCATGGAGCGAATGGCGTTCAATGATTGATACATTGTACATTGTTGGTAATGTTCACCGCCGCTGACTTATCGTTCAGATGAACCAATCAGTGAACCCCTTTACCTCATGGTGTTTTCACGTGTAAACATTTCAAAAACCAAAACAAATGGTTCACTCAAAACTTGAGGTAAAACAATGATATCCAAAATTGTGCTATTTTAGGTCGTCCTATGAAGTTTGCTATTTTAGAAATATTGAGTCTGCTACTCATTTAAAAGCTGATCAGTTTGTAGTCAAGGTCTTCGTGTAAGATTTTTCATGGCGGCAGGGGGTCCAGTGCCCGAATCATCATCACTGTTTACCAATACTAGAATGGGTCTAAGCAGTCGAGCCTCCAAAATTTTCAAAAAAGGCTTGTTAGATTTTATTGAAATTGAAAACCAGTGGACGCAAGACATGCATATATGGTAAGAAACTAATTGAAATGTATTTTAAAAATCTTGGTACCCAGGTGAAATGAAAGTAAGAAAGTTCTTTATTCTCAGTTTTAGTGTCGCTAGTAGTAAAAGGAAGAGATAAATTTTCTACATATGCGCCAAACTAAGGAAAAATCCACGATTAACCCTGAGATGTACAGCGGCGGATGGAGAGGGAGCGACCTGGTAGTGTTGGATTCAGAACACAAAGAGAACGTTGCTGAGGTCAAATTCCAGGACGCTAGGGTGTTGCTGAGATCTAAAAGCCGGGGAGCGCCTGTTCCGCAGAAGGGGAGTAGTGTTGTGAAACGTGACTTCTGGTTGTGAGGACATGTGCAGTCAGATAAAGCCTCTCTAAGCCACTTGCCAAATGGTAATTGCCTGTTGGCCGAATGCAACCTGGGTTCAGCTCCGACCGGAGGCACCTGGCTTTTAGATCTCAGCAACACCCTAGCGTCCTGGAATTTGACCTCAGCAACGCTCTCTTTGGGTTCTGAATCCAACGCTACCAGGTCGCCCCCTTTCCATCTGCCGCTGAACATCTCAGGGTTATGGTTTGATCTCTTCCTGGTAGTACGAATGTGTTTCTTGAAAGTGCTATCCATTATTTGCAATTCCAGTGAATGTAAGCTTGACAATATCTAATAAGTGGAACGTATATCATAACTAACAACGATTTATTGTTTAGTACATGTATGTTGAAAATTGACTTACTTACGCGATGTTTTTAGGGAGCGTTCACATATTACGTCATCACTCGAGGGGGGTAATCTTTGGAAAAGACCCAAATTTATGACAGTGGGGTTAGATTCATGTTGACGTCATGTTGTGGTTTATTAGAAATTCTCCGTCACAGTGCCTATCATTGCGAAACTGGTTTCCTTCTAGCGGAATAGCGGGCTTTTCATATTGGCGCTCTCTAGAGTAATGGGCGCGCGAAAGGTACTTCCGCATGTCAGATTTGATACAACACTATATTGTTCATTAGTCCAAAAACCGATATCGGCCTCTTTCCCCTCTGAAAATCTCATGAAATTACCCTCATCCGGCCAAAACATTCCCTCTGAACGATCATGAATTCCCCCAATGGTTTTAATCTCAGACAATCTCAAAAAACTACCGTAATTCGAATCCTCTGACTTAAAGTCTTTATCTCAAAGGGTACTCTAGTTTAAAAACTTGAAAGTATATACCAAATTAAGTAATACGTAACACGGCATGATGTTTATATCTTTTCTGTTATCAAACTAAAGGCCTTTTTGAGCACAGTTTTGTATCTCGGCCGAAATCGGGAAATCATCAGCTATTCCTTATAGTTTTGTGACCTTGTGCATCAGTTAAGGGACGATTCCTAAATGGTGGATGTTGTCCTAGAAGACGTATTGATATCTCAGTGAGCGTAAAAACATTGTTATTTTGTTTGTACATTGTTTTTGGTTCTTTTTATACAAATTTGATTATCTATTGTCCAAAATTTATCTGTTCGTTGCATATGACGAGTGATATTTAATGCAGTTATAAGTTTGTGAATACGTCGCATCGGTCTCCCGCAGCCAAATACTCCGAGTTGCCCTAACTCGTGACGTGGAGAGGGCGCGTCAAATTTAAGCAACAGTACCTTTTCTGTTAATAAATTAGAGGAAAATCCTTTTTAGATCGGCAAATTTCTCGTCTTTGTCGCCATATCGTGAAACTGATGCAAAGTACCAGCGTGACTACCCGCAGCTTAATTGCTACGTCATATCTTGGTAGCTATTCAGCACCGGCCTTACTGCTCGTTAAAAGTGTAAAGTGAGAAAAACACCACATACGTCAGAGCTTCAACAATCAAAAACATTTTATCTCAAAATAGTGCCCTCCTCACCTGTACTACGGAGACAACCGGCGAAGTTCCGTTTTCCCGTCAGTTGCCAAATGTCATTTTGCCGGGAAAATAATCACTTGCTAAATTGACTTTAATTTTCCATTATTAGACAAAAATGTTTTGAAACGTGACAAAACTTTACAGTGGATACTTCTGTTGTCTAAAAATAAAAATTTCGCGATAGAAAACGCAAACAGGGGTAGTGTTTTGAACTGTAGTTTATNAGTTTCCAAAATCACTAAAAGTACTCATCTTATGCGGCTCTAAAAACAGACAAAAAATTATCGAAATCTTTTAAATTTTCATGAATAAAGTAGACGAAGGTCACACCTGATCAATAACACAGGTTCAATATTTCAACGTTACTTCCACTGCGTAACTTAACTGTCGGAATTTTACTAAAACTTAAGTGCCGCCAGGCTGAAAACTTGTCGGAAACAAATAGTATCCATGGAAACCAAAAGGGGGCGTTTTGAAAAAAAATAAAGGTGGTCTGGAGTCAGTGGGGTCAGTGTCATCTCACAGACAAAATATAAAGAGAATCTGTGACATAGCGTTTATCACCCTCTGCCTGGTCCATTCGCGAACAAGCTCTTAATACGAATGCTTCAGGCTGAATGTAAATTCATCCTTTTACTTTAAACTCATTAATATTAATATTATACAGTTTGGCACCATACCAAGTTTTCTTTCTGAAGTTATTCCGCCTATACTATAAGAAATAGGCCGTCGCTCATTGTTGGCCGTCAGCTGCCTAACAAAGTCGCCGGAGTACATCGGTATCTTAGTTTTTTCGTGTCTAAATTTAGTTTCAGTATATTTTCAAATTGTTAGAATATTCTTTCAGTATTAATAGTAATTTTACTTAACCATTTCGATATTGCATGTCCTTTGATATGTTTATGCTGTTTACCAGAGTTAATTACTCCCAGGAATATACGCTCAGCCATGTCGAATAGTCGGCCTTGTTATTCAATCGTTCCTTAATGAATCTCACTTCCGACTTTGCGGCAACCTAAACTCGCGCAGTATCACTCGGTTCCAGTTCGTGACAAGTGGTGATTTTTGCGAATTTTTGTCTACATATTTCGTTAGAATTAACCTGTAGGTACTGACGGCTTCGTTATAACAAGTTCTAACCAACTAATAAGGGTTAAAAACGTGAGCTACTAGGTATTTAGTCACCGGCCGCCACCCACTGGAAACGTCTCGAGATGGTTTCCCCGTAAACCATGTGCCACATGATGGAGTTCTAGAACCAGTTTTCCAATATTCCACTCTTGCGTATTGACATGTAAATGTGTATTTCACGTAAATAGGCAGAGAGTACAGGATATCTGAAAAAATACCACTTGACATCACAGACTGGTTTCGACGTTTTCAGCAATAATTAAACATTTAGCCTTTTTTCTCAACTTACTTAAATCATGGGTCTGTAGGTGGAGATCCCTGAATACTGCTTCATCCACTCTATTGAATCTAGGTACAAACTATATGCGCAAATCAGAATATAATTTACATTCGAGAAGAAAGTGTATTTCTGATTCCACCTTTCCACCAGTGAAGCAGGGCCCTGTTCTCTCCTCTCTATCAAGACAAAATGTCTTCCCTTAACTATCATTAAAGAATAAGCTGAACATCTAAATCTTGCGAAAGCTGTTCTAAATGAACTGCTTTCTAGGCTTGTTATGTGTTTTCAAAAACAAAATCAATTTTGCCACTTTTTAAACATCTAACGATAGGGAAGATATTGTTTCTCCAATTCTGGATATCAAGGTCAGAGCGACGTTGCTGATATTCACATATAAATGAGGTAGTATCGCCTACGCCTCTATGTGCCCAAACAATTCCAAAAGCATCCGCATTTAACAATCGTTTGACGTCTACAGCCCATCAACACATGTTTTCTTCAGCCATTTCACATTGCACATTATAGCATACGCTGATCTGAGGATGGCTTGGCATTTTGACAATCTCTAGCCAGTATTTAACAATTCTCAATAATAAGTGTACCTTCATCGTGATTCTACCAAACTCTCTCTCACCGAAACGTTTGGAATATGCTTTCTACGTTGCAATAGGAACTTAAAAAATTATTGTGCTCTATGTCAATGTCTTGTGCCGCAGGATGAAATCCACAGATCTCAGAACCATACAACATAATCGGTAATACTTTTTCATCAAACAATTTTAACCACACTTACACATGAACGTCAGTGTATTAAGCCGTGTGCGCGTGTTTTTTTTTTCAGTACAAAAATAGCCTTTCCTGCTTTATCAGCTAATTTTTTTCTGCGCCTTTGTAAACACACCCTTTGGGGGTAAACTTGATTCCTAAATAATTATACTCTGAAGTTGTTGGTACAATTTCCCCGAATATGTCCCACTTTTCATAATTTCTTAAATATCCTCCTTTACGGAAGATTATAATTTTGTTTTTATGTATTCATATGAAGTGAATACAATATCCATGTCGTGTCCGAAGGACAAGGTCAAACAGAGTGCTACTGCAGTTGACTGGCATGAAATTGAACAACCCAGGCCAGCAGTCAACCACAACACGCCGTCAAGCCTTGTCTTCTTGTGACGTAAATAGAGAATCCTACACGAGTCTTAGGTTTATGACATGTGCAAAACCTCTTAAAAATTTCGTCAATGTCAGAATAAATACTGATTAAATAATTAATTAGAATAGATGCATTTTAAGTTGCCTAAAGTTTGTGCATATGTACTTTTAAATCATGGGTTCAGACTTGTTGACATGTACTTTAACGTCAAAATCTATTTTTAGATGGTGTTTACAACTTTGGGTTCTGGGGTCAAAGTGCTCTAGAGATTCTAGAAAATTCTGAAAACAAACTGTAACAGCCAATGATATGATTGGATATGATAATGTGGTTTTTATTAACCAATCACTAAATAAGTAGAATATTATAATATGGGCTTAAGTCAAAAAGAATTTCAGATGAGCTATAGTAGTTGAAGCATGAAGAGTTGCTACAGTGTACAGGGAAAATTGTACGACAGAGCCATCTCGTGGAAGATTGTAGAAAGGATCTTGGCAAGGGCAAGGGTTAACGAACAGGAAGTTAACTAAGAGCTTGTCACTTACATTTTGGGTAGTAAGAGACTACCTGAAGTTTTGCGTCACCAGCCAGACACTATGACCAGCAAGAAGAATCGTGGGCAGAAGAAAGTTACCTGCAAGTGTTGCATCACCAGACACGGTGACCAGCAAGTACACTGTCGCTATACAGGCTGTGTAGTTCGAAGATTCACCAATAGAAGTCCAACAAGTGGAGAGTCCTAGCTTAGATAGCTGATAAGACATTTGATTATTTTGGTTGATTGACTGAGGTAATCTTTAAGGAGGGCGCTAGTGTAGTTACTCTTCTTTGTAGTTGATGACTTAATTAACAACAGGTTTCATTTGTCTAATTAATTAATTACTGGATTTGATTATTCACTCTCCATCTAAGCACAAACTCAAAGCATAGCTACCTTTTAAACAAACCAAAGAACAGTCAATCGTCCGACAGTCAAAATCTCGAGGCTTGCCGAGGGATTTTGACAAAATTTCTAAGAGGTTTTGCCCATGTCATAAATTTGAGACGAGTGTAAGATTTGTTTCCTCACATGAACCCTAAAAAACGATCTTTTTTTCTGAAAAACCACTCCTAACCACACGACGCAACTGTTGTAAAAACACGCGTACGCAATGTAAAGTAATTCGGTTACTTTTTGTTAATAGTTTTATTTTAAACTTAGCAATAGTAAATTGCACCCTGTTTCGTAGCAAATATTCAAGTAAGAATCTAATAAGTAGCCTTTGAAGTTGTAATATTAAAACTTTAAAAATGTTTATAAATGAGTCAGCAAGGCTTCCTGGCGCGTGAGCACTGAATTGATCTTGAGACAGCACAGCTAGACAGTCTTGCCGCGTTTCTTGAAATAGGGCTCGTCTCCGTTTGAATGAACATGGATATGGAATTCATCGCCGAAAATGCGTCCGTTTAAGAAGTTGTTTGTATGTCCTTCCGACTGCGAGTACGTACAGTTACGACACCCGATTTGTCAATCATAACTTTGTCACCTTCTCTTGTTTGGTTGGCGCGCGTTAGGTTGTTTTAGTGTTTTGCAGACGATAAAATGTATGGCGTATGGATGTCCATTTTGCACTATTGTGATTCGCCCATGTAATACATGTATCAAAAAATTACGCACTCTGTCGTGTCGTAACACATTCCACGTTATGTGAGAATAGGAAAAAGTTCCCGCGCAACCCAGAATTTGAGTATTATATCTTAATTAGAGTGAATTTAATGATTATAGTGCAGTTCGAGATTTATCTAAGAGAAGTGAACTTCAATATCTTGGCATCAAATTGACTTTAGATAGGTCGAGAATCCAGAGGTCTACTAGTCCGAAGGTCCTCATGTTACAAGGTTTGAAATCTGATGATCATTGGTCCAAATGTTCGCAAGTCCGAAGGTTCATCAGTCAGTAAAGTTAGTTTTAATTGGCTTGGAACTTTCGTGACAACCATGACTGTGATAGAAATTTTGGATAAAATGTTCCTAATGTAACGGGGGCGGTATCTACGACCAAGGCGCCCCGATTTTACGAGCCCGGTGCGGACTGAGGGTGATGTTGAAAACTAAAAGTTGGTGAATAATACATAGGTTTATTGTAAGAATATATAACTACAATATTCCACACTTACAAGCAATCCAGTTGTTCCATGATTTAGTATCGCAGCGTTGTGATTTATACAGTTCTGATACACGGGCAAGCCAGTCGCTGATTAATAGTTGTGTGTGCAAGAACGGGGCAATTTGGTTATTCAGATCCGAAAGGTGAGATGCAATCAAGCTCGGGAGGAGCCCGAGAATTGCATGGGGCTAAACTGTTGGCAACCAAGTTCGGGAGGAGCCCGAAAGCTGCACAAACAGTTGCAATTTGGTGTGAGTGAAGGTGTACATGTTTGCTTCTTGAACTCTGCGACTGGACTCCTCGTGTCTGACAGAGACAAAGCTTAAGTACACAATTTCAACCAATCAGACACGATCTGAAGGGCGAGGCCCATAGCTCCTAGGCTCTGACCATATTTGGCCATGTCCAAAGGACTCAACATCATAGGAAAATTCCATACGTAATACACAGCTTGACCACTAGAGGGCGCATATATCTTACTTACATAATCATGTCCAGGGCACTCCTGTTACACTAATATAGTGAGCTCCAGGCCTGTCTGAAACAAATTTGCCTGCGATTTGTGAGTCAGCGCGAACCTTCCGACCTTAAAAATATTAACATTTGTCGAATTTGTGAACCCTCGAATTGTTGAGAGGTACATGTACCCAGTTAGAATAGTGAGCTCACAAGAACAACAGGTAGTATAAAACATGCCCTGAATGCAACTGTTCAGTAAACCAAGACTTTATGACCAGTGATGCCACGCCTTGCGTTGTGTCGCTACATTACTTGTCCCAACGGAGGTGGAAACCCACTCCCCCAAGAGTTGTCTCAGTCCAGCGCCCACTCCATTGTTTTGCATTTCAGCAACATCGAGAGTGTCGAACATTACGACGTTGGTTTCTGCGGACGCCATTCACGTTTCATGGACGCATGCGCAAGGCTACAGGGATGGTTACATTTTAAAGTGTTGGATACAGGGGGAAAGGCCTATTCAGACAAGCGTTGACAAAGAGAATGAATTTGGCACCTGCTCCCCAACTACTCCTGGCTCTATTTACACTATTACGGTAACAACAACGAGGAAGAATTTCGTTGCTGTTGCGACAGAGGAGATAAGCCTAAAAACAAGTAAGTTGTGAGATTTTAGAAAGTGGGAAACATAACCTTGGAAAAGCTACTGAAGCAGTAGCATCACCTTCGCCACGTAGGACCTGATATACAGGCTTAGCTTGTGATCCGTTGTCATCCGACATAGACTGTGACCGATGTCCACAAAATGTCATAGAGTGGATTGTCGTGGTCGTATACTATTTGGATTAAGAAATTATAAACTATTTAAAATAAAAAGACTCTCACGGCTTGGGCAGTTTCAAAAGGCCACAAACGGTACTGGCGCAGGCTCTTCCTCCGAGTGGAATGAGGCTGGTAAAATACAGACGACACGTAAATTGGCCTATCGACAGTATCTCGAATGACTGCTTAACTGACCAATCAGAATGCAGCATTATTGAGACACCTTCGTTTCCAAGCCGCCATTTTACACGACAAACAACGCGTTGTCGAGTAAAACGTATAGTTTGTTTGTCGAAAGTTTGTAAAGGCGGTAGTTCAATTGTGGCAGTAGAGATCGGTCAGTTAGTGGTTTATTACACTACCCCTGACGCTTCTTCCCTCCGTCTCTCATTACATTAGATTGTATGTAGCTGCTTTGATGTACTGGCATCATCTGCACACTTCGTAGTGATGGTTTATCTTTTGTACAGCGTCTGATTGGTCAAATCGCGAATCTGACGTCCGGGCGGCATGAAATGAAAGTAATATTCTTCACTAAGTTGGACGATGTGCCTCAATATGCCGCTATATGGGAAGTTGTAGTTCCGTGTCAGTTCAGCCAATCAAAGGACAAAATTATCAATGTTTGTGTAATAATAGAAGAAATGGACGATCGACGGACCGCCCGATAAGTACACAAAATTTCCGTGCTGTTTAGGAACCGTGAACAACTGGGTAGTATATTTGATCCCTTCACTTCCATTGGAAAATGAAAGCGAGGGTCCAAAACGGCTGGCAAACATTCAAAAGTGACTGTTTCCTGCCAGTTCCCCAAACCACCAAAATGGCAAAACTAGATTCTGAAATTATGTTTCCTCACGGTGATTGATATAATTTAGCCTATCCTGTACAGGATTAGAAGTGAGGTTCTTTGGTAGGAAACGGAAACAACCTCCAGTGAGTATTTAGGTGCATTTCGTAGAGCTAATTTCTCGTGAGATTGGCGAGAACACGCCAGAGCACGCAAAACTGCGCGAAAAGTGGGTGTTTATCTTACTAGCGCCGTTTAGGATGATGGCTCTGAAATGAATTGATTGACCTGCGAGTCAGGAATTTTGGAGAGAATTCACGATTTCCATTCTGGAGGAAATTAAAGAAACGGTCGTGTGGCATGAAGTTAAGAACCCTGGTTGTCATAGTAGAACCTAGGCGCTAATTGCATTGTTTGGTGTCGGCCTCTACTTGCCAATGGTGCAATCGAATTTTCATTCATCTAGATGCACGTGTAAGAGGCGTTTGGGTGATTTTTTTGGTTGGGGCGACTTCTTTAAATGAATTTGCTTATTTCATCATATTTTCAGAGCTCGACCTTGCCACTAATGTAGAAGTATCAGAAAAAACGGCGTGGTCGATCACTGCCAGATGGACTCAAGCTCGGGGAAACAAAGACGGTTACATTATGGTATGCAGCCATAACGGTATTGCCACGGCAACCAGCCTGACGCAGCAAAACAACGCCACGTGTACACAACTAATGGCCGATACCCCGTACAACATTACCATTCAAACTTTAAAGCAAGGCTGGGAAAACGTTGACACTGTTCCCGTGAATGACACAACGGGTTCGTAAATTGTCGCGCAGGTTCAAAAGTACAAATAGCAGAAATTTTACCTATTTGACTGGCTTCCGGTTATTCTGCTCACGCATGCCTAGAATGACGAGTTGAGAAACCCTTATTTTACACCACCTGTGGAAGCCCTTATTCTACACCACCTGATGACTGAAAATTTCGCTTTTTGTTGTGAAGACGGCAATTTTCCACTTTCTTATCGTTTGGACATGTTCAACCACCCGTAAAGAAAACAAGTAAGAATTGCCCTGGGTGCCCCCCGCTCTACGCTTGCGACCAAAAAGGGAAAAAACGTCATCTGTATTGCGTTTTCAGGGTTTACGCTTCTGTTCAAAAATAAAATTTTGATGTCCTTACCACGTCATAGAGCTGGCAATGGTGACATCTTCAGTCTGTACACGTACATGTATATCAATTTTCAAAAGGGACATTCTACTGTGTGCATTTCAGACTTAAGTCTATTTTCATTTCAGATAAAATGGTCAGAGCTGCACCACTGATTGGCGTGCACATGATTGTCGGCTCATAGTTGGCGGGTGTTCTTAGTTTAGTAATTATAGTCTTCAGTGTTTTAATCTTCACAAAAATAAAGAAACTGTTAGCCATAGAACGAGTGAAGTCAACACTACGTAGAGCGAGGGTTGAATCAGTTAGAGGAGCATCTTTAGGAACTCGGCCAAGTGAACAAACGAGCGTGTTGTCAAAACCTGCCAGCAACAATGAAGACCAGAGGTCTGCGACTGGGAGTAACGTTTTTACGACACAAAACTCGCCTATGGTCTCGACTGTACGTGAAAAGGAGAAAACGACTACGGCTGAACATTCCAAGATGAATGCAAGCGACGAGAGCTCATGGAGAAGACGATTGATTGAAAAAGACAGTTCCTTTTTAACTTCAAAGGTAACGCCTAGAGTTTCGACAGACATGCCTTCAACATTTGCCAAGCATGGCGAAGGCTTGGGCGGGCTTTCAGAGCCCAGAATGAGTCGAGATTTGCAACAGTCACCACATGATTCAATATACAATGCTGATTCCCGTTCCAGATACGGACTAATGAGATGCAATGATCCCATGCGTTTTCGAAGGACAACATTGGAGAGGATAGAAACCAGCAGGCTGGACGCTGAAGATATACATGTGAGCAAAGAACACGGGATTCCGTCATTTTTTGGCCAATCGGAGGCGGTTGATGAAACTCAAAGCACTGAATATCAGTGCGCTAAGAAGTCTGGTGGAAAATCAGGGAAGAAGAGAGCCAGACACAGAAAGAAAACAACATCACAGTCACGTGCAATAAATTCTTCGCTGGAAAACGAGTCGTCAGGACACAGGGAAGCAGAAGATGACTGTAAGTCGGACAAATGTGCAAGTGGTTCCGGTAAAAAAAATGCTAAGAAGAAAAGAAAAAGCAGCAAGTCTTGTTCTAGTGTTGCTTACAGTATAGCGTCAAATGAGTCTAAATCGTCAAAGAAGACAAAGAAACGAAAGTCCGAAACGCAAATACTTTTCGGAGGACTCAAGCTTATAGAACTTTGATAATAAAGTTGTCAGCCGATTCGGTACGCCAAGGAGTCACCGGCAGCAGACTTGGAGGTCAAGAACCAAGCAGCTATTGCTGTCATAGATGGTAATTTAAGTTTCGGAATCCCTTTAAACTGACATTGCTAAGTGTTTGGGATAGTTGCTGGATTGGATAGGCTAGTTTAAACTATAAACTTAAAAAACAACCAAATCAAGGCAGGTGCCTTTGTCATTTAAATTTTCTGCAACATAACGCTTGTGGTTTATCTCAGCGACAGAGCGACTGCATCTGCCAAGCTTGTTGGTTCAAATCTGCTGTACCGCTAATATGTGTGAAATCATTCTTCTCACTGAATAATACGAATTCTGCAGTAAGCTGCTACGAAATATAGGTAATAAAAACACTTAATTAATAGATCACTATACTTGAGTATTTTTCAATGTCAGCTTGTCAGAATGTTTGAATGTAATTGTTGCAACCATAGGCGGATTTAGGGGGGGACATGGGGCTCGGCCCCCCCCCCCCTTGGCTGCCGCAAAAAAAATAAAACAGTAAGAGCGTAGGGAAATGTTGAGTTTATTAATTAACCCCGGTAATTAAAATTATACGGATGAAAAAAGATTTAAATGTGTGCAGTTTTNATATCCCAGGCGACCGGCAGTGGCACTGCGCACTACGACTCCGTTTCCGTCGTCTGCTCCACTGTGCAATGAAGAAAATTTACTTCATTTTTTAAAGAAAATGGAACCTGAGTGACGATGAAAAAACAGAAGCTGCTGGTAAGATGTGAATTTTAATCGAAGGCTTAGTGAATCACTCAGAAACTCGCAATACTCTCTTTGTCAAACTTTATCTTAAGACGATTACCAAAGCAATCCCGTCATTATTGCCAACACGAAAAACGGGTTTGGTCTTTTGGGCATTTGAAGACTATAATTTTAAATACGACAAATTTGTTAAGAATTGATGGCACAAAATATAAAACGTGTAATAAGCATTACAAAAAGACGTAGGTTTCGCGCGCAAACGCTGTGGACCATAAATAAGTAGGTCTCTTAGAAAGAGATTAGTAGTTAAGTTGTGGTGGTGTAGTGGTAACGCACGCTCGCAATATTCGCCAGGTCGTGAGTTCGAGTCTTAGGTTCTTGCAGTTTTTTCTGTTCGACACGTTCTCCGTTTTTTTTTTCTTTTGTCTTCAGGAATCAAGCAAAATGTTTGATTTTTAGAGGTAAAAACAGAAAAAATTCTTGGGCGGGGCAAACCCCCCTCCCGACCTCCCCCCACTTCGGTGCTATGCGCATCTACAATCGTGGTTCAGTTTGCGCAAATGTTTACAGCCGGACAAAAAAATGCCCCCCTTGTGATATCCTAGATCCGCCACAGCCAACCAACAGGAATTTCGAAAGTTACTTTGTTTCAGTTGTTTATGAATGAGAGGAGGACATACATAATTGGTCAGTGTTGTCTTTGGTAACGGGAAACTGCTGCACTATTGTCTGCCAGAGGTCGCACGTAGCCTCGACTCAATTCTGCTCTTTGCGCTAACTGCCAATGAATTACGAAATCAATCTCTCTGCTATGTTGATGAATTATTAGAGTGTTAACGGTGAAACCCCGCCAGAACGAGTTTAATACAAACGATTGTACCTTCGATTAGGATCGTTGGCTCCCCGCCAACTGAGGACGAGCGCACGTAAAACTGGAGGCTTTTCCGTCATCCACGCGTTTATGTAATCTCGCTCCAGCACACGCATTTGTCTGTTTTTCATTTTAATTCTTCCTGTTTTGTCATTTCGGTGTTTCCCTATGCACTCGGTGATACGTAAAAAAGGGATCAAACCGGCTACAACCCGCTTATATAATAAAGAAAACTTTTGATTCTTTCGTATTTCTTATCACCTGAAAGTTAGCTGTATTGAAATCCTACGGTTTTTATTTTTCTCTGAACAGGTGATTTGGTTGTTGCAAACCTCGTCTACAGTGAGTGCAACACATGGGTTTCGTACAAACCTACATTTCGAAATAAAAATCCTAAGATGGTTGTAAGTATGCCGAGGGTCCCAAGGCACCTTACAGAGAACGAAAGAGCTCCATGATCATCTTACGCCCGCACAGCATTTCACTTTCTCTTGAATGCCTGAAGTTGCTCGTGCGATTGTAACCGCGGCCGTATGAGCTTTTGCAACCACATTTCAAAAGTGTCGATAGAAATAGGTTGAAATATCGCACATAAGACAATGTGAATATCAAATCTATCAAATCGAATTGATAAATTCTACTCTGAAAAGTATCTTCCTAAGCTCCAGCGCGAGTCGGATTCGTGCATGATTTTGACTACCGGTATGTTGACTTCTTTATTTGGATAATCACGTGAGTTGATTAGACTGATAGGTGTTGCGTCAGTGTTGTTCATTTACAACGAACTAGCATCATGCCGCAGTATACAAATATGCGGATAGTTAGATTTGTTGCAGTTATCCAGCGAATAACATGGAATTAACAGTAAAGGCAGATTATTGTGATGTGAGGAGACCAGTGTGTAAATTTGTTACTCGACGTCATTTCTATGGCCAACCATAAGCCAGAATACATGTAGATCTAAGCCGTTTTGTCTCTGTTAGGTAAATAGTAGTCTAAGGGGTAGATGTTCGATGGTGTAGAAATGTAAATGTTTGTGAAGCCGGACATAAAAACAAAATGCATTGCGAAGAGTTTTAATGTTGATAGTTTCATAATATGAGGCTTCATATTCTCATTTGTTTGTGAACTGCAAATCACCATTTTAGACCAGACTACAAAGTCCTGTGGTTCTCTGTGAAAACATTATATCGTTACTGCCCAGGTTTAAAATCGTGACTTTGCGTTCGCACAGAATAATCGCTCACCGTGCGTTATGTCCGCAATAGTTTGTTTCTGAATGAAGTGTTCGATCAGTTTTCAGCCAATTGAGATTAATATGGCCTTAAGGCTTATTGCTGAAAAGAGCTGCACGTGATCTGAAATAAGGATAGTCTACGTGCTACAAATTTGCTTGCTGTACATGAACTGTCGGAATATCCATTAGATTGAGTACTAGCGGCACAATGGCGGGTGTAGTGTTAAAACTTCTCGCAAGAGATGGGTTGCAAATTATGTCGACCGACCGGGACAGGTCACATTACAAGGTCCACAGACTTTTTAGGTTAGTATTCAATAGGTCCTGAGCTCTACGCGCTTTAAAAATGTTTCGTCAGTAATTTAACTGCGCAGTTTTATTTTAACGTTTCCATTTCACTTATATGTGTGCTTTTCAAATGTATAAAATTCACGTATTTAAAGTTGAGCGTTTTCGTATTGTGATATGCAGGTTCTAGAATCAAAAGCAGGCTATATTTGATTCGACATTGTTTAGGCCCTTTAAGTTGTAAGAGATTGCGAAATATAACAACAAAAATTGTTCCTCAATAATTTACAGTAGTGAACTGATAGTCGTAATGTTTGTTCATTTAGACCAAATGTCCATCTTAGCACACTCTGGCCCGTGTCAGGTTAATGAGTGACATTTTGGACTTAAAGTTATGTATGGCTTGATGGACTTAAAGTTATGTATGGCTTTATGGACTTAAAGTTATGTATGGCTTTATGGACTTAAAGTTATGTATGGCTTTATGGACTTAAAGTTATGTATGGCTTTATGGACTTAACGATGTATGCAACCTACTATCTATAAAATTATACAACTTAACTCCGTAGAAGCAAATAATATGTTTTCTGATAGTATAGAGCGTGTAGAATTCGATTTCTGACTTTATACCAATCCGTTATTATTTGAATCACGTGACCATGTCTTTTTAGTAAAATTTAGCGAAATTCACACCAAGGCAACGTAATCACTAACGTGACCAAAATTCCATTCATGTATATGTTCAAGATGATATTTCAAAAAATGCTGTTGCAGTTTTTTAAATTATCATCTTATTATCGTTTTATGTAACTTTTAATTTTTTCACAAAACTCATCTATTTTTTAACCGCTCGTGCAAAAATGGAAACTTTCAAAAACAATTCCCAGCGTTTAAAGAACAGTGCATGATGCAGGGTAACTGAAAGTTTCACATGAATCCATTCCTGAAATATGATGTTCCGAGCTTTGTCTTAATTTAGCCAGATAACATTAAGTTAGCCCCATGTCGATCTAACTCATGACAGAAAGGAGCTCAAATGTTTTAGCGGAGCTATTTGTCGATCAGACAGATATTTTCTACTCTGGTACCCGAGGTAGATAGGCCAGTGTAGCCTATAACCGACAATCTGCATCAACAGCGCGTTCCAGAAAGTTTCTGTTTGCAACAGGGTCATCCCGAATTACACAGCGATAACACTCTCCTGTTTCCCGGAGGTAAGATTGTAATTTCAGGCAGGTCACGTCGCCCACCTTCGAGGTGGATAGCGGTGGAAATATTCTTGATTTCAAACGTTCAAAAGTAACGGAATATAAAGGGTATCTTTAAGAAACGGGATCATGTTGGGTTCAAATAAACGACATTCCTTTATCCAATCCGGTTCCTCATTTTCTGATTGATGTCGGGAAGGCGATGAAACTTAAATGTGTATCAAGTTTTAAGAATGAGATCTTAATCACGACTTAAAATTTTGGCTTGTTTTGTCTTAATTTTGACAAACTTTCCAGATGTGAAAGTTTGGAAGTTGAGACAAATCTTAATCCTATTGGAATTGCAGCCTACGTCACAGCAGGAGGGCGAATAGAATATTGCAGCCGAGAAAAAGGTGTGAAGAATACCTCAACAGCAAAGAATATGTGGAAATTCAGTGGCATGAAATACAAATTGCTTAACGGATACTGTGGCATTGTGGGTAAATACAGCGTAATCGTGTGCCGCTTTGTAATCAGGGTCGGCCCTATTGATCAGTGCTTTTGTTTGCAGCGCCTTCTAATGCTCATCACATGTGACAGTTAATCACTATACACTCCGTTTTTAAAAGAGAATGTGAAACGTGTCAACTTTTAAATAATACATTAAAAATGTTTTACATAGTCATAGAAGACACGAGTAAATTACCAGGTGAAAGTACTCACAACGATTTCTCCTACAGCCACGGCCCTCAAGACGCCTTATCCGGCAACGCCTTACTGTCATGGGTGGCGCACCACAGGGGGCTGGAGACTATAGCCCTCCCTTGTTTTTCAGTGCTTCGCCACCCATGGTCTATGGGCGGTGAACCACAAGGGGCTGGTGGGCTACAGCCCCCCCGCCCCC